>CM046817.1:23049883-23446625 GCA_025617385.1 Murraya koenigii
TCTGGTTTTCGAATAACTTGGAGCTTGGCAAATCACTTCAATGAGTTAGGCTGCGGGACTTACGTCTTGAGGAGTTCTTCTTCCAATTCTTTATTTTTAACTTGCATTATAAATGCTATTTCTCATTCTTACATACATTTGTACTTTTACATATCCCATCTTGGGACGAAATCTTATATTAACATTTTATAATACTGAGGGACTTACAGGAAATACTTCTCGGGACTTGTGCGTTCCACGGCCTCTTGACTCTTCGTTCGATGCTGGATGAGCCAGCCGAGTGCGTTCTCGGTCCTGTTAATTCCTCGGTTTTGCAGCCTTTTCCTCTTGATTTCCATATCCGGTTTCACTGCTCATACGCATCCGAATATGAGCGGATCGAAGGACTCCGCGAGTTATACCATGAGTCTCCCAGTCAGGATACCCTCTTTAACCCTACCGAGCTTGGGGATGGTTGAGCGCACGAGATCTGGGGCCGATCTATGGTATCTTTTGATAAACTCCGGACGGACTCCATCTTCTGCCTGCGCCTCGGCGAGCTCCAGTCATGTCATCCTCGGGAGTCGCTGCGCCCAGAATTGTTCATGAACTCCCGCACATCTGTTGAAACTTCGAGATACTTCCAGGTGGGAGCTGCGGTACCATTCTCTCGCCGCTTCCTCGAGTGAGCGGGAAGGCCCTGCACTCTCTGTCTGGCAGCGGACCTTGCACCCTGTCGGTCGTTGAACCGTTCTATGTGTATTAATGGGTCACTCTTTCCCGAATATTGCGGATCAGGAGGCGAAAGTCACGATGGGATCGTGACACCCGTAATCTCCAGGAGAGAGGAGATTCGTTGTCGGCGTTATTCGCCGACTTGGACTCTTTCGGTTCCCAGAAGATCTTCCACCACTTGCGCTGATCTGCGTACCTCTCCTCCAACTCCTCCATGCGAGAGGTTGGGTACATCTCCTGCAAATGTTGGCGAGACCCCTTTCCTCCATGTTTGTTTCTTCTCTCCGCATGACATTTGGTGCCTGGGTCTTTGGGCTTCGTCTCCGCGTTTTCCGAACATGAGCATTCCCTCGTTGGACTCAGGGACATCGTTGCGAGCTTTTCTCGTCCTTCCACAGATTCTTGTAGCAGGGAGGTCATAATCTCGATCTGTTTTTCCATCCGATCCATCCTTTCACGGATCTCCGCATTACGGGCCTCGTTGGCCACTCTGCCGAGTCGTCGATTCTTGGGACTTACTCCTCTTGATTGTTTCCCTCAGTCGTTGTGTTTTGTGTGTCTTGATGTATTAGGAAATCGGGCTTTTGTCTGCGATCCGCGAGGCAGGCGCAAAGATGTTGATCGCGATTTTCTCGCGTGCCTCAGCGGTGCTTGAACGCTTCCAGCGGTACCTCCAAGCAGTCTCGGCGAGAGCGTCCGAACCTTACGCTCGCGGTTTAAGCGATGCCGATCCTTACGCTCGCGATAAGTTCGGCGGGATTGCCTCGCTTGTCAGGTCCATTGTCTTCTTCGAACGGTGATTTCCGGACCTGCACTCCTGACCGGATCGGGGTCGTCGGGCGTGTCCGGCGAAAACCCTCGACGCTCAAGTCGATGTCGGGTTTCTCTTTTTGGTATCTCCTTGGTGAGGGAGGCCGGAAAGATGAAAGGGTATTATATCGCCCCTTTTTGGATGTAAATGGTGTTTTTAGAGAATCGGATGAGAGAGATTTGAAAAGGAAGAACACGTGAATTGAAAATCCAACCTTTGAGAATCAAATTCTTCGACCTCTCATCAATTAGAAATGCCAACCAACCCTTGTGCAGTTCTCCTTCGTTTCCTTTTATACTCTGTTTTCCACTTTTTCACTTTCCAGTTGTCCACTCATTGTTCACTCCACGCTAATGGTATCCGGGTCCCTCGGCGGTCGGGTTTGGCGGAATATTCCCAAGGGATGAGCGGTCATTCCACTTAGTCCGATGCGCGTGGCGGATCGCCATGTCGGGCAAGCGTGCGAGGAATGATGACACGCTGGTAGCGCGTCTCGAGCCAGCGAACAACGATGTCATCTCTCCGCATATGGGACCCTTGTCGAGACATCAAAGGTGTGCACGGATTACGAGATAGCGGGTCGGGTTGTCCTAGGTCGGGTTTTGTCCGGTGTGCTCGTGGATCTCTGCGGCGGGAGGCGATGTGCTTTCGACTCCGACGCTTGACCGGCTTTGACGGAAGGATGACCTCGGCGGGCAAGGAGCTCTCGACCTTGACCGGCTTTGACACGAGGGTCGCTCGGACTAGGTTACCATCAGGAGTCTTGCTTGAGCCCGAAGGGCTTCGAGGGGTTTGTCTGATATTTACCCCATAGACCAGGAAGGGCTTTTAGGGGCCTGTCTGATATTTTACCCAAACAGTAAATATAGGACAAACATCATCAAAACCTTTGTTTGTCCTGCTACATATCAGCCCCTCAATTTTTATTTCTTTAGTCTACATCATTCGCCTGTGGCATAAAAATGCGCTCGTTTCTTTATTTCGTCACTAAAACATTTGACTATCCTGTTCCTAACATGATTTGAATCATAGGCAGTATCACTGTGAAACACAGTTTTTACACCCTGTAAGTTGTAAATTGAGAATTTTTTTGTATCCAATATAATCTGATGTGTGCAAAATAGTTGAATTTCCCAATATCATAAATCACATATTAAAGAAAAACAAATGTCAAAGAGAAAAAGCCCCGACCTGAAAGTTTTCTCCTCCTCTTCCCTGTACACTACAATCAATATTGGTATTGATCAGAAACCTCTACAATCATTGAAAATATTAAAAAGAATTTTCCGAAAAAAGGTAGAAACACAAAAGTTGCCCATTGTCTGCACAAGAATAGCAGCAAGAAAAAATTGTAGCTAGCCATTCAGGTACAAATGTTAACACATACAACCAAGCCCCAAAGTTTGGGTCCGCACAAGCCACTTGGTAATTTTTGCACAAAATTACAATTGAGCTGATTCATTAGACCAACAATAAAAAGCTTAAGTGAGCTTACTCTTTCTAGGCTAAACAAAGTATCAAAACCAGCTTATCCACATGCCACCCCACACTATTGTAGTGCCAGCAATCATGCAATAAATCATTACTGCAAACAAACATGTATTACCAGTACATTAGGGAGAAGAAACAACTTGACAAGATTCTCAGGTTGATAATGACAATCTTCTGGAAGGATGTTGCTACATGAGGCTTTATTTGCTGGTAGAAGAAGAGTCCTGGGATTTCTCGGGGGAGCAAAAATATCAAGCATTTCTTCATCTAAAGATTTTGTGAAATCAATGTCAACTTCTGCCTGGGATTTCTTCTTCTGTTTCTTAGGATTGAATGCCGATCCACTTTCTGAAGGAGAAGCATTCTCTGAAACCACAGAAAAATATCAAATTAAACAGTAAACTAATCAATAACAAGGACAGATCGCATATGCTGGTAACCTCACTATTAGTCACTTCCTGTTAATACCTACCCTTAGACTTCTGATACTTCCAATGATTTGGACCTGCCCAGGCATTCCATTTTGAAGTGAAGCCCAGCCCTTGGAACAGAAACATAGTAACATCCTCAAATCAGCTGCAGTATAGGGATCATTCTCCTACACAAAATAAATCAACCCTATTTAAGTGCATTACGTATCTCCGAAAAAAATATATATATATTATAAAATAAATATTAATAATATGTAATAAATATAATTTTTAAATAATAATTTTAATAAAATTATTAAATATATAATAGATTTTTATCATATAAGTGAAAAATCATATCAACATAACTTTCAAAGTACAGAAGCTAATGTTTACTAAAATATTTTAGTAGCTGTCCAACATCAATTCCAAACGAATCCTTAGTCTATTTAGCAAGAAATGAAAGAGAAAATTTTTAAAAGTAAAAGGAAAGCGTAATTCATTGGTGGAGGGTATGCAGGAATTCTGTAGCAGCACCTAAAATGTAATAAATACCTCATGGTCACCAGGAAAAGAAGGACCAAAACTGGAGCTCTCATAAACAACAGATGTCCCCCCATCATGATCATTACCCCATGCCTCATAGTTCCCAAAAGAACTATCATCCAATCCATCTTCATTAACAACAAATGTTTCTTCCTCGGTGTGACATGCATTTGCACTACCGCGCAACCCATCTAACCTGAAATCAATATTCTCGCCAAGACTGAATATTTGTGACCTTTGATTATTTTTATCAAATTGGCAGATGATGAAAATAATTCTGTACAACCCATCTTTGCATGCATGTCACTCGGAGGTGGAGAAATTTCAGTCTTTGCATGCATGTCACTCACCATCTTCTCAATTAATTCTGTACAACCCAAATAAATGGATATAGAAAAAAACAAACCAAAAAAAAAAAAAAGAACAAAATATTAAAGAATGCAAACTAAAGCTTTGTGGTTAGCAAAGTCACATACCTTTGGCGAACGAAATATCAATCATTTCTGAAGCATTGTTTTGGAGTGAGTATTACCCACACCTCCCTGGCACTTCAAAAGAATCGAAAAGTACCATGCATCCTCCATATACTCAAGATTATTCAGTAGGAGACCTCTGGCCCCACCTTCATCAAATTGCGCAGTTGTCTGATGATATAGAGGATCCACCACAAATGAAACTGGAAACAGGATCATGAATTCAAAACTGGAAGGGGAGAGAAATCTTTTACTTGAAAGGATAATCTAAGGTTCACCTACCATCAAACTTCTTTACATTAAAAGCTTCAAAAGAAGTCTCCAGTGTTGACAGTGGTGAAACCTGCAAAGAGTACTTAAATGAGTTAGAATTCTAATTTGTTAACTCATTTAATAGACAGAAAAAAATAACAATAAATAAATGTCAACCTTTCTCTCAACATCTCTCTTATGATGACTTCCATCTGTCCTGTTGTCAACATTTTCACCTGCTATGATGGTCTCCGTCAACAAAGAACTATGTTAGCAATCAACCGAAGTGTAAATCCATCAGGGAAGCAAAATGCAGCCAAGTTAAAAAGAGCAAGTCGACATTAATACCTAAAGATGACAACTCAAACATGCAGTTGATTGAAAAGTAGCATTTTAAGCATACATTGCGTGCACAAGCTTCTTTGGCGGTCAGTCATTTCGGGGAAATGTAAATTCATGGTATCCCCATGCAAAGACCCCTAACTTATATCCAGTTTTATTACATTGTTACCTTGTTCATCTTCTTGACCAGCCCGAGTGAATCCAGCAAGGACCTTATACGCTTCGGCATGCACTGCATCAACCCTCACAGAGTAAATTTTCACCCCTGCCTCCAACATGCAACTTGCCTATCCGTTTGAAAGTCATTAATACCCAAAAACAAACACAAAATATATAACATCTCCCCGAATTAATTTTTCATGAAATTGATACAAACCTTTTGGAAATTAGTCTCTGCATCTCCAACTGTCTCAACTTTAATGATCTCACTAAGGTGGTCTATCAGCTTCAGCTTCCAAGTGTTCTTCTGGTTTATTTTCTACATTAAAAAAAATGTATATACATCCATCCAAAATGGACAATAAACCGGTCACTATTTCATAAAGCTTAGTGGAAGAAACAGTATAGAAAACGAAAAGGAAACATTTCTGCTTTCAAATTTGAGCACCTGAACTCATTTTTCATCTGATTTAAATTTTTAGAATCCAATGTTTCAATATTTTTTTATTTTCGTTTCAGAGCTTTCAATTAGCCAACAAATTAACAATTACGTTGAGTCTAATTTACAAATTACGAAGGAATTAACCTTTTTTTTAATTTCTTTCTATTAATCAAGAAAAATTAAAAATATATAAAAATTTTGTTTAATAAACATGACACGTGGCTTACTAACATTTTCGCTGGCAAGCTTGATGCAGTTTTGGTACAACTCAACGATTTGCTCTTCGCTGAGGCAATGGTGGTCATCAGGAAGTGGAGGTGGCTTTGCGGCTGCGGATGGAGGCGGCGCGTTCAGCACTCGCCTGCTCGCGCTCGAGTTGATTGTTGTTGGAGCCTAAGAAGAATTGCGTTTGCCTTGTCGGAGAATGGAGTCGGCTCGACATTGTGCCCCTTTATATCGGGCTCAGCGGCTCCGACATTTTAGAGACTAAGGAAAATAAAATTTTGAAAATGGAGGGAGTTAAACAAGCGTACGTTGAAAGAAAAGCGTGCTAACTAAGGGCGTGTTTGGGAGTTGAACAACTAAAGGCGTGTTTGAGAATTGAACAAGCCTACGTTGAAACTTGAAAGAAAATGTGCTAAGGGCGTGTTTGGGAGTTGAACGACCAGCGAACGTTCAAACTTGAAAGGTACTAAGGGCGTGTTTGGTTGTGTATTGCAATATCAGGACAATGGTACTTTTTAAATGATACCTGGTCAAGTAGCGTACTTTTTTTCATAAAGACCACTTGCGTGTGAATTTAGCTACACGCCTACGCATCGTTAACTAACACTGAAAAATTAGTAAAAGAGCAAGGTTTTTTTTTTTTTTGGTTAAATATCTGAAGTTGTTTTTTTTTTTAATTTTGTTTATTTATTTTTTGTAAGTTATGTTTGATTAGCAATGATCTAGGGACATATTTGAAATTAATAAAGAACTATATATTATGTAGTTTTTTAAAATTAATAAGATTTTTAATATGCATATCAATATACAGGCACATGCACACGTTGATAAAATTATAGAACTTTCATTATAAGTGAAAATATTCACTAGAACTTTATTTGATATTAAGATTGGATAGTTGTAGTTTAAAAACTATAGTATTAAAATATTTAATAATCATTAACTGTTATAAATTGTAAGTTAAATTAATTTGATTCACCACTTATATGATGAAGAGCTTATAATATCTTATTATTTAAAAGTTATATTTACTATATATTATTATTTTTTATTTTATACATTTTTTTTCATAACAGTTTTTACTTAAAAATTACAACACCTTAATATTAAATAGGACTTAGATCTTACTTTTTATGATTATCTCTTATCATAGTTCATTGTGATCTCATATGTTTAACTATACCTTACAACATTATCAAAATACTCTGCTAATTTTTCTCTTCAAATACTTTTCTATTTACTTATGCAAAAAAATAAAAGTGTGAAGTAAATTTTTTCTCAAAAGACTCTTAAAAAAAAATAAATTTATATTATTTTAATTAAATTATTAAAATAATAACAATTATAATATTTCTTTTCATTCAAGAATGATAAGATAAAAAATGATAGAATACTAAATTAAATATTCCAAAAGATATTGAAGAGGGAGGAGTACTATTTTATTTGAAGAATATCATTTTTTAAAAATTTTGCAACTCTTTTTACTTATATAAATCTTCAAACGAGAAGTAAAATCTTATTTGAATAACTCAACTGGTAAATTAATTAAAATCACTCTATCAAAATAAGTCAATGTCATCAAAATTATAAGATAATCTATTTCAAAATAAAATTCTTATGATTAGGTAGTTTATTTATTCATTGATTGAAAATTATTTTGATTTTATAAAAAAATTAATTATATCATTTATTTTTAGATTTAATGATTTAAAGAAGTTAGGATTCATGAATTGTAATGATATTTTAGCTTAAGTAAATTCATATTTACCCTTTACTGTAATTTCATCTAACAATAGATAAATGATTGCAAAATAAATTGGGTTTTAAAAGTGTATTAAAGGGGTGTGAAAAGCATTACTCTATCGTTCCACAAGAGAGTTGAGCTATTGGGCCTTAATTCGAACGCAATTCGAAAAAAATAATGAGTTGCTCAATAATGTTCTGAATTGTTTAATTCGAGTCTCCATTCGTTATGGGAGCAATACTAAAGTTCAGAAACGAAAAGTTTTTTCAACCACCAAACTATGGCTAAGAGAAATACCAGTACTAAAGCTAAATTCTACTCGAAGATAAAAATGTACACGTGTTAAAGATTTTTAAACAACTAGGCACGTTAAAATCACGAGAAAACCCTATTGAGAAGAAATTATGACGTTGAACATTGATGAATCGCATCGTAGCCTAAGAGTTTTTTTTTTTTTTTATATGAAGTTTTAATTTATTTTAATTTAAGATATTTTGTTATTTAGTATGTTTATTTTTCATCTGAAGTCTTATTGTAAAATATTTTTATCTTAATAAAAAAATAAAATTTTATGACTTTTATCTGAATGATAAAATGTCTTAATGCAAAATTATTATTTTTCTCACAAATAATCTCATTAAATGTATTTATTTCCTATGTAACTATTAGATGTTATACTATAATTTCACTTGATATTAAATTGTATTTGATATTAAATACTTAACACACATTGAATTTGAATTTTAAACAAATTCTTTTATTATTAAATAATAATTTTTTATATATAAATATTATGTTAAATTGTAAAAAAAAATGTTATCAAAAATTATTTTTTATAAATTATATATCAAATGCTTACCTTATAAATATTTATAACATATAAAAACTATTATACTAGAAAATATTGTAAATATTTACTTATTTAAACTTAAAATATATATAATATTTTCAAGGTCATAAGTGTAAAAATATTAGAATTAAGATGTTTTGAACTTATAAAAACAAACAACTTACCACTTATATTCAGACGTCAAAGAATAAAAAACAAACATATTTTTCATATATATACATTCAGACTCATTTAGATTTCAGTAATATTCAGACTCATTCAGATTTCAGATAAAAAAAATAAATACTACCTACATCTTAAAGCGTTCGCCGCCCCTTCCACTTTCTTTGAGCATACAGCTTAAATGATCAATGGCAATTGGAAAAACGATTGACATTTATGTCAATTAATTAAATTCTTCCCAATTTTTTTTATTTAAATTTAAGTCTCTTGACTATCTTTTACCTTTAAGATAACAAAAATTAATTAACTTGTTTAAAAAGGCGTAGGCCTCGGATAATTTGGCAAATAAAAACCTACTCGAATAAAGAGTAGAATTAAGACATATATATACATTAAACTAAATATATTAAGCATAACAAACATTTTGTTCTTGGAGATAATTTTATTACGATTGAGTTATTAATATCTTATTGATATAAGATAAAAATGAAGAAAAAAAAGTAAGGTAGACAAGAAAAAAACTTCTTGGAACCGACCCAATCAAAACAAAAATCCTTCTATTCTCGTGTGAGAATTGAATTATTTGATTTCTATAACATGAAAAGAGTCAATTGCCTACAAAAATATTAATATCACTTTATACACACTTATTTGTACAAAATATTTAAGATTGTATCATCGTTATTAATAACCAAGGGCTACATTCAATAATAATAATAATAATAATTACTAGGTGTTATTAAACAAAACTTGGGTAGAATAGAAATAATACCAACCAAACTATTAAGTAATTTTATAATAAATTAGATCAAGTAACTCAAGTGGATTTGAGATGATGTCCATTTTTCAACCATGTGGGTTTTATGTTGTGACGAACCCACCAAGGGACTAAAAAATTTCAGAAGATATATCCTATTAAGTTGAAATTATAAACTAGTTCTTGTTGGACCATCGAATTAGAACTATTTTATGTGGTTTTAGCTTGTGATACCGAGCTGCTTTTTTTTTTTTTCAGCTTCTCTTGGTCTATGTGATTCATTCTTCTCATTCAATAAGCAAAATTTAATTCATCTTGCTTAATTTTGTCCCATAGATTTCTCTTCAATAGGGCTCCTTATACTTGATGCTTAACTTGATATCTACATTATGGATATGTGTTTTAACATTGAGTTTTCAACTTTGAATGAGATTAGTGATCTTAGAACAATGTTGGTTCAAACTAAAAAGAATGAGGTATATCAATTAGTTTACTTGCTTGTGACATTAGTTTTAACTTCACTAGTTGCTACTACCATTGTGGAGATAGTATCTTCATCTATGAGTATTGTACTACGCAACTCAATAGAGAATTAATGAATGAATGGTAATTTAGTTACAAATATAGAAAAGGACACTTTTATAAGCATTAATAATGAAATTATCATGTAACATTTTCAAAAAAAAAAAAATGAACCACAACGTAGATAATGGTAAATATATCTAATATTGACATGTAAAAATTTTGGGAGATTGTCAATTTTCCCTTTACTAAAATCAATATCATTTTCTTTCTTACTGTTTTTATAATAATCAATAACTTTCTGATATCATAATTTTATAATATTATATTTATTTTTAAATACACTTTTATTTATTTTTATTAAATAAATTATATAAAAATTTAATTAAAATTTAAATATTAAAATAAGAAATATAAGTTTGGGTATGAATAAAAAAAATTAATAACAAGATTTTTTTATACTTTTTATTATTTTTAAACATCTTTCCTTATAATCAATATCATTATCCATTTAACATTATTTTCCTTTAAAAGATTTTTATGCCAAAAGACTATTGGCTATTATGAATATAATAATGAGTAAGTCATATATATTGATTTCAGTGAGAAAAAATAGAAAATCTTTGTAAATATTATAATAAATCTTTTAATATTTTGCATGCTTTATATACTATTTACATTTTGTATTAATAAAAAATTTTACATGTATGAATTTGATTTTCTATCTATTATGTGGATGTATGTACTTGTACCAAGTCCATTATCCATTTATATGTTTTTTATCCTCACAGAAATGCGGATTGTCCTTCAGTTCAACAGTAGAGCCAATAAGATCAAGGCCTAAGGTTGATTGTCATGTGCACCCCACTTTCCTATAAAAATAATGCACCATACAAATTACAAACAAAATAAAATTTGTGGACACAATATGCCCATGCAAAACTTCGATATTTTTATACTTACGTGAATACTTTGATATAAATTGTAAATTATTCAACGCTTTAAATTTTAAGACAAAACAATGATTAGGTGTTGGTCTTCTTTCTACAGGGCTTTCTTTCTCTCTGAAAGAAGTACTAAGAATGAAAGTTAAATGAGTCGTCATGACTCCATACGCCACTCACTTGTTGAGTGGTTTGTTTTTTCTTTAGAAAATATGAAATAGTAGAAGGTAGAAGTTGAGAGTTGGTGAGGTATTAAACACGGATAGTGACTAGTAAGTATAGAGGAAGTGAGGATTTGTGAGTTGGTACGAGGGTTATTACTGCTAGCCTTTTCAAGTCTTTAAAGCTATGGATACAGAGGAACTCATACGGAAGTGCAGTGCTGTAACGTTACAAGAAGAAAAGAATCATTAGATTACTTTTTTAGAAAGTATGAAGTAGAAAAGATTGAAGCTTACAGCAAATTGCTTGGTGGGTAAAATCGTACTTAATAAATGTGTTAATATAGAAGGCCTGAGAGCTGCAATGCAACAAGTGTGGAGATCTGTTAAAGAAGTTAAAGTGGAAAGTGCTGGCAACGTCTTTATTTTCAAATTTAACTCTGAAGAAGAAAAGGGAAGAATGTTCTATCAAAGTTGGCACGGCATGGCGTGTCGAAAAAGAAAAAAAATATATAAATAATGAAAAAATAATAATAAATAAATAATAAATAGTAATTAAATTGTGGCTATAAAATGATAGCCTCTTCCCTCCTTTCAATTATTCCAGAAAATTTATTTTCTCTTGTATTAGAGAGAATTTTGAGAGTTAAATAAGTACTCTTAGTATTTTGTGTAATTGAGATATTGGGAAGTGAGAATAGTTTTCTTCTAGTTATAGAGAGAGTATAATTATTCTCTTCTATTATTAGAGAGAATTTATTATTTTTTCCAGTATAATAAAATTATTTCCTTCTGCCTTTGCTCGTGGATGTAGGCTATAAGCCGAACAACGTAATTTCTGGTGTTCAAATTTGTGCTTGCTCTTTATTTCCTTCCAATCTTATTTAGCTGTGGTTCTACTTCACCCATAAATTTCCTAACAGTGGTATCAGAGCATTGGCTATATTTTTTAGAATCAGGGTCACTGTTCACGTATACGGTTACTATTCACGTATATGGTTACTGTTCACGTGAAAACAGTGAGAGGCGATCCTAACAAAGGTAGTTTGTGGTGAAAATAATGGCTGCAAAATACGAGATTGAGAAGTTCAACGAGAATAATTTCTCTTTATGGAAAATGAAGATGAAAGATATTCTGAGAAAAAATAATTGTTTGGCAGCAATTGGAGAAAGACCCATGGAAATAACTGATGATGCCAAGTGGAGCGAGATAGAGCGATAATGCAATTCGTCGATCTACACTAGCACTTGCAGATGAGGTGTTATCTAGTGTGGCAGAGAAAAAGACAGCAAAAGAAATATAGGATACTCTCACAAAATTGTACAAGACTAAGTCACTGCACAACAAGATCTTTTTAAAGAGGAGACTCTATACTCTTCGTATGGCGAAATCTACATCAGTGACCGACCATATCAACACCTTGAAGATTCTATTTTCGTAACTCACAACGTTGGGTCACAAAATCGAGAAAAATGAACGTGCGGAGCTTCTACTTCAAAGTCTACCAGATTCGTATGATCAACTCATCATCAATCCGACGAACAACAACCCGACAGACAGTCTAGTTTTCGATGATGTTTCAGCCTCCATCTTAAACGAGGAAAGCAGGGCGCAAGACCAAGGAAGATAAACATGGAAGTTCGCAGCAAGCAGAAGCGCTATTGGTGACGAGAGGGAGATCAACAGAACGTGGCCCCAGTGGGAGTTACAATCATGGTAGATTAAAATCCAGAAGTAAGAAGAATATGAAATGCTATAATTGCGGCAAGAAAAAGCATGTGAGGAAAGAGTGTTGGAGCAATCAGAAGAGTAGAGAGAATAAAGCACCTGAGTCATCAAATGCTCAGGGTTGTGTGGCTAGTACTTCGGATGATGGCGAAATTCTCTATAGCAAGACAGCAGCTGTTACAGAAGGCAGAAAGCGGTTAGCTGATGTCTGGCTTATAGACTCATAAACAACATGGCACGTGACCTCTCAGAGAAAATGGTTCCACACATATAAACCAATCTCAGGAGGATATGTGTACATGAGCGATGACCATGTCTTGGAGATCGCTGGTATTGGTACTGTCAAAATAAAAATGTATGATGGTACAGTTCGTACAATTCAAGAGATACGACATGTCAAAAGCCTGAAGAAAAATCTATTGTCTTTGGGAGAAATAGATAGTCTTGGGTGCAAAGCCCATATTGAAAATGAAATGATAAAAATTGTCAGAGGAGCGCTTGTATTAATGAAGGCAGAAAAGATCAGTGCGAATCTATTCATGCTTCAAGGAGAAACACTACAGGAAGCAGATGCATGTGTCGCGTCAAATGGAGAAGAGTCGGCGATGATGTGGCATCTCAGACTTGGCCACATGTCAGAACAAGGTTTGAAGATTCTCTCGATGAAGTCGCTCGAGACTCAAATCAGTAAGTTTACCATTTTGCGAGCATTGTGTTATAAGTAAGCAGCATAGATTGAAATTTAGTAGATCTCATGCTAAAAGTAAATGCATTCTCGACTTAGTTCATTCTGATGTTTGGGAATCACCAGATTTATCCCAATGAGGTGCAAAGTGCTTCGTTACTTTTATTAATGATTACTCCAAGAGATGTTGGGTGTATCCAATCAAGAAAAAGTCAGATGTGTTTCCAGTATTCAAGGAATTCAAAGCGCGGGTTGAACTTGAATCCGGGAAAATGATCAAGTGCTTAAGAACAGATAATAGTGGAGAGTATACAGATGGTGCATTTCTTGCATACTGTAACCAAGAAGGTATTTAGAGGCAGTTTACAGCGACATACACTCCTCAACAAAATGGAGTGGTGGAGCGGATGAACAGAACTCCTATAGAGATGATAAGAGCTATGTTGAGGACTCACTGGTCTACCTAACTCATTTTGAGTAAGCGACCAAAAGCTGTTTGTTATCTGATAAATCAATCTCTATCAGCAATCTATTGAGTTGAAGACGCCGATGGAGATGTGGACAGGTAAGCCAGCTGATTACTCTTATTTACATACATTTGGATGTCCTGTATATATAATGTATAATGCCCAAGAAAGAACAAAGTTAGATCCAAAATTTAGGAGGTGTATCTTTTTGGGGTATGCTGATGATGTAAAGGGGTATCGTCTGTGGGATCCTACTGCCCACAAGATTGTCATCAGCAAAGATGTTGTCTTTGGAGAAGATCAACTGCAAAAGAAAGATGGGGATGATAGTACTGTGAAAGAAAAATTAGAGATTACACCGGTATATGTAGAAAATAATCAAGAAGATTCAAAGTCTTCTGAAGCAGCACCAGAGCACGAGGAACAAGAACTAGTCGAGTCTGAGGCTCTAGAAATTCGTCGGTCAACTCGAGAGAGACGACCACCAACTTGGCACTCAGAGTATGTTACAGAGATCAATGCTGCATATTGTCTTTTAACAGAGGATGGAGAGCCATCAACTTTCCATGAAGCTTTAAACAACTCAGATGTTACTTTGTGGACGGCAACAATGCAGGAAGAAATTGAAGCTCTACACAAAAATAAGACATAGGAACTTGTGCCATTGCCACATGGAAGAAAATCCATTGGAAACAAATGGGTCTACAAGATCAAACGTGATAGCAATAATCAAGTGGAGTAGTATCATGCAAGATTGATGGTAAAGGGATATGCTCAGAAAGAAGGTATTAACTTCAATGAGATATTTTCTCCAGTAGTTCGACTCACGATAATCAGAGTAGTCTTGGCAATGTGTGCTACATTCGACCTACATCTAGAACAATTAGATGTGAAAACTACATTTCTTCATAGAGAACTTGAAGAAGAGATTTATATGGTCCAACCAGAAGGTTTTACTGAAACAGGCAAGGAGAACTTGATTTGCAGATTGAATAAATCTCTATACGGCCTCAAACAGGCGCCGAGGTGTTGGTATAAGAGATTTGATTCCTTCATCATAAGCCTTAGATACAACAGAAGCAGTTCAGATCATTGTACTTATTACAAGAGATTTGAAGATAATGATTTTATCATTTTTCCGTTGTATGTGGATGACATGTTGGTCACAGGCCCCAACAAAGATCAAGTCCAAGAATTAAAGGCATAGTTAGCTAGGGAGTTTAAAATGAAGGACTTGGGACCAGCAAACAAGATTCTAGGGATGCAAATTCATCGAGATAGAAATAACAGGAAGATTTGGCTTTCACAGAAGAATTACTTGAAGAAAATCTTGCGATGCTTCAATAAGCAATATTGTAAGCCAATTTCTACCCCACTTCCCGTTAATTTCAAGCTATCCTCAAGCATGTGTCCTAGCAATGAAGCAGAGAGGAAGGAGATGTCTCGAGTACCATATGCATCAGCAGTGGGAAGTTTGATGTTCGCTATGATTTGTACAAGACCAGACATTGCACAAGCATTGGGAGTAGTTAGTCGATACAGGACGAATCCTGGTAGAGAACATTGGCAAACAGTGAATAGGATTCTAAGATACATAAAAGGAACCTTAGATGTTGCATTATGTTATGGAGGGTCAGAATTTACTGTCAGAGGCTACGTGGATTCAGATTTCGCAGGTAACCTTGATAAAAGAAAATCCACTACTGGCTATGTGTTTACATTTGTGAGAGGAGAGCTGGGTTTCAAAACTGCAGACTGTTGTGGCTTTATCTATGACAGAGGCAGAATACATGACAGCTACACAAGCATGCAAGAAAGCTATTTGGATACAAAAGTTACTTGAGGAGTTCGAGCACAAACAAGAAAAAATTCCTGTGGTTTGTGACAGTCAGAGTGCTTTGCACATTGCAAAGAATCCAGTCTTTCATTCCAGGACAAAACATATAGGGGTTCAATATCACTTCGTTCGAGAAGTAGTGGAAGATGGAAGTGTAAATTTATAGAAAATCCATACCAAAGAGAACCTAGCAGATGTTATGACTAAGTCAATCATTACTGACAAGTTTATATGGAGTAGATCCTCTTGTGGCCTAACAGAAACATAAGCAACATGTCAATGGCAAAGCAGAAGGGATGATGTGGAGATTGATTGGTTCTCAATCAAATCTCCAAGTGGGAGAATGTCAAAGTTGGCACCGCCCTTCTAGATGAGTAGTGCTAAACTTTCAATACGACACCGCAGGCCGTGTTGAAAAAGAAAAAAAAATATATAAAAATAATAATAAATAAATAATAAATATTAGCCAAACTGTGGCTATAAAATAAGAGCTTCTTCCTTCATTTCAATCATCTCAGAAAATTTATTTCCTCTTGTATTAGAGAGAATTTTGAGAGTTAAATAAGTACTCTTAGTATTAGGTGTAATTGAGGTATTGGGAAGTGAGAATAGTTTTCTTCTAGTTATAGAGAGAGTATAATTATTTTCTTTTATTATTAGAGAGAAGTTATTATTTTGTCCAGTATAATAAAATTATTTCCTTCTGTCTTTTGCCCGTGGATATAAGCTATAAGCTGAACAACGTAATTTCTAGTGTCCAAATTTGTGCTTGCTTTTTATTTCCTTCTAATCTCATTTAACTGTAGTTCTACTTCACCTATAAATTTCCTAACATGTTCATGGGAGGCCTTGACATTTTGTTGGAGCTCTGGTATGATGACAAAACTGAAAGATATTGTAGATATTAATGATCAGTCCTTCACACGTGTCTTTCTGGGTACAAATCCCTAATGTGCCTATCATGTGCAAGCATACAAGCGCAATTCAAAAGTTGGGAGAGAAAATTGGAGATGCTGAGGAGGTTGAAACTGATAAAGATGGGGAATGTATTGGGATATTTGCTTGGCTGAGAATTTCAGTATATATTACGCAGCCTTTGAAAAAGATCTTATTTATTGAATCAGAGTATATGAGAGATTGCCGAATTTTTGTTTTGTTGTGGTTTGTTAAGACACTGATACATGGAGTGTCTTAAGTATCGAGGACAACCGAAGGAAAAATTGCCATATGGTAGCTGATTGAAAGCTAAAACTACAGCTAAGCAAGTGAAATTCAACAGAGAGAAAATGAAATGGAATAATGAGCACCATAAACCAAGCTCCGCACCTGCAAATTCAAGGCTGCAACAACTGCAACAATTGCACCCCAACCCCGTTCAGAGAAGCGGTTCCAGGGTAACTCACGTTGAAGAAAACAAAGATGCAAAACAAATAAGAGTGAACCATGTGGCGGAAGTAGTTGAAGAGCAACTAATGCAAAGTATTGAAGGATCGAGACAGTAGCTGACAGATAACAAAATGCAAGTTACCATAGCTAATACTATAGGCTTTGCTAAAACCTTGTACAAAAAGGAGGGAAATAATAGAAAGAAAGAAATTGAAATTGAAAATGGGAGGGAGAACTTTGCGGAATTGACCCACCAAAAGCCTATGCAACCTCAGGAGCAAAACGACAAAGACAAAGAATGGGATGAGGAATGCTAATCTGAAGCCCATTGGAAAAAAATGGAAGTCTTAAGCCAGGAACTCAACAAGCAAATGGGAAAGCAAAATTGGTCCACTTGTGACTAAGAGGCCTAGGACTGACACTGTTGAACCAAGCCCAGAAAAGAAAAGATCAAAGGTGGTGAGCCCATATCATCTTTTAACTAACAACATTAAAACATGTCTCCCTGCAGCCAAACCAAATTAAACTGGGAGCAGCTTGAAAATGCAATAGTGGAAGATACGACAGTAATGTAAGAAGATTTATCGATGGTGGCTGGTGAATAACCCCACCAGCAACCATGAAAATGCTAAACTGGAACGTCCGAGGTTTGGGGAATACCCAGACATGCCTAGAAGTGAAGAAAATTCTACAAACACATATGCCTCAGATTTTATTTTTCTGCGAAACTAAATTGTTGGCTTTGTAAGCTAAGAAAAAGTGTAAAAAATTGAATATTGAGAATTGTTTTGTTGTAAATAGGAATGGCTTAGGAGAGAGGTTAGCTTTATGCTGGAGTAGAGATGTTCATGTAAGCATCAATTTATATAGTAATCATCACATAGATACCGTAGTCTAATCTTAAAATGGCAAGCAATAGAGATGTACAAGGGTTTATGGGCACTACTCCAAAGGTTGGTAGGTGTTTGGGTAATATTGGGCAGGTCTCCTCGAGGCCATTCCAGCTCGAATAAAACACCCTGGGGTCAATCCAGCTCGAGCAGAAGTCCCGACCGCCGGCACGAAGACGGCCTTACTAGACGTCAAAGTTGGTCAAGGTCAAGGAATTCAGAACTGTCCGAGCTCCAAGCTCTCTTGCTTGCTCGAGGTCATCAGGCCCTGTCAAGGCTAGGCAAGGACGAGGAGCTCGAAGGCTGGTCGAGACCCGAGCTCACCTTTCTGCTCGCTGCGGTCAAGCTTCTCAATCTCGAAAGGGTAGAAATGCGATATCTTTGTGAAGTTGGAGTTTGAGGTCACCGATAATCAAGCCGAGTATGAGGTCTGTAATTCGCTGGATTGAAACTCGACTAGTAGTAAAAGCAAAAAGGTGAAGCTTGAG
The DNA here is from genome assembly GCA_025617385.1 of Murraya koenigii. Classification (NCBI taxonomy): domain Eukaryota; kingdom Viridiplantae; phylum Streptophyta; class Magnoliopsida; order Sapindales; family Rutaceae; genus Murraya; species Murraya koenigii. The sequence goes on from CM046817.1 coordinate 23,068,371, forward strand.
ACGGACTCACAGCTGGTGGCAAACCATCTCAACGAAAGCTTCCAGCGAAGGCGAGAAGATGGAGGCTTATCTTGGAAGGTAAGGCGGTGATTGATAACTTCAGAGCGATCGAGGTGGAGGCGGATCTCGAGGGAAGAATTTTCGAGTGATATGATAGCTCGCATGGTCGTACCTCAGACCCCAAAATATCAAGGTCCATCCAGTTAGAAGTTAAGACACGCTCGAGCCTCGGCGGGAAGGCGAGATCTTGGGTTTATCGTCGAGTAGCGGTTGGATGGAACCGATTGTTTCTTACCTCGAGGAAGGGATGGTGCGGTCGATAAGAAGCAAGCAAGGAAGTTGAAGTGTAAAGCGGCCGGTACACTCTCGTCGACGGGGTCTTGTATGAGGCGGGGATACACGCTCCCATTCTCTGCGGTGTTTAGACCGGGAGGAGGCTGATTATGTCCTCAAGAGATACACGAAGGAATTTGCGGAAATCATTACAGTGCGAGGTCCTTGGCTTTCGAGGCCTTGAGGCGATGATACTTTTGGCCCGCGTGCATCGAGATGCTCGAGAAGACCGAAGGCTGCAAGAGCTGCGGAGTTTTGCCAATTACGACTCGACCTCCAGGAGAACCTTACGGTGATGAACTCACCATGGCAGTTTGCTCGATGGGGATTGACTTGATCGGACCCTGCTTGAGAGGAAAGCATCGCCACCACGCCGTAGTCGTGATCGATTATTTCACCGAATGGGTCGAAGTGGGAGCCTTGAGCGGTATCGCGGAAGGTAAAACCATCGACTTCATTTGGAAAAATGTAATTTGCAGGTATGGGATTCCTCATGCATTGGTCACAGACAATGAGAGACAATTTGACAACGGCAAGTTCGAGAGACTTCTGCTAAAACCGGGGATAGAGTTGAAGTTTTGCTCTCCTCACACCCGCAAGCCAATGGACAAGTGGAAGCCGCGAACAAGACCGTAAAGCGTCTCACGAAGACCGGACTTGGCGAGCGAAGGGAGCTCGGGTGGATGAGTTGCCAGGCGTCTTGTGGGCTTATAGAACCACGCACAGAGCGACCAGCGGAGAAACCCGATTCTCCATGGCGTTTGGGCACGGAGTAGTTGTTCTCTGCTGAAATAGGAATGGGGACGCATCGAGCGGAGCACTTGATGAGGGAGCGAAACAACGAGCGGATGTGTGTGAGGCTTGGACTTCTTTGGAAGAAAGAGGAAAGCGTCATTGCTAAGATCATCGAATACCGATGAAAGTGGCTCGTTATTACAACCGAAATGTGTACATCCGCTGATTCCAAGTGGGGGATTGAATACTCAGAAGAATCAATCAGAACACGAAGGACCCAAGGCAAGGTGTGTTAGGGCCGAATTGGGAGGGTCCTTATCGAGTCACTCAAATAGCCGGACGAGGAGCATACTGCGGCTAACCCATCCGGATGGACGAGAAGTCAAGAGGCCATGGAATGCACTGACTCTTGATGAAATACTTCCGATGAAGTTTCCTTGTGTTGTAAGCGTTAATGTAAAATTCCTTCCCAAAATGGGGATGTGTAAAAACTTGAACGCGTGTAAGATTAAGAAAAACATTTGTAATATTAATTCAAGTTGAAGCCAAGAAGCTCATAAAGAACGCAAAGGCCAGAAGTCCCAAAGCCTAGCCTTAGGCGGGATGGTGCCAAGCGTGGCGATGCTGAGCCGAGCGGAAGAAGCTCGTGAAGACAACGCTAAGGCCAGAAGTCCCAAAACCTAGCTTTAGGCGGGATGGTGCCAAGCGTGGCCAATTGCGAGCCGGCGGAAGAAGCTCATGAAGAGCATAAGGCCGAAGTCCCAAAACCTAGCTTTAGGCGGGATGGTGCCAAGCGTGGCAATGCGAGGCCGGCGAAGAAGCTCATGAAGAGCATAAGGCCGAAGTCCCAAAGCCTAGCCTTAGGCGGGATGGTGCAAGCGTGGCCAGTGCAGGCCGAGCGGAAGAAGCTCATGAAGACAACCTAAGGCCGAAGTCCCAAAACCTAGCTTTAGGCGGGATGGTGCCAGCGTGGCCAGTGCGAGCTCGAGCGGAAGAAGCTCATGAAGAGCATGAGGCGGAAGTCCCAAAGCCTAGCCTTAGGCGGGACGGTGCCAAGCGTGGCCAATTGCAAGCCTGAGCAGAAGAAGCTTGCGAGGACAACGCTAAGGCCAGAAGTCCCAAAGCCAAGCTTTAGGCGGGACGGTGCCAAGCGAGAGCCAATTGTAGGCTCGAACAAGAAGAGCGCGAGGAGATTACACCTAATTTAAACATGAACCAAAATCATGCTCGAAGCGAATGAGCTCGCAAAATAAAAAGCTACAGAGCACGGGCCAAACGTCGGTTCAAGTAGACCCAGCTCACGAGACAAGCAGATGGCCTTTAGCCTAACCCAAGACAAACCTTTGCCATGCCTAAGTTAAAAGATGATACAAGCAGTAATAAACTTGGACATAAAATAAAATAAAAGTCCAACATTTATAAAATTCGCACTTAACAAGCACATGAGGTCAATCCCACACATAAAACGCAAGAATATGCATACGGGTACAGAAACGAGTTGTCCAATATATGCTTTTTATTCATTGAAATGATTACAAGTACAAGGAGTAAAAAAAAAAAAAAAGAGTTCAAGCGGCAGGGGCATCGTCAGCAGCAGCAGGAGGGGCACCATCAGTAGCAGTAGAAGGAGCATCTTCAGCAGCAGCAGGAGGAGGAACAACTTCCTTGGGTTCAGTCGGGGCCTCGGAAGGGGAAGCTTCAGACCCTTGGATGGGGACGTCGTGAATGCGCATATACTCAGCAACACCCACTTGGACTTTAGACAGGTCGACCTCGGGATGTACTTTGCCCAAGGCATACACGAGGCAGTTATAGCTGAAAGTCACCTCATCGTTGTACTCGGTTGCGAGCTGGACCTTCAAAGAGTCCACCTGCCCCTGGAGACGAGAAGTTTCCCCCTCCATGGTCTTTTCAAAAGAGAATCTCTGGGTGTCCAAGTCCTTCTGAGCCTCGAACAATTCTTCCCGGGTGAGGGATAACTCCCTCTTAAACTAGGTAGCCCTAGAGTCCAACACCACTGTCTTCTCTGCAAAGGTGGAGTTCTCCTCTTGAAGCCTCGTGTTCTCCTCTTTCAACTTCTTAAGACTCTGCTCCAAGCTCCGAATCTCTGCTCGAAGCTCCTTCTGAGAATCTTGAGTCTTGACCTTGAGCCTGGTCACAGCAGCTGAAGTACGGGAGAAGAGGCGCTGGAGAGCACTAAACAGCTCGTTAACATCATGGGACTCCAGCCCATCCAGGAATCTGTCGTTTATCTCCCCGGTAAAGTTCCTAAGGTAAAGCTCGGCACGGCTAGACAGATCCTGCTCCTGCACACTTTCGGGCCGAGGGCGAGCTGAAACCGCAGTCCTCGGACGCCTGCGAGGAGGACCTTCTTATGCTCTTTCTACCTCCTGAGCAGAAGGGAAAGTTTGAGCAGGTGGAGGCGAAGCATCTGTATCGGCTCGGGGTCTTTTCGAGCTACTTGCACCTCCGGAGGTCCCTACACGCCTATGCATCATTTCGAGCACCCCCCTCATGTCTTCCCTTGGCACCAGACCGAACTCCAAAAACTTTTGGGGTGTAAGCAGCTCCCTGCACGAGATCGCGTTGTCAAGTGCGGTTTTGACGTGTACTCGAAGCTCTTCCCCAATTCTGTAGGAGGCACCCCAAGAAACTGCAAAAACAATCAAGGCAGAATAGTGAGAACAGGTACGAGCAGAAGAACTAAAATGAAAATTCACTGGACAGATAAAAAACCTAGAGTGCAAAAATGTCGTGGAACCGGAGGGATCCCCTCGGTGAGAAGTGCAGCATGCCCCCATTCCCCCTCAAAAAAGAAGAATTTGCTCTTCCAGTTGCCACCAGAAGTAGGGAGATCAGTTATGGGTTTTTTACCCTTTAGACTGGAAGTAAGGTAGTACTAACCAGCATCCTTCGGTCTGCACTTTAGTTGATAAAGATGCTTTATTTCCCCTACCGAGGGTTCACCCAAATTACACCATTTCCACAAAATAAAAAGTTCGGAAAGGACCCTCCACCCGTTCGGGTTCAACTGCCCTGGGGCCAGACAGAATTTAGACAAAACTCGGGTAAAATAAGGCTGGAGAGGCAGCCTGACCCTCCATTTGAAGTACTCCAGGTGGAAGATAGTATACCCTTGAGGGGGATGGCTGGGAATATCACCTTTGCCCTGCACCCGTAACTCCACACTATCGGGTATATGGTAGGTGTGTCTAAGCCTATTTAAGTCTAAATGTGTGGTTTCACACCTTATAAGGTCAATGGGGTACCCCCTACCCTCTGACCTTTGGCTGGCCCTCTCCACGATCTGGTGGGTCTCACTGCAGGCAACGCCCCTTCCGGACTAGAATCCCTCACCGAAACTACACTAAGGGGTTCTACTTCGCTAGAAGAGGAAGATTCCTCGGGTGACATCCTACGAGCTTGCTGGGTATCCGACATTCTTTCCTAAAGTACAGTTTACCCAATTGGAATCAGAAACTCGGAAGAAGGAAGAATAGAACTGGTAAGAAAAGAAAGAAGAAGGGTTTATACCTGAATACAGAGAAAGGTTTATACGACCGAAAACCGCTCTGACACGGAAGAGGAAGAGAAGACGAAGAAGCACTTGTAAGAAGATTTCGGGTTTGAGTAAAAATGAGCAATAGGAGGTACAGTGAAGAAATCGAGGGTTTTTTAAAAGGGGAAGGTGCGTCTCTTCAGCAGACGGCACGTAGATCAAGGGACGCGACCTTTCGAGTAACGTCTCTTCAAAATTTGAACGCTACGGCCGAGGATCCAGTCCACATGTCCCGCGTTAAATGCGAAATGATGGAGCGGAAGACAGTTTGGAAAACATGGGGAAGTGGAAAAGGCCGGAAGGCCCATCATTAATAAGTTTCGGTCTTATCTCGTTTCACTCAAAGACTAGAACCGGGGACCGGTGTTTGGGTAATATCAGGCGGGTCTCCTCGAGGCCATTCCAACTCGAATAAAACACCCGAGGTCAATCCAGCTCGAGTAGAAGTCCCCAGCCGCAAGCACGAAGACGGCCTCACTGGACGTCAAAGTCGGTCAAAGTCGAGGAATTCAGAACCGTCCGAGCTCCAAGCTCTCTTGCTTGCTCGAGGTCATCGGACCTTGCCAGGCTAGACAAGGACGAGGAGCTCGAAGGCTGGTCGAGACCCGAGCTCACCTTTCTGCTTGCTGCAGTCAAGTCCTCGAGCACAACTGGGCCACGCCAGTCATAGAACAAATAGAACTCAAGACCCGGCTCAGGACAGTCCGACCCGTTTTCTCATAAATCCGGCACAACTTTCGATGTCTGATCAGGGCCCCACATGGTATGGTGGCGGTACTGTTGTCGATGGCCGGCACATGCCTCCACGGTGTCATCATTCCTTGCGCACATGCCCGACATTATGATGTGGTCATGTAAACCATGCTAACGAGACAGCCGCGCATCCCCAGGGAATATTACGCTAATCTCGGCTGTCAGAGGGACCCAGACACCACTGACGCGGGAACGGATGATCTCGGAGAGAAAGGACGGGAAAAATGGAGAATAAAGGGAAACAGACAGGTAAGTTGTGGGTGTTCCGAAAATTCACGCAGGTTCTTCTAATTCTTGCTTCCCTCTACTCTGATTTTTCGAGAATTCCATTATTCATAAAGAAAAGTAAAAATACCCCTTCCATTCTTCCGGTCTCTTTAACTAAGAGGGATACAAAAAAAACAACCCGATTACTGATTTGAGCGTCGGAGGGTTTCATTGGAACAAGACTAGGCGATCCTCGAACTGCTTTTACGTGAGTACAGGTCCGGAGACTTGGCTTCAGTAAAGATAGAGGAACTGGAATCGGAAGGCAGTCCTGCTCGAGTTCGAGCTAACCGCGAACAGAAAGTTTTTGATACTATTTGAAGGAACGCGGGAAAACAGCATCAACAGTAAGTTTATCTAATCTCTCATGGTTGTGTTTTGGTGACTTTTAGGAAATTTTGAACCCAAATGAAAAGTGTGGTGGAAATGATCGAAATTTGAGTATAGTGGCTAGCTTTAGAGAGGCTGTTCAAGATTGGAATTTAGTGGACCTAGGCTGTACGGGCTATCCTTTTACTTGGTCCAATCGTAGATTTGGCCCTCATCTTATAAGAGAGAGATTAGACAGGTTCTTCTGTAGTAAAGATTGGGCTAATAGCTTCTATGATTCTGTAGCTACAAATTTGTTAACTGTGGGCTTTGGTCACTGTCTGGTACCAATGGAAGTACAAGAAAGAGGCAAAGATGAGAGTTATGTTAGGAAGTCTTTTGCTGGGGTTCACTACGAAGCTTTGTGGAGTGCTTACGATACTTGCAGGAGTATTGTCCAAGATGAATGGAGCTTCATTTTAAAAAATCGGCTAAAACTCTATGGCCAGGCTTAAATTATTGAGTAAACAAGAGTTTGAGGGACGAGAAAATGAGCTAGAAGGGTTGGTGAAGAAGCTGAAAAGGGTCAAACAGAATTTCAAACATTATAACAATGGTGATGAGATTAGAAGACTAGACAAGAGGATCAATAATCTGTTGATTGACGAAGAAATGTACTGGAAGTAAATATCGAGGGCTGATTGGCTAAAAGAGGGAGACAAAAACACAAAGTTCTTTCACTCCAAAGCTATAGCAAGGAAGAGAAAGAATAGAATTTGGGGGATCGAGGATAAGGAAGGAAATTGGACAGAGGAGATCGCTGAGGCAGAAGCAGAATTTTGTGAATACTTTCCAGAGATTTTCACCTCCTCAAGCCCAAGTGAAGCTCAAAAGGATACTACATTAGTATGATTGATGCCAAAAGTGACTGAAGATATAAAGAACTTGCTGAATCAGCCTTTTATAACCGATGAGATCTCAAATGCTTTGAATCAGATGTGCCCAACAAAAGCCTCCGGGTCCTGATGGATTTCCTGCCGTATTTTTTTAGAAGCATTGGCAAGCAGTAGGATGTGGCGTAATTGGAACATGTTTGCACATTTTGAATGAGCAAGGCACTTTATCTCAATTGAACCAAGCTTACATTACTTTAATTCCAAAGGTTCGTAAGCCTAGAAAAGTTACTGAATTCAGACCCATTAGTCTTTATAATGTAATTTACATAATTATTGCTAAGACTATGGCAAATAGAATGAAGCCTATCCTTGCTCAGATTATTTCACCCACTCAAAGTGCATTCATACCCAATAGACTTGTTACTGATAATATCATTATTGGCTATGAATACTTCCACAAAATTAGGTATAGTAAAGGGAACAGAAATGGGTTAGTGGCTTTAAAACTAGATATTAGCAAAGCATATGAAAGGGTAATGAGACTTTTTAAAACAAATGATGATACAATTAGGATTTCCAAATAAATGGATAGATTTGGCAATAAATTGTATCACCACATCATCTTTCCCTGTAATAATAAATGGGAGTCCAAAGGGGATGATTCATCCCCAACGAGGCCTCAGACAAATCTGTCATTTGTTTCTACATTTGTTCATTGTTTGTGTAGAGGCATTTTCCAACATGTTACTGTAGGTAGAACGAAATCATTGTATTCAAGGGCTGAAATTAAGAAAAGAGACCACTATTTCCCATTTGCTCTTTGCTGATGACAGCCTTGAGTACAGAAAAGCTTCAATTGACAGTTGCAAGAATCCAAAAGCTATTTTTGACTGTTATGTTGTTGCTTTAGGAGAACTCTTCAACTGTGATAAATCGTCTTTAGTTTTTAGTCGCAAAATACTAGGGGACAGAATTGAGGCAATTAAGAACATCTTCCAATTTTCTAAACATGAAAAATATCTAGGCTTACCATCTATAGTTGGAAGAAAGAAGATAAACCTTTTTAATGAAGTGAAACTTAAAGTGGTGAGCAAGATTGCAAACTGGCAGCATAGGTTCTTTTCCAGTAGAGGCAAAAAAGTCCTTATCAAAGCTGTGGCTCAAGCGGCACTAACTTATGCAATGAGTGTTTTTAAGCTTCCATTAGGGCTGTGTGATGACATTCAGAAGTCAATGGCTAAGTTTTAGTATGGATCAAAAGAAGACAATCGTGGAATCCATTGGGCAAGATTGGAAAAAATGAGTCATGGGTAGAGTAGAAGAGACCTCGGGTTTAGAGAAATGTCCAGTTTCAATCAGGCAATAGTGGTAAAACAAGAGTGGAGATTGTTGTTGTATCTTCAATCATTGGTTACCAAAGAATCAAAGGCCAGGTACTAAAAAAATCCTGATTTTTTAACAGCTCAAGCAAGTTCTAATCCTTCGTACATATGGAAAAGTATATTATGGAGAAGACAGGTTCTTAAAAAGGAATCAGGTAGAGGATCGGTAATTGGGAAAAGATACATATTTACAAGGATAATTGGATTCCAAGGCCTGAAACCTTTAAGCCCCTCTCAATCCAAAATCTGTCAGCCGAAGCTACTGTCTCAAAGGTCATTACCCTTGAAAATCAATAGGATTAAAGAAAGATGAAGCAGTGGTTTATGGAAGATGATGCAAATGAGATTCTGAGAATTCCATTACCTAGAAGACCAAGAACGGATGAGCTAATTTGGCAGTTTGACAAAAAATGATTATATTATGTGAAGAGTGGATATCAGCTGACTTTAAAGATCAAGTATCCTGATAAGCCAAGCTGTTCACCCAAGGGTTTAATTATTGAAACCTTTTATGGACTCTTCAATTATCGGAAAAGATCAAAATTTTTATGTGGAGAGCAACTTAAAATCTGCTGCATACTACTAAAAACTTATGGAAAAGGAAGATAGTGTCTGAGCCTAATTGTCAAATTTGCAAACAAGGAATGAAAAGCATATCTCATGCTCTGTTTCACTGTAAAACTACCAAAAAGATATGGATGTATGCTCCTTTCGAAACATGTTTTTCAGATAGTGCTAACTAAGACATGTTGGATATTTGCATGAAATGGCTAGGAAGTTGAGTAAGTCTGATATTGAAACCTTTGTTGCTTTTTGTTAGGCTATCTTGTATGGAAGAAATAATCAGTTTTTTGTGGAAAAAAAATTGGATCCTTTTCTAATTCTTACAAGAGCAGAGGCTGTGGTAGAGGCTTATCAAAGAGCAACGTAGCAAAGGAAAGGAACCGAGGGAAAGCGTAACTCAAAGAAACAACAGAATTGGATTCCTCCACCTGATAATGTATTCAAGGTTAATGTTGATGATGCTGTTAAACTTTGGAAAACAGATAGCAGGTTTGGGTGCTGTAATCAGAGATTCCAATGGTAAAATTATAATAGCTGCTGTCAAATCCACATAATTTTCAAATGTAAAGTCTGCAAAAGCTGAAGCTATTGAATAGGGCTTAGTTGTGGCAAAGAGTGCATCCTTTCTTTCTTTAATAGTGGAGACAAAATGTCGACGTGGTGAATTTGGTAAACAACAAATAGGATAGTATAACATAGATTATGTGGGCGATTTCGAATTTAGGGTTTAGGGCCAAAACCAAAGTAAGATTTCCAGAATATTAGTTTCCATTACACCTCTAGATCATGTAATGCTCATGCTCATTCCTTAGCTAAGTTAGGCTTAAGGAGTAATGAAAATGTTTTATGGCTAGAACCTTTGCCAACTGAAGTCAAATCTGTGTTCTCTTCTTTAATTTAATGAAATCATCTCTTTCCTTTAAAAAGAAAAAAAAAAAAAAAAGACAAAACAATCATCTTCAAAATCAAATCCGCACGAATTTGATAAATGATAAATATTTTATTTGATATTGAGGTACTGTAATTTAAGAAATAATAAAAGTTTTATTTAGTATTGAGGTACTGTAACTTAAAAATTACAATGAATAAAAAAATTATAATTACGAAATAAAAATTAATAGTATGTGGTAAATATAAATTTTAAATAATAATTTTAATAAAAATATTACAAATTTTTTATCATAAAAATAGTCAATCAAATTAGCTTAATTTTTAAATCACAATTGTTAGTATTTACTAAAATTATTTTTCATATTAGTTATTGGTTGATAACTCTATGAAATGAGAGTTATCATGGCAATCTTAGGCTTGAATCAATATGACTTAGAGAGTAAATAATGAGTCTTATTGTATTTTTAGTTATATTTTGTATAAGTAGTTGTTTTAGTTTAATTTTAATAAATTAATTTTTTTTTAAATCATTTAATGCTCTAATTTTATGTGATTTTAGGGGACCAAGAATCTAAAATTTTGTGGATGGAATATGCTGAATCAAGCTTGAAGAGATGATAAAAAAATGTGGTTGATAAAAAACTAAAGACAACTTTAGAATAGTGTAGTTGATGTAGTATGCTTGTTGTAGCATTTTTGCTGCAGCAATCCTACGACAATGAGATAATCGGGATTATGCAAGTTTCAATAGAAGATTGCGATCTGAAATTTCAAAAAAAAGTAAAAAATTGAAGATTTATTGCCATGCGACTTTGGTAACCCTAATTCCATATTATAAAAAGGACCACACATGGAAAGAAAGAAAGAGAGTTGCCATTAGGCCAAAAATAATAAAGAAAAACAAAAATTAAGAAGAGATTTAAGGGTTGCACAACAAAAAAGAAATCTCAAAGGCTGAGCAGAACTTGCTTCTCTATTTTCCTTTCTTATTTTTATTTTTTTATGATAGTATATTTGATAGCTGAACTCATTTTTGTTTTATTACAAATCATAAACTAAATTCCATTGTAGTTGAATGAAAAACAAGTTTAATGGTGTGTAATTGATATTTGTGTGTTGTTGCATGTTTGTTGAAGCATTTTATCTTGATTGAATTTATTTTAATTCTTTATTTCGACTGACCACTATTTAGTGGATAGAGATCCCTAAAAAGAATTACTTAATGGAACTAACTAAGATAATACATAATTTTAGATTAGATTTCTTGAGTTAAGATCTCTTAATTTTAATAAGGTCATGCTTGATTTAGTGAAGAATTAGACATAAAGATTCACCTTATCGGGTTAATTGGAATCAAAGAGTGTGTAACGTTATATCTTATGTTGGCGTAACAACTGATTATTATTAGGTTACATATAAATATAAATTATCTAACAAGCGACAACCGAGGATACATTAGAATTATGCTTTATGCTGCAGTCAATGTTGTAGCAACAGAATATTAGTTAGATAAATAGCCAAAATCATTAGGTGAGTTTAGTCATTCAACTACGCATTTGTCGTTGATTATATATTTGCGTTTGATTGAAGAATTTCTTTACTTCAATTAGTTTATTGCATAAGTTAGTTTATTAGGTCTTTAAATTCTTTAAATCATTAATCATCTATTTATTTTTTTTACACTGTTAATATTATTGCAGCAAATCAGATAATATCAATTCCTATAGAGACGATTTGAATACTTATTAATATATTATTTGTTATATCCACTTACGCACCAACGCTAATTACTTATATAGTAGCATAGATTAAACCTAACATTGGTCTTGGAAAAGACAAAGAGGCAAAATATATAAATGCCCTCCATGTTATTGAACATGGAATTAGTATGGATGGTACCGGGCAGGTATTGCATCCAAACTTGTTTAATAATAGATATTCCCATCACTGACCCTTATCTGGTGTGGGTTTGAATGGGTATATATTGGGATTCCTTGTAAAAAATATAAATATTTGTGTTATTCTCATATCCCCTACTCATATTTCATATATCTCCTTTTAATTTAATATTTGTTAAGTTTAATTTTAATTAATATATTACTAAATAGAAGTATTAAATCTATTTAAATATAAAAATTACTAAATATTTGGAATAATGATGTGATGAGATTGGTAATGTAATTTAGAACACAAAATCTTATTAAATTATAAATAAAATACTTCCCAGGTACGTAAACAAATTTAAAAGAATATATGGATTCCTGCAATTCTACTTTCAATAAAGACAAATACAAGTTGCTACTATAAGAATATGGAAATCCAATCCCCGCACATTAGTTGAAGTTCTGTATCAAAGATGGAGGTTACTTTATTGATTTTAAAAAAAAAATGGTCACTGTAGATCGTACCATCTTTAGTAATTTTTTTAGTTAATACTAAATCATCATAATTGACATCTTGAATGTTTTTTAGGGTTTCAAAATATTCTACAATGAAATACTTAAAACAATTATTTAAATTTAACTGGTTATTAATAATTTTAATTTTTAAAAATTAATAAAAATAGATAAATAATCAAACAAATTTATGAATAAATACATGTTCTAGTGTTTAATATTCATGCCTTACTCATTCAATTAACAAGTATAAATAATTATATTTATACTTAAAATTTTATAAAACTAAAAAATAAATTAAATTCGATACCCAATCTCTGCCCACCCTGAATTCACCGGGGTTTTTTTACCCACCCTATAAAATTAAATACCCACTTTCGCAAAATAGACATATACCTTTCCCAATTTTCATGTTATTCGTCTTTCCATTTTTGAGTAAATTGTGCAATAATATCATGTGCACGAAAGTTCCTCAATCATTGTCAATTTGGCTCCTATTGCATATGATTGATTCCTTCAAATGTCACTTTGGTGATAAGACTGTGTAGCTTTTTTATTTAATGAGTCAGTGCAATTTACAGGCTATATCCATCTACCCATGAATATTTTTCCTCTTACCTTTTCTTTTCTTTTTTTTTTTTTTCAATTTTTACGCTTTCGAGAATGCTCCACAAATAATTGAGTGAATGTTATCAATTCGGCTTTTCAAGGTGATTAAGTGTATAATGGCATTATTATAACGGGATTATTGAAAGGGAGAGTTTACATCCCATCCTAAGATTTTCATGAATTGTGTACAAGTTTCAACTTCGTAAAATACTAGAGGAAAAATGTCATTAACGCCATAAAATTAAATGCACAAATATAAGTTACAAATTAAAAAACAAACTATCAATAATAAACTCAAAATAATGCATGTCTTTTGGCTTTTTTTAATTCATCATATTATTGGATCCTTAACTAAAGTTAAACTTATATATGAATAATTATATATTACAAAATATCATATAAGGTTAAATCTAATTAAGTTATCGATAATTTAGGTATTAAAATATTTAGTAGAGTATGGATCTTTACTGTGTAGAGACTAAAATGGTAATTATTATTTTTATGATGAGCTGAAATATAAATACCTAAAGGCAACATAAAAAGTTATTTATATAAATAGTTATGATCTTCATATCAGATATAGTATGTTTTTATTCTTTCTAACACCTCATCATCAGACAGATAACAATGAGAAACTTAAAGAATTTTCTAGGAGAACGTGTTAATCCGAAATGTTAACTACATAATTTTAAAGCGTAATTCAACATTATAAATTCATATACGCTTCTCTATATTTAATTATTGATTCTTGATGATGTACATAAATATTCCTAAATTATAAGTGATGCATTTTACCAAAAAAATTTATTTATTGTTCAAACAATGACATGATAACAATGAAAGAATACAGGTGAAGTAAGGTTTTATCTGAGTTGTTTTGTTGTTAGTGTTATTTAGTTCAACAAATAAAATTAATGATCAGTTCAAAACAATGCAAAACAATGAAAGAATATAATACATAATTAATAAATTGGAGTCAAAACTCACCAAGTGCGTCAATGAAGGGAAAATTTAGTTATTATTTTTTTTTTGAGAAGTTTTTTATTATTATATTAGTTAAAATATATATATATATATACTCAAACATTACATATTTAGTTTTGATATTTATGCTTTGTCAAAGAATCTTACCCTTAGGGGATTGAGGGCCAATTTAGTAATACTGTAACTTTTAAATAATTGTTATTAATTGTATTGTAGAAATAATTAGTTATGAAAGAAATCAGTTAATTATTTAGTAAATTTTATTTTCAGAAGTACTATAAGTTTTTAAAATAATTGTAGGTGTTTGATAAATCTTACTATTAAATTATTGTAAAAAAAGTAAATGACTAAAACTAGACATAATGTAAGATGGAATTCACTTAAACATATAAAATATATATATATATATATTATTGTTAATTATGTATTATAATAATTTAATTAAAAATAAAATTTATTCTATATTGATTTTATTTCTTTTATTTTTTATAATAAAAATTTACTGAAATGTTGATTTTATTTCTAATTTGAATAAGAATAATTTTGGGTTTAAGTAATAATTGTAAGGATATTTATAGAATTATATTAAATAATAAAATTGATTCTCAAAATCAGAATTTAAAAGCTACTTCTTCTCTGATTTTCAAAATCACTTGTAGGAGAAACTGATTTTAATAAAAGTGATTTTGATTTTTTTTTTTGCCAAACACTCAAATTAATTTTTAAATTCTTAAAATCACTTTTCAGTCTCCCAAAAGCTACTCCTTCTCTGATTTTCAAAATTAGCTGTAGGAAAAGTTGATTTTAACAAAAGGGATTTTGATTTTTTTACCAAACACTCAAATTAACTTTTAAATTCTCAAAATCACTTTTAAATCTCTCAAAAGCTACTCATTCTCTAATTTTCAAAATTAGCTATAGGAGGAATTGATTTTAACAAAAGTGATTTTGATTTTTTTTTACCAAACACTCAAATTAACTTCTAGATTCTTAAAATCACTTTTAAATTTTTTAAAAGCAATCTCAAATAAACCTAGACTTAGTGGTTCGTTAATTGCTTTATTTTAACTTACCTAATATTGGGATTCGAACTCTGATGATTAGCTAAAGAAGATAATTATCAACCACCCAATCAAACTTACGAGGGTTGAAACTATGCATTCTTTTATTTTAAGAGACATAAATAATAATAATAATAATTTTTTTTTAATATAGTTACTTTTCTTCTCTATTTTTTAATAAAAAGAAAATAGTACAAACTTTATTTTCATATACACACAGATAATCTTATATGATTGTCACATGCCTCCCAATCTCATTTTTCAGGTGAACAGAAAAAATAACAGGAGATGTGTTGATCATACAACAACGTCCTTGAGTTTATATATATAAACATAATTTATACAAGAATTTATAATTATATTATTACTCAAAAATTAAATAGAAGCAAATCACCCAGTATGGGTAATTGGTGTTACATTTCCCTTCATACAATTTGTTGGAATATATTTAGATCCTACTTTAAAAAAAAAAATAAATTCTCATGTGCATAAGTGGAAAAAAAAATCTTTCTAAAATTATAATATTCCCAAATAGATTTGCTTTGTTATGAGCCTATGAATTGACGCATTATTAAAAAATAATTAATGAAAAATCAAGTTGTCTGAAAAGCAAACATATATTAAAAAAAAAAATGAAAAAAAATCCACTTTCAAACGATCCCATAATATCAGACTAACAATGGTCTCAAATAAGAATAAAAAATTAATTCGAAAAGAAGAAAAAGCATCAAAACGAGGGCACAGCTATAGCACATGCATACATGCACAAAATATTACCATTGGATTAAATAGAGTAGATCTAATGGCTGAGATTTATTTTATTATTAAATAATAAAAATTTTTGAAAGAACCAGAAACCTGTAGAACTGGTCATACTTTTAGTTTCGGCAATGTTGAAAATATATAAATGAAAAAAAAAAGCTCCCTCTCTCGCACTTCATACACATCTCACCACTCTCTCATATAGGGATGGTAACTCAACCCGGACCCGACCTGGATTCGGACGAACCCGGATTTTTCGGACCGAGTTCAACCCGCACCGAATTAATTTTTTTTCCGAAATCCTGATGCGAAAATAGAAACCCGGATATTTTCGGGTCCGGGTCCGGATTTAAGTGTTCAGAATCCGAACCCGGACCTGGATTTATTTATTTATATATTAATTTTTAAAAGTATTTAATATAAATATAAATATATATTTTTATTTTAGTCAAAAAATTATTTTTAAATTGTAAATAATTATTTTTATTTTAATTTAAATAATTTTTAACAAATCCGGGTTTAAAACCCAGAATCCGGAAAACTCGAATTTTTCGGGTTAAACCCGTACCGGACCCGGATTGAAAAAACCCCGATTTTAATCCGGATCCGGTATTGAAATTCATTATCCGGGTCCGGAACCGGAAAGCCCAAACCCGGACCCGAACCCGAAAATTGCCATCCCTACTCTCACCTCATCGCTCCATCGCCTCACCTCTCTTCTTTTTGTTCCACAGCCATCAACAATGGCACGAGTCGGCAACGATCAACTGCAGCCATAAAATTGACCATGATCATCTCTCTCTACAAATTATTTAACTCGTAACACTAAGGGGAAAAAAAAAAGACGAATAGAAGAAAGAACAAAATTGACCACGATCATCTCTCTCTTCTTGCTCAAACTTGGTTGATTTGTGCGCTTGCTCAAGCTTGGCTGATCTGTTGCTTGCTCGATTATTCTTCCTATATTCACTTTGAGTAAACTATTTGACAAGGATCGAAGTCCAAGGTTCTTTTTTAATTAAAGTTTTAATTTTTTTTAACTTGGTTTTGAAGAAAAATTCATTCTTTAATTTTGATTTTATGAGAAGCTAATCAATTTATAATGAAACTATATGTTTCAGAATAAGGTTGGTCATTTTTTTTTTTCAAAGGGGTGGGTAAGTTAAAATATAAGTTTTTTAACTTTTTTTTTTTTTTACTTTCAAGAATTAAACTCAGGCCGTCACGGTTATACGGTGAACGTCACGGTTATACGGTGAACGTCACGGTTATACGGTGAACATAGTAACCAACCTGACTACACTCTTAAGGGCTAACTAAGATTAGTCATGTCTGTATTTGGATAATTTAGATAATGAGAACTTTTCAAATTAATTCAAGATAACATTCAAGTTTATTTCATTATCTTCTCCCATTGTAGTTGAAACTAGTTCAAAATATTTGGTATTTTGTGAGATTCTGCATAATTTTAAGAGTTTGGTTTTACTAGTGAGATTGTTTATAGTTAGAGAAAGGCGATATACCCATATGATCCCCAAGTGGCCAAAATCCTAAACTTCTCTCCCGAAAACTCTCTCAACCAACCGCACCTTTGCTTATCTAATTTGACCGCGGGAATGCCCTCACCGACCGCCGGTGGTGGCACCCAGCTATTACCGGACACTCCCCACCTCACTGCACTGCTCCCCGTAACCAACTTCCTCTGCAGCAGCCTCCAAACCGCCAACCCGCAGCACACGAAATGAACCAAACCTTGCCGACCGGTGCCTCTGGCGTTTCGGCCGCCAGAAAGGGTTCGTTTCAACCGCCAGCAGTTTCTGAACCGACCCCCGCAGTTGCAAAGACCAGCCATGCAGATTCTGAAACCAACCCATGCAAACCCGTGTCTACCGCGAAAAACCCTGTTCGCCGCTCCCTTGGCTCAGGCATAGCCCCCACGCATGCCGACTCTTCTCATGGTCACCGTTCCTCCACCGAACCATGGCTGGCAGTTTCTGACTTGGTTTGTGGCCCAAACATGCAGGGAGATAATGAGAACAACCCGGGACGCGTTTACGTAAACGATCGGGCCGACGTGCGTCGTCTCCTCACGGCTGCCTATGGTGGTTCCTGGGGGCCGAACACCATCCCCCACGCCGAACGACCGGTCTGCCAACCACGACTACCCTCTGCAACCACCGAACACTCATGCCCTGAGACCATGCAACAGCCGCCCATTACCGAGTCAACTCAGCGTGACTTGAACCACTTGGCTCATGCACCACCCATGCAACGTCCTTCCCCCGATCAGTTTCTGTCCCAGGCTGACCGTCCCTTCTCCCGCGGCCAACATACCCCTCACAGCCCGGTTCAACCAGCCCATGCAGACGTGATATAGCAACAGCCCCAAGCAGCCTTCTCCAAGCCACAAACGACCCCTCATGTTGAAGCCCAGGCTGCATCCACCACCCATCCCAAGCAGCCAGTTTCATACGCGTCTGCTGTGAACCCAGCCTCCATCCTCAACCCCACAGCTCTCCTGAGACCTCAAAAATCTTTTCTTGATGCCGTAACAGGAAATACTGGCCCTTTGGTTCCGGCCAAACTGGTCTTGCTGCATCGTGGTGAACCCGCTATTCTGTTTTCTAAGGAGAAAGTTCAGATCATGGCTAAGCCATTTAAACTTATTTTGGTTGGAAAATTTTCCTTCATCAGGCCATCCATGGACATTATTCGGAAATTTTTTGTTTCTCTTGGTCTTTAAGGGAATTCAGAATTCCCTGCTTGATAACCGACATGTGTTGATCAAGTTATCAATGAAGGAAGATTATTCATTGATTTGGGTTCGCCAAACATGGTACATCAATGGTCAGGGTATGCGCATTTTCAAATGGAGTACGGATTTTTGCTGTTCAGCAAAGTCTCCTATTGTGCCTGTTTGGGTAAGTCCCCCTATTTACCAATTCATTTTATTCACTCCAAGTCTGCATTATTTTCTATTGTTGGGGCTATTGGTACTCCTCTGCGTGTTGACCACGCAACAACTTCGGTTAATAGACCGTTGGTTGCTAGGGTTTTGGTTGAATATGATATTTTGCGGCCTTTGTTGCCGCGTATTTAGATTGGAGAGGGAGATTCTGGTTTTTGGCGGATGTTGTATTTGAGAAGGTTCCTGCTTATTGTTCCACTTGTAAACACTTGGGCCATGCTGCTGAGGGTTGCTATGTCTCAAACTCAAGTCTTCTTAAGTCTCAACTGTCGAAGGATAATGGGCAGCGTACCATTCCTGATAAGGGTAAAAAGCCTATGTTTTCAGTAGATGTACAGGCACCGTTTGATTCTAATACCCGGTATGTTGTTATTTTTGATTATCGGCCTCTAGGGCCTGTTGCTACTAGTTTTGTTGACCGATCAGATGCCAGTGGGGACCGACTGTCTTTGGGCCATACTGTAGTTGAGGATGTCTCCTTGGATGATAAGGGTCATGAGGATGGTATTCAGGCGGAGGTGGGTGATGTGTTGAGCACGGAGCGGCCTTATAGGAATGATACTGTTAACAGGCAGGTGAGTTTTAACACTCATAGTTCTGAGATTTCGGAGAATATCTCAGTTGGCAGGAAGGGATGTCTTGGTATTTCTCGATTTGATATTGATTGTCGTTATGAGGATTCTGGGGACATGGATGGGGGGAGATTCTTGACTAATTCGGAGGATGTTCATACTTCATTACCTATGGACACAGTGATTAGTAGCTTGGCTGATCAGAGGGTTGCTAGCTCCTCTCTGGGTTTTTCTGTGGTGGTGGGCCGTAAGACTCGTAAGGCTCGGCGGCAGGGTAGAAGTCGATCCACACCCTAATGATTAATACCCTCATTTGGAACATTCGGGAGATAAGTAAGGCCCCCACTGTCCGCCGATTACGGAAATTGATACGAATGCATAGATTAGCTTTGGTTTATGTTTTGGAGCCTTTTCTTACTGCTGAGAGACTGGAGAGCACTCGTGTTCGCATTGCGATGGATCACGGGTTTTCTTTCCGTTTTGGGAAAATATGGGTGTTCTGGTTGGCGCCTTTTTTTTGTGTAGGTTCTGCAGGACATGGGCCAGTTGGTTCATTGCCGGGTTAGTCACTCTTCCTTTCTTGATCCTATGTTTCATATGTATACGCCAGTTGTGCTAAAATTGTGAGAGAGGATTTATGGGATGCCCTTGTTTCGTTTGCTGATAGTCTTGATGGTCATTGGATGGTGGGTGGGGATTTTAACATTGTGCAGTCTTTTTCTGAGATTTCGAGGGGGCATGCACAACCTCAGGATGCCATTGATGATTTTAATGTAGCATTATTAGATTGTGGCTTGGATGATGTGGGTTTTACAGGGAGTCCCTTCACTTGGACCAATGGGCGCACTTGGAGACAATTTGATAGGGTTGTGTGCAATGCCCAATGGTCGGGGTTCTTTTATACTTTTCGAGTTTCTCATCTGAATCGCACTGGTTCAGATCATTCTCCTTTGCTATTATCATGTACTAGATTGGTTGGTGGAGGTCTTTACAGGTTTCGATTTTTACACGCTTGGCTTAAGCATCCTGGGTTTATTGATGTTGTGAAGCAGTCTTGGGGTACTCCTGTTGTTGGCTTTGGGATGAGGGCTTTTTAGCAGAAGCTTGTGAGATTGAAGCTTTGCTTAAAAGATTGGAATAAGGAGGTGTTTGGTAATGTGTTTGATCGGGTTAAGGAGGCTGAGAAGGAGGTTGCTCAGAGGGAGGGTCAGTATGATCTATCTGGTTCAGCTGACGACCGTGCGGCTTTCTCTGAGTCTCGAGCACGGCTGCAGCATGCGTTACTTTGTGAGGAGATCTTTTTACGACAGCAGTCGAGTGTTCGTTGGGTTAGGGAGGGGGATGCTAATACCCGGTTCTTTCATGCCATGATTCGGAAGAAGCATCGGTTCTTTCATGTCCATCGGATCCAGGACGCATCGTCTGCATGGATTACTGAGCCTACTGCCATGACTGAGTCTGCGGTTGATTATTTTCAGGGTCTATTAGCGGGAGGTCCTAGTTAGTTTTAGTTATCGGATTTTGATTTTATTCCTTTTCTGGTTACTGCTAAGGATGATATGGATCTGTGTAAAGTGCTTGATTTAGAGGAGTTACGGCGGGTGGTCTTTTCTATTGACCACGGCGAGTACTCCGGGTCACGATGGTTTTTCGATGGGTTCTACCAGGCATGCTGGGATGTGATTTCTGGTGACTTATTGGCTGCTGTTCACGATTATTTTCGGGGTTCTGCTATGCCTCGGGGATTCCAGAGTACTCTCTTGGTTCTTCTTCCTAAGAAGGACTCTCTAGTTTTATGGGCTGATTTTCGGCCAATCAGCTTGTGTAATATGAGCAATAAGGTCTTAACTAAATTGCTTGTTATGCGACTGACAACAATGCTACCTCGTATCATTTCTCCGCTTCAGAGTGGTTTTGTACCTAGCAGGAGCATTCATGATAATGTGTTGTTGGTTCAGGAGCTTGTTCACAATCTTAATCGTCGGACCCGGGGAAGTAACGTGGTACTGAAGTTGGATATGACTAAGGCATATGATCGGATGTTATGGTCCTTTGTTCTTTAGATGTTGCGGTGCTTTAGTTTCTCAGAGCAGTGGATTTCTTTAGTTCAAAGGGCTATTTATGGACCTTGGTTTTCTGTGTTGGTTAATGGGGTCAGCCGAGGGTTTTTTCAATCTCGGGGTGGTCTTCGTCAGGGTGATCCGCTATCTCCTTTTTTGTTCATTATTACTGCAGAGTTCTTATCTAGAGGCCTGGATCACTTGTATACTTTGTATCCTTCCTTGAGATATTGCTCATCTGGTTATCTTCCTATCTCCCATTTGAGTTTTGCATATGATATTGTTCTTTTTTGGAATGGGAGTAAGGCTAGCCTTACGCGACTTATGGGTTTCCTGCATCATTATGAGGCTGCTTTTGGGCAGCTGGTTAGCCAGGCGAAGAGCAGCTTTTATGTTGGGGGTTCAGTTTCTGTTTCACGTGGTTCTATTATTCACACAATTACGGGGTTCCAGCAGAAGCAACTCCCTTTTTCTTATCTTGGTTGCCCGGTGTTTGTTGGGGGAGTCAAGATTTCTCATTTTGATGATCTGATTCGGAGGGTCCGAGAGAGGATTTCTGGTTGGGCTAATCGGTTGCTCTCGTTTGGGGGAAAACTAGTGCTTATTCGGCATGTTTTATCCTCTATGCCTTTGCACTTATTTCATGTTATGCGACTGCCGATTGGGGTTATCCAGCAGTTAGAGCGGATGTTTACACGTTCCTTATGAGGTGACTGTGGGCCTAGGCGGAGGATTCATTGGTGCCATTGGCCGAAGGTGTGCTTTTCTCAAGAGGAGGCCGGCATGGGTATTAGGTCATTTCGTGATCTAGCTGAAGCTTTTGAGCTTAAGCTTTGGTGGAGATTCCGGGAGCAGCGCTCCTTATGGGTTTCATTCATGAAGTCTAAATATTGCAGCAATGATCATCTCGGAATTGTATGTTTTCGTTACCAGCTTCTCCTCTCTGAGGCGCCTTTGCTCCATCCGAGATGTTGCTGAGCCTTATATTCGTTGGTTGGTGGGTGTTAGTGCTTGTAGTTTTTGGTATGACTGTTGGCCGGGATCACTCCCTTTGTATTTTTATAATTCTGGTGCCGCTTCGTCTGTACCGGTGTCTTTTTATTAGCGTGGTACTGTTTAGGATAGGGGTAAACTTCTGGCTGCCTTACCCACGTCAGTAGTTGAACAGATTATGTTGTATCCGATTTCTACTGGCGTGCCTGATGAGATTCAGTGGGATTCCGCTACTGATGGCGTTTTTCATTTGCAGTCTGCTTGGGAGATAGTGCGCTGCGCCAGGCCACGAGATGGGGTTTTTTCTATGATTTGGCAGCACCATATTCCGTCCCGATTATCTTTCTTCCTTTGGCGGTTGTTGCATGGTTTTCTGGCCACCGATGACGCCTTGAGTACGCACAGTTTCTGTATGGTTTCACGGTGTTTTTGTGGACAGGCTGCTGAGACTTCTCGGCACTTATTTCTTGAGTGCCCTAGGGTTAGCTAGGTGTGGGAGTATTTTTATCATTGTTTAGGGATACGGCGGATGAGTTTTCTATCACCTCATACTTTACTTCGTCATTGGCAGAGATGTGCTTTTTCTCGGTCTCATCTTCGGGTTATTTTACCTTGCTTCATTCTGTGGCATGTGTGGAAGGCTTGAAATAGATTCAGGTTTGATTTTCACTCATTTTCAGTGGATGCAGTTACTTTTCGAGTAGTGTCGGACATTCGGCTTGCTGGCTCTGCTTTTGGTTTCAAGCCGTCCCAATTGCGGGGAGTGCTGGATTCTCAAATTGTGGATGGGTTACGAGTGATTGCTTCACCCCAGCGGCCTATTCGAGTTGTCGCTTGGATCTGACCGCATCTTGGTGCGGTCAAGCTGACTGTTAATGGGTGCTCAAGGGGTAATCCTGGGTTGTCCGCTGTAGGGGGTGTTCTTCGGGATCATTGGGATATGTTTCTGGCAGGGTTTGGCTCTTTTCTTGGCCATCAACCAATCTTTTATGCTGAGCTTATGGCTGTTTGTGAGGGTTTAGAGCTGGTGGTCCAATTGAGGTTTTCTGTTGTAGAGGTAGAGTCTGACTCAGCCACTGTGGTTTCTTGGATCCTCTTGGACAGTTCTATCCGGTGGGATTATGCTCTGTCTTTGTGTCGAATTCGATCTTTGGTGTCCTCTCATTCGGTTGTGGTTCGTCATGTGTTTCATGAGGCTACGTCTGCAGCTGATTTTCTGGCCAACTGGGCTTGTACTTTTCGTTCCAACTGTCATTTTTTATCGGTCCGTGATCTACCCATAGGTTTATCTGGGATCCTTCATATGGACGCTCATGCAATTCCGTATATCAGGCGCTAGTTTTTTTTTATTTCAGTCTGCAGTTTTTTTATTTATTGAGGAGGTTTTTGGTTCATGTCCCCCTCCTTATGTATGTAGTTCTTATTTTATGATTTATATTACAGGTAGGGGTCCCGACTAACCCCCTACCATCTTGGTGGTTTAAAAAAAAAATCAATAAAAAAATTGTTTGTTCTTGGAGTATTTGAATTTTGTTTGTGAGCTATAAAATCTGAATTCAACTTATTAAATTGGTCAATCAACCTAACATTACTTAGTTCTTTAGATTGTGCTCATTAATGGGGACTAGATGCTGAAAGTTTTCAAAAGTTATCTCAAAATTCGTGATAGCCCCATGTTTTGTTTATATGAATATCTACACATAATTATTTTAGGTGAAATTGAATGCACTGCTAATCTTGAATATTGATACTCAAAAAATAAACTTTTTTACTATAGTAAGAAATATTTAATTGATGCAGAGGCATGATTAAGTTATCATAATTATTTGTTGCATTTGTGCAGTTTAGAATATGGATGATATGTTCTTAAATTTATTTCTAACATTGACAACGAATGAATAGAAGATTAGTTGAGTAGATGCAATATAAAGAAAATAACATGGTTTCCATGTGAATTAAAAAAATATAGTTGTAAAATTTCTTTATTGATGTTTGCATTGATTTATTTCAACATTTGTTTTTCATTTTCTACTTACTACTGCTACTTTTATGTTTTTCTTTTCTACAATGCTATATACTTATTATATCCTTAATAACCTAGCATTTATGGATGACATGTCAAAGTTGATTGGTTTGAATAAATGTAGGCATGATTTGAAGTTAGATATATTTCAATTTTTGTAATTTACCTATAAGGTAAAATTTTGTTAAGGATCATTATTTTGTTTCTTTTTATTAACAAAATAAAATTCGTATTTGTTTTTAAATTCATAATGTAGGTAATCAAGGATATTATGTGCAAAAAAAAAAGTATTGAAGAATGAGGACTAATGATAAATTGAAGATAATATATAATATTTTTTAAGCATACTTATTTTTTGTCAATATTTTGTTACAAATATTGTACACATCTTTATTTGATGAGGTTCGATAATTGTAAATATTTTGTTGTTAGTTTCAGCTTTATTTGAAAATTTAATAGATCGCTAGGATGCCTTAAATTATTCATTTTATACAGACACACACATCAATTGAGAAGGCCAACTCTAATATGGAAGGAAGATATAGTCTTGCTATCTTGCTATGTAATGTTGGAGTAGGTAATAACATTTGGATTGATATGAAATTGGTCTATTGCTAAAGACAAAAAAAATCATTTTAGTGTCAATCAACATAGTTTTATAGGAAATTATTACTAATTTGCCTTAATTAGTCATTCACCTTAAGTTCATAATATCAAAAATTCGGCTAAAAATTTAATTTTGTTTAATTTTTCACAATCTCGTTGGCTCTTGAAGAACAAAAATTATCTATGTAAGAACAACTTAAGGTAATCAAATACACAAAGGTCATCAACCAATGGGCTTGTAACCCAGTGGGAGAGCCCTTACACTACAATACTGAGAGCTAGAGTTTGAGCTGCCATAAGAGCATTTATGGGGATTAGTTTCAATCATCCCTCAATTATCAAATAGTTGTAAGGGTTAATATGCACACTATGAGGGATCTCAATTTCTAACCCTCTCTATATGGTGGTTAGTTTCAATACTCCCTCAATTATTAAATAGTTGTAAGGGTTAATATGCACACTATGGGGAATCCCAATTATAAAAATTTATTGTAAATAGAATAATGATGTAATATCTGTAATCCTGAAAGTCAGTATTCAAAAAACAAATACACAAAGCTCATCAAGATAAGGGTAAGTATCAAGGGTACTAAACTTAAATAGTTTATCTTGTTACAACAAAGTTTTATACAAATAAATGAATGCATAATTAAGTACTTAAAAACTCAAATAATTTTCATGATAATTTTAAGAAAAATTAGTATTTAAAATGAAATAGAATTTGACAAAATAAGTTATTTTCAAAGCTTATAGATAAAATTAAAAATATTTTTGAGATTTTTAAAATTAGTAAATATTGTTTGAAATCCTAAAAAATAGGCCTAATTAAGTTTGATAATGTTTTCAGAAAAAAATTGTACTTTCATGTTATTTTTCTTGGTCAAGTAAAATAATTGAGAAAATCTCTTTAGTTTAGAAATCTTTTAGCATGACGAACCTAATTCTTCAAATTTGACATATTTTTTGTTCATTTTTTTTTTCATTTGAATCCATACATTGTATTGGCATGCTCATATCCTTACTTAAATCGGTTTACTTTAATAATTTTTTCTCAAATATGAAAAACCTCAATTTCCACCATAAACTAGCCAAAATTCATTATGTTTAGCATTTTTTCAAGCTTTAATCATCAAATTGAAGGCATATATTGCTTAGATAGAATTTTGATAATAATTAAAATAATTATGATTTGTTGATATGATAATTGACAACCTTAAACCAAATGCTTATATATTAAATTATATATTTTTTAAATAAAAAGCGAGTACTATATTTCAGAGATTAAATGTTGTTGAAATTAAATTATTGCATTTAATATGTTTATTCATTGTTGCATTTATTGATATTGAAATAACTCAAACATCTAGTTGTTTCATGGAAGAGGCTAGCCTTTTGTATTTCAGAATGCTTACCAAATTAAAATGGCTAGTCTTTTCCTGTTTAGAATGCATGTTTCGAGAAAACGGCTAATCTTTTCAAGTAAGAAGCTAGTTTTCTGCATTTTAGAAAGCATGCCAAATGTAAACGGCTACCCTCTTAATTGAAATGGCTAGTCTTTTCTTGTCCGTAATACATGCCTCACGAAATCAACTAGTCTTTTACAATAAAAAGGCTAGCTGTTTTTATTATAGAATACATGTCAATCTACATAGTTTTATGGGAAATTATCAATAATTTGCCTTAATTAATCATTCACCTTAAGTTTATAATATCAAAAATTTGGCTAAAAATTAAATTTGTTTAATTTTTCGTAATTTCTCTAGTTCTTGAATAACAAAAATTATGCATGTGAGAACAACTTAAGGTAATCAAATACATAGAGCTCATTAATATAAGGACAAATATTAAGGGTATTAAGTTTAGATAGTTTATCTTGCTACAACTACTACAAAGTTTATATAAACAAATGAATGCATAATTAAGCACTTAAAAGCTCAAATAATTTTCATGACAATTTCAAGAAAAATCAGTATTTAAAAGGAAATATAATTTGATGAAATTAGTTATTTTTAAAGTTTATGGACACAATTAAAAATATTTTTGAAATTTTTAAAATTAGCAAGTATTGTTTGAAATCCTGAAATTCATTGTGTTTGCATTTTTTCAAGCTTTAATCATCAAATTGAAAGCATACATTACTTAGTCAAAATTTCAATAATAATTAAGACAATTATGACTATTGATATGATAATTAATAACTTTAAACCAAATATTTATATATTCAATCATATATTTTTTTAATAAAAAACGAGTATTATATTTCATATATTAAAATTAGAGATAACATTCTAAGAAACTTAGATAATCCTCCAACCAAATAAAGATCTAAAACACTTAATCTAGATATTTTTAAGAAAAATAATTGTTTAAAGGAAAATATAAATTTATGAAATGAGTTATTTTCAAAGCTTATTTTCATCAAATTTGTTTAACAGTCTACTTGAAATTTACAAATTAGATTAGTTTTCCTTTTTTTTTCAACAATATTAGAGCTTTTTAGTAAAAGTAATTATTTTATCTTTAAATGTAAGTAAATTATCAATGGGTAGAAAACTTATTAGCACTTGATATTTTCATATATTTATGTGACAAAAATAGATATTTTATATTGTAAATTTGCATTGTTGGTAATATAATTTTTGTGTATTTTTTAATGATCTAATATTAACTTAAAATGGCAGGAAATTAGTGGCCTTTTATAATGCAAACATTATAGAAATGACTCATATAACTTATTATAGAATATTTTTATTATAAAATTCACATTATTGTTATTGTAATAGTTATAAATCAATAATATTAATACCTGCCTCCAAGGGCGTGGTTGGATTGGTTACTATTCTTGCTTTAGCGAGCCGCTGGATGATAGTCCGGGTTCGATTTTTGGAGGTGGGAATAGGGGTTAATAATTATATTTGGGCTTGCCTGCCCCCCTTTCCTTAATAATTTTAATACCTAATATTTTACAAATAAATAATTTTAATCTTAATATTATAACATTGTTAATTATTTAATTTTCTATGTTTATACTTTATATGACTCATATAATATTAAATTTAAATGATAAGTCATTGTAAAAAAATGATAAGCCTCTATTAAACATATTAGATTGTGTCGTATTTTCTTTTTTAATTTTGGCATGAAGAGTTATTGCACTTACTTAGATTAACTATTAAACTTGTAACCCTAAAGATCATGAAATTAATAGATCAATAAACATAAAATATCTATCATTAACTTGATATTGTAGCCATTAAAAGGAACTAGAAACTAAGAGTAATGAACATGAAACAAGAATCATTAACTTGAAACGAGCACTATTAACTTATAACTCCGAAAATCATGAAGTTAATAAATCAATAAACATAAAACACCAACCATTAACTTGATATTGAGACCATTAAACTTGAAACCGAAAGAACTTGTAACTGAAGCCGATGAACATGAAATCAGGAATCATTAACTTGAAACCGGAGACCATTAACTTACGATTTTGAAAATCATAAAGTTAATGGACTAATAAATATGAAATACCTAACATTAACTTGATACTGAGACCATTAAACTTGAAACTAAATAAACTTGAAACTGAGGGCAATGAATATAAAACTGGTAACCATTAACTCGCAACCCCAAAAATGATGAAATTAATAGACCAATAAATATGAAACACATACCATTAGCTTGATACTGAGACTATTAAATTTGAAACCAAAAGAACTTAAAACTGAAGGCAATGAATATGAAATTAAGAACATTAACTTCAAACCAGGGACCATTAACCTACAACCCCAAAAATCATAAAATTAATGGATCAATAAACATGAAACACCTACCATCAACTTGATACTGAGACCTTTAAATTTAAAACCAAAAGAAATTGAAATTGAGGGCAATGAATATGAAATCGGGGACCATTAACTTGCAACTTCGAAAATCATGAAATTAATGGACCAATAAATATGAAACGCCTACTATTAACTTAATATTGGAATCATTAAACTTGAAACCAAAAGAACTTAAAACTGAGGGCAATGAACATGAAATCGAAAACCATTAACTTGTAACCCCAAAAATTATGAAGTTTGGACCAATAAACATAAAATACGTACCATTAATTTGATACTGGGACTATTAAACTTAAAACCAAAAGAATTTAAAATTGAGGATAATGAGCATGAAACCAGGGATCATTAATTTACAACCCCGAAAATCATAAAATTAATTGACCAATAAATATGAAACACCTACCATTAATTTGATAGTGGGACCATTAAATTTGAAACAAAAGGAACTTAAAATTGAGGACAATGAACATGAAATCGGAAACCGTTAACTTGAAATTAGGGACCATTAACTTGCAACCCAAAAAATTATGAGTTAATAGACCAATAAACATGAAACACTTACCATTAACTTGATACTATGACCATTAAACTTGAAACCAAATTAACTTAAAACTGAGAGCAATGAACATGAAATCTGGGACCATTAACTTGCAACCTTAAAAATTATAAACTTAATGGACTGATAAATATGAAACACCTACCATTAACTTGAAACTGAGACCATTAAACTTGAAATTAATTTTTTATTATCGTGGACCTTTATTATTAAAATAATTAATATTTTAATTATTATATAATATAATAATAATTAAAGGAGCAACCGATTACTCTTTACCGGTTGCTCCAAGTTTTTGTTTATATTTTATTGCCACTTGGTAGCCAAACAATAACCAACTCTTTTTTTTTTTCTATGTGTATTACATACATGTAGGTATTGTAGCAATGCCCTCAAAACGAAGGAGGGGGCTGACTTACAGTTGCTGTAAGGTGCAGCTTCCACATGAATAGTATCTGACGATGGGTCTTAAGTGGAACTGCATCTTACAGCAACTGCAAGGTAAGTTGCTTCCAAAATGAAACATGCTAACCACTTGAATAGAATCTGAACCACACATGAAACAAAGGACTATTGAGATTTAGAATACGTTTAAAATTGAAGTAAGACAATTATAATTTTTAAGTTATAATATTAAAATATTTAATAAATATTAATTATTATAATTTAAAAGTTATGTTAATAAATTTTTTTATTTGTATAATAAAAAATTTATTATGTTTTTAATCTTTAATAATTTTATTAAAATTATTATTTAAAAAATTATATTTATTATATATTATTAATTTTTATTTTATAATTTTTTTCAGTAACTATAACTTTTAACCTACAACACTTTAATTTTAAACATACTGTTAAGTAAATAATTCTCAAAAGCTTAACATATAATGATCCAACCTCAAATTCCAAACTTATTTATGCTGCGTTTACTTATTAATAATCAGAATGGGCTGAAATCGGAATGAGCTAAAATCAGAATAGGGAATGAGAATCAGAATAAGTTGTTTACTTGACTGTAGGAATCAGAATCAGAATGAAATGAAATTTTATTAATGTGTTTACTTTATCTTAGAATCAAAATAAATTATTATAATATACTAAAATACCCTCTATTAATTATTTTCTTTGGTAATAATAATAAATTTAATAATAACACTGTAAATAAATAATAATAATAATAATAATAATAATAATAATAATAATAATAATTTATTAATTTCATTATTATATTATATTATTATTTATTA
This sequence comes from Murraya koenigii, assembly GCA_025617385.1. Classification (NCBI taxonomy): domain Eukaryota; kingdom Viridiplantae; phylum Streptophyta; class Magnoliopsida; order Sapindales; family Rutaceae; genus Murraya; species Murraya koenigii. Next base: position 23,098,745 of record CM046817.1, read on the forward strand.
AAATATTATTGTAATTGTAATTTATTTATTTTATTATTATTGTTATTTATAAATTTCATTATATTATTATTTATTAAAATATAATTATTATTCTTTATTATTGTTATTATTTATTAAAAAATAATATTATTATTGTTAAAATAATGAAATTTATAAATAATAAATAATAATTAAAATAGTAATTAATAATAATTTTATTATTATTTATTAAAATATTATTATAATTATAAATTTTTAATTATTATTTAAATCAAGAATAAAATAGATATTAAGAAATTTAATTGAGGGTAAAAATATTATTTCTGTTAATGAAGCTCTGATTCTCAACTCCTCCTTTGAGAATCAAAATTCTAGTAATAATTTCCGAAATTATAGACCTGACATTGTTTCCATTCTCACTCTCGTCTTTAATTTTATAAATAAATATATTATTTATTTTAATACCATTATTTTTACTTTTATTCTCACTCTAAAAATATAAGCGCACTATTATTTTTTTTAGAAGGACTACTTTACAACAACTGTAAGGTATAATCATCCGCATAAATAGTACCGACAGTGGACCCTAAATGAGACCCACAGTCGAGTGTGAGGAGCAGCCTGCTCCTGTTTTTCTCTTGACAATTTTGCTTGCTACCGTACAGTTTTCAGTTTCCCACTCCCACTTAATTAGAAAAATAAAACAAGAATCACTTTCATTTTATTATTTTAATATTTTTTAATTAACAACTCACGTGTTCATTTGCAGGACTAAAAAAGTTCAAAAAAAAAAAGTCCGAAAATTTGAAAGGAAAAGGAAATGATTGATGCAGTGGTCCCCACGAGGGAAATACTGTAGTTCACAAATCACGATAAAGAAAGTGTTGTGTTTTCCGCATGGGGACGTGGCCCAACAACTCATCAAGGATATTGATGGCTGTTTCTTCCTTAAGAAATTTCCCGTGCTTCGGATTTACGTGTCCAAATTTGTGGCTTTGGGCCCAGCTGAAAATACAAGGAAAATTCTGCCACACGAGTGTACGTCCTATAAAAGAATTGAGTTCTAAATATACTAATTACTAAAATATAGAGATTGTGAGAATGTGAAAAACGGGAAAAAAAAATTGCACATTTTCATAAATAAAGCAAATATATTACAAAATGAAAGCACTTATTGTGTATATCAACCTACATGTTACACATAATATTGTTTAATATACTTAATTAATATGTTTTCTTGCTAATATTACACAACAACTTTACTAAACATACACTTAATAATCTAGAATCTAGTTTTTTTAGTATGAGACAACAAATTTACTAATAATACAATCGAAAATTTAGGCCTAAAATAAAAATCAATACGAAGACCCAAAAATGGGCCCCGATCAAGGAAGAACGTTAAATATATTGTCGAACAGCATACAAAACTTGAAGATCCGAACGGAAATATTTGTCTTTCCACTTTCCAAAAAGCGCGTGGGAAGAGCCAAAGCCTTCAACCTTTTCCAGCTAATGGGGATTAGAGAATCATTAGGAGGGAATATTCAGTAGTATGCGGAGTCTACCCATGCGCACGCGCGGAGCAGCCACTCTTCTCCCCAACCCCCACTCGCTCTATAATTGTCCGTCTAGAGAAACAGCAACAAACCTCACGGTACATCCTGAGCCACATCCCTTCTCGTAGGCCTCTCCTTCACCCGCCCCTTATCCCTCCTGCTATATAATCATTAGACCCCAGGCTTCTGCCTTATCTTCAACTCGCCCGCCTTCAAGTGAAGAATTAATTCTCCCTGCCCTTCAACTTTCATTGAAAATTTTTGAGTTTTGAAAAGTGGGTTTGGTTGGTTGGTTTGTTTGTTTGACATTTTTAGTGGTTGCTTAGGTTGGGGTAAAACCCGGGGAAGCAAGTTGTAGACATCACGGCTATACACAGAGTAACGCGGCTTCTAACTCATGTCCGAACTGTACGACGCAAGGGTTGTGTGATTGAGAGCAACCCTTCGCCGCACGGCGGGCGTGGCGCTCTGCCTTCCGAAGGCGGCAGCCCTTCTGATCTCCTCTTTCTTGCCGGCGGCGGTCTCACTTCTCCTTCTTCTTTTTCTTTTTATTATTAGCCTATCTCTGTAGATTATATATACATAAGTTTAAGCAAGTATTCTAGAATTAAGCTATTTCAAGCATTAATTAGATCTCAAGAGAAAAAAAGAAAAAGACTTCGTTATTCTTGTTCTTTGTTTCTTTTGTTTTTTTTTGGGAAATTCATGATGTTGAGGATCAAGAGGGTGCCGACGGTTGTTTCGAATTATCAGAAAGAGGAGGCGGAGGAGGCTGCTGCTGCTGCTCGTCGTGTAAGCGGATGCGGGAGGAATTGCTTGAACAAATGTTGCATTCAAGGTGCTTGTTTAAATGCTTATATGAAATTTTGTTTATTGTTTTTGGTTTTTTTTTTTTGTTTTTGACTTGTTTCGAGAGGTAATTGTATCTGGGTTTTTGTTCAAAACAGGTGCAAAGCTTCCTTTATATGCGTTCAAGAGGGTGAACAAGATTGAAACCGAAATGGATGTTCATGGACATGAGGTTAGGGAGCCCGAGCCCCCCGTTGCTTTTCTGGACTCGCTCGTTCTTGGGGAGGTAAATTTTGTTAAGCAAATGATAAAATGAAGATTGAATGTTGAGTTTATGTTGTGTGTCCTTGATAGCTTTTGTTTACCTGTGACGGAGGATAAATTAGTTTACAATTTCATTGTAGTGGGAGGATCGCGTACAGAGAGGACTATTTCGCTACGATGTCACTGCCTGTGAAACCAAGGTCTTTTTTTGGTTCCTCTAAAAGTTGAATGTTTATTTGATTTTGCATGTTGGTTTTCATTGAGATTTCTTTGTTATAAATTTATTCGTTTAGGTCATTCCTGGTCATTATGGTTTCGTTGCTCAACTGAATGAAGGCCGCCACCTGAAGAAGAGGCCTACCGAATTCCGTGTTGATAAGGTCCTCCAGCCTTTTGATGGGAACAAATTTAACTTTACCAAAGTGGGGCAAGAAGAGGTTCTGTTCCAGTTTGAGGCAAGCGAAGATGGTGAAGTCCAGTTTCACCCAAATGCCCCCATTGACGTTGAGAATTCTCCAAGTGTTGTTGCCATCAATGTATGTCCTTTGTTCTGAATTTTCATGGCTAAAAGAGCATGTTAATGTTGAGCAAGAATTTAATGAGATTGATTTTTTCTTGTGCACAAAACAAAGAGAGCTTAGGAAGCTAGTTGAGCAAGGACATGTTCTAATAATTTTGCATTTCTGGTGTATATAATTTAACAGGTGAGTCCTATTGAATACGGGCATGTGCTGTTGATCCCACGTGTTCTTGAATGCTTGCCACAGAGGATTGACCGTGATAGCTTCTTGCTCGCACTTTACATGGCTGCTGAAGCTGGGAATCCATACTTCAGGCTGGGTTACAACAGCTTAGGTGCATTTGCTACCATCAACCATCTTCACTTCCAGGTTTATATCTGCTTAAATTACTCAGCTAATTTTCTCATTGTTTATGAATTTTCACTGCAGTTACTTAACACTTGGTAACTAAAATGCAACTTACTGATTTCTATTGCCACAGGCTTACTACATGGCTTTGCCTTTTCCAATTGAGAAGGCTCCCACCAAGAAGATAATCACTTCTGGTGGTGGTGTGAAGATTTCTGAGCTTTTAAACTATCCGGTCAGAGGCCTTGTCTTTGAAGGTGGAAACTCTCTGCAAGATTTATCCAACACAGTCTCGGATGCTTGCATTTGCCTTCAAGAGAACAACATTCCTTACAATGTTCTCATTGCTGATTGTGGAAAGCGCATTTTTCTCTTACCACAGGTAATAAATTTAGAATCATTACCAAAGTTATTTTGTTTTCGCCATGTTGTGCATGCAAATATTTTTCCAATTTTACTTTGATTTACAATTTGTTCAAAATGAATCAACAGTGCTATGCTGAGAAACAAGCTCTTGGGGAAGTGAGTTCGGAGCTTCTGGACACTCAAGTGAACCCTGCTGTGTGGGAAATTAGTGGGCATATGGTGTTAAAGAGGAAGAAGGACTACGAAGAGGCATCCGAGGAAAATGCTTGGAGGCTGCTTGCCGAGGTCTCTCTCTCTGAAGAGAGGTTCCAAGAAGTAAATGCCCTCATCTTTGAAGCCATTCAGTGTGGTGATGATGCCAATGGAGGTGTTGCTGAGAGTGAAATTGGGGAGGCAGATGCGAAACCAAAGTCTCACGGCCAAGTGGATGCCATTAACAAAAGCTCCTGCCCTGCCATGGTGCCGGGTACTTCAGAATGCCTGGTGCTTCAGTAAGATCTTTGGCTTGGTGACCAGACGGGTTGTGTTTGTCTGGTTCATGTATGATAGACTATGTTATGGAGTGTGGCAGTAGCCTAAATAAGCAAACTTCGTTTGCGCTGCCGTTGCGTTTAGTCTAATTTGCGGCCTATGGGCAGTGTGATGTATGTAAGATATTTTGTTCGCAGATGAGTTCATGCTCATGGATTTATTTCTGTATAATTTTTATGCTGCAGCAGCAGTTCTTGTGGCTTGATGATCCAGTATTCCTTGCATCAGCAATTACGTACTGACGGATGCATACAGAGAATCTATCTTTCCTAGTCCACAGATCCCTTTAAACAATTGAAAACTTTTTGACTTACCCACTTAAAAAATAGGAAGAAGATGAAAAAGAAACAATTTAAAAAAAAAAAGGGGTGTCATCTGATGCCTCAACTGTGGTTAGTAATAATCATAAAAATAATTTGGTGAATTGAGGAGACTTCGTGGGCCAACAATGCATCTACAGCCAATATTATATATTTCATAAATGCTGTTGGGTTTAAAGCAAGTCGATTGAAACTTTCAAGTCAAGTCTTTTTTTAATTATAATTTTTTTATATAATTATTTATTTATTTCAAATTAAGACATGAAATGAATCTCTAAATATTGAAAATTAAATTAAAAATAGCACTTTTATACAATGATAATTCTAAATAATAATATAGTTTTCAGTTGAATCATTAATTTTATAAAAACAATCTTTATCAGGGTGATGGAAACTGGCAAAGTGGAAATGGACTTGTGTTAAATAATTATAAACTATGCCCATTTTTGTGATTTTTTAAAAAGAGAGGGATCCAGATATTATTATCTCAAACTATATCATGAGCTCCATGCTTACAAGACTTCAAAAACCCAAAACTCTTTGACAAAGGCTCGGAAACTCAGCTCCCAGTCGCCGTAAGTTTTCAAATCTCTCAACACACTCTCATGCGCAAATAATTGGAGCATTACATCGTATGTTTGTTTTCTCTTTTGAATCTCGTGATGTTCATTTTATTCTCTATACAGCATTTTTTGTTTTCTGAAAACTTTTGAATATGAATGTACGGAGTATGTATCAACTATTGATCTGTTTTTCACCCAGAATAACCATGTTTTTACTGAGTTACTGGTAGATTTAAGGGATTACTGTGTCTTAAATTGAATTTTTCAGTTGATGGGTTAGGGAATTTTGGTTTTGCCCTCAATGTGTTCGATGAAATGCCCGTGAGAAATTAGTCTTATCATGTAAAATATTTACGATTCGTTTGGGTAGGAGGACGATTGCAGAGGAAAATAGTGTAGAATTTTATAATTTTTGAAACCACCCGGTAATAGCTCGACCTTTTCTGTGTTCGAAACCGAGGACCATTGCTGGACCCCTAAAGCATAGGTTGGAAATTTAATTGCAAAATCCAGTATAAAGATTGAATTAATTAGAAAACTTTCTACTTCGGAGTTTAGGATGTAAAGGCATGCAAGTGAGTAGATGTTAGCAATTTCTATGTTTTGAAATTTTATAGGAGAATTTGTAGGCAAATAGACCAAACGCTAACACTAATATGTTGGAAAGTTCTTGTATTAACATGTCACTATAAAATCATCCGCCGTGTATATATGCTCTTGATAAGCCAGTTTGGATATCTTATATATTAACCTCAGGAGTGATTTATGCATTAAAAATAGATTAGATATCATAGGTATTGGATGTATTCCATTGTTTTGTTATGAGAATTGACGCGTTAACAGTTTCTGACTGTAGCTATCTTATTTGGATAAGCAAAGATTCTCATCAGTTAGAATGAGACTGGATGGAACAAACATTTGTTAAAGCATCTTCAAATTATTCACCAAGAACTAAACATAATATTTTCTTGATGCATCTTAGTAGTTATTTATTTTTATGCTACATGCTTACATGAGCGGCCACACATCAAGGAAACATTTACTGCTTTCAGCTGTATATGAACCGAAACATTTATCCAATCCTCCTATGATTTAATTCTATGGGTTATTGAGTACCTGTGATATGAGCCTATGTCTTGTGTAGTTCCTCTTGTTTTTGCCCCTTATTGGGAAAGAGCTAAAGCATTTCAAAAGAAAAATCTCCAGCTGTGCCATTTAACATCAATAGACTTTCTTCACACTGTTTTCTTCTTTAACTTTGTTCACATTTAATGTGTTTAAGCTATTTTTAATTTATTTTTTAGCAAAATATTCAAATAAATAACATTGTATTTATTTATCTAATAATTGATCACATTGGTAAAACAATTATCCTCATTCCATTGTTGTTTAGCTACAAAACTTTTTTAAAATGTAAATTTCTGTGTAAAGTTATTTTTGTAAGCATCATTTTAATTTTCAGATTTAGAGAAAATGAAGAAAGGACTGCACCCTCAGATGCAATGGATATCCTATGTGACTCAGAGTGGCAGATTGATGCATGTTATGATGACAAAAATACATAATGTTGGCAAAGTTTACCATTTTAGGGCAAGGCGCCAAATGGCTCAGAGTATTGGACAAGTTGCCAAGTTCAAGCAACGTTATGAGCAGCAGGAGAACGCAGAAAACAATGAAAAATGAGGCATCTAAAACACATAGGGAAGTTCGGTATCTGTTGGATTTTAATTCCTTTTAAGAAATATGAATGAACATTGTGCTCTAAATTGTAAAGCAAAGTTAATTTTCTGCTCCCTTAGGGCTTCAATATTTACACATTCCCATTTTGATGAGTTTAGTGATGTCAACAATAGTTCTGCAGTTTCTGTGCAATACCAATCAGATAGTTTGATTGTATGCACATTTTGATAGTTTGATTGTATGCACGTTTTGATAGTTTTACTTGGTTTTAGCAGCTGTTACGGTGGTTTTCTTTTCTTTTCTAGTATTACTGTTACATACTTACATTTGGTCTTGGGTTTGAATTGGAGGAATGCTCCTCTTCTCTGCTGTGGTGTTTCTGGCATTGGCATTGTACATGCAAGCAAAGGTAACTGCGAAATAGACAATTACATTTTAACCCTATTATTTAGGGGTGTTCACGGATCCAATTTTATGGATTAGACATTAATCCATATCCGATCAACGATTTTACGGATTGTAAATTTTCAATCTAATTCAATCTACGGACCGGTGAAACTTAATCCAAATTCAATTTATACATTTGTAAATTAGATACAGATTTGACTAAATTTTTATCCAATCTACTATTTTACAGATTAAAAATTTTTAATTCTGACAAATTTACGAATTAATTATATAAAAAAAATCAAAATAAAATGATTTTACTACCTATCAAATTTAAAATTGAATAATATTTAAATAAATTAATTGTTTAAATAAAAGTATAATAATACATTTTAATTTTCAAAATATAATACGTCGAAAAAAAATTATTTATTTAAATCTATATAAAAATTAACTAAAATTATGAATTTAAATCTATATAAAAGTTGAAATTTGAGAGCTTGGATGATCTACTAAAATGTTTACCTCCAATTTATATTTCATACTTTAACCTAAACAAAAAAGACATAATTGAAATAAATAACAAATAAAAATATTCTATTTAATAAAAGTAATTAATAAATATTTATCCTTAGTTATTATCCCATCATTAAATGATATCAAGCTTTATCAAATATTCTTATTATCTCCTAAAATCTCTGTACGTGTAAGATAAAAGAAAAATGTCAATATTTAAAAAATAAAATAATAATATAAAATTAAATAATAATTGATAAATACAATTAAATTTAAGTTGTTACATTCACCTATTTCAATATGTTAAATTTCATCTATTACTTCATTAAAGATTATCGAAGTTGAATATAATTAATTTTATGTGCAAATTAATGCCTTCATTATCCTTATATATAAGGCCAGTATGGCATTACGGAGACTGATGAAATAAGTTGCTGATTAAAAAAACAGTTTGGTGTTTAGTAAATTGTATTGTTGCGGTTGCTGTGAATTTGAAAAACAGTGTATATGTATTTGGTAAATTTTATTAAGAAAGTTCTGTTTTATTATATAATAACCAAAATAGACATAAGTTTGAATTGTTTTTTTTTTTTTTTTTATAATATGTTTAATAAATTATTTTGACTTTTTTAAATACGTAAAATCAATTAAATAAAATATAAAAAACTTTATAATCTGTTACATAAAATATTATAAAAAATAATAATTATATATAATCCAAATAAAATAAAAAATAATATATATAATAACCACATTAATTTGTTACAATAAAATTCCTCAAATTTTTTAATATGACGTACATATTAATACTCAAAATTTTAAATGTTTATTATTCTCATAAAACGTTGATATAATATATATATATATATATATATATATATATATATTAAACTTTAAAAGCCATAGTTATGAAATTATAATTTACTAGATCAAAACTAATTTGGTATTGGAGAGAACGTATGTAGTTAGCGTGGTAATTAGATTGTGACGATAATATAATATCTAGTCATTTATATATTAGGGTTTATGGATAAACAAAATATAATTATTTTTTCTTAAAATACTAAGGTTATAATATGAACTTTAAAAATGTATAATAGCTTATTAAATTAGTTGCTTATAAAAAATAACCCCATACTTACTTTTAAAAACTGTTGACAAAATGAAGAAAATTATGAAATAAATTATTTTTGTAAAATTTACTAAATATTATTTTTGTTAAAAATAATGAAATAAGTAGTTTATTAAATTCCAAACATAGCCATAGTGAGCATCGATGTGGATCAAGAATGCAACCATCAATGCTAAATGTTTGGCTTAGAGTTTTTTATTACTATTTAGAGAACTATATTTGTTTGTTTAATTATTCAATTATTTTTTATTTTATATTATCATCGAATAAGAAATAATATAGTATTAATGTAACTATATTTTAATTAATTGATTTATTAATAAGCAGTAATGTTGCATTTACAAATTTTATTTTTTAAATTATATATATATATATATTGGTGGATTCGTAGATTTTTATAAATTTACAGAAGTAAATCATATTCAATCCATTGATTGAGGATTTTTAAATTTTTAATATAATTTAATTCATTAATTCATAAATTAGATTTTTACGAATCAGACTGATTGAGGGAATTAATTCAAATTCTAAACACCCCTACCATTACTTTGCAAACTTTTGTAGTTTGTGCTACGTAATGCAAAATATATCAGTCTTTATATTCATCATCTTAAGTAGGGATGTCAATTCATGTAATTGTGTCGTATTAGTATCATGTCTAAAATTTAAGCAGACACAGACTCATTTATTAATTGTGTAGACCCATTTATTAATTGTGTTAATTGCATTAACTTGTTTAACATATTTAATGCATAATATTAAAAATTAATTTAAAAAAGTAAGAAACATGTCAATATTATTTTTTTAAAATAGGTCATAAATAAGTTAACATGACATAAATATGATATGAATAAATTTAACTCAAAATAAATATGACACAAATAATTAATTTAGTGCTCAGTATGTATAAATTAATTTTTTAGTAATATTATCATGTCATAAATATGTAATCGTATTCAGGTTTATTGTGTCATATTGTGCCAACTCATTTATTAGTCCTATTAATATTTATAAACATGAAAATAAAAAACTGGTGTGGTATTCATGTCATGGAATCATGTCGGTATCCATTTTGCAGCTCTTATTGTCAAGCGTGTTATGTGTTGACCGTTGTTATGCTTCTAGTTGTTTCCTCTGGGGGTTTATAAAAATAATGGGCCTAGGGTTTGCCTTATGGGGACCAATTCTGTCGAAGAAAAAGCGCGTCGAATTTTAATTTCAAAGGATTTGATTGATCGCTTCCTACTTTATTTTAATTTAGGATTTGTAAAAGCAAATACTAAAAAGTTTTGTTTGTTAATGCTAAAGCACCCACATGCACAAAGCAAAGCATAAATCTCCTGCCTATAGCGTAACTAATAATCATACCACCTCCCACAACACGAGACTGGAAATCATGAAGCTCCTGCAAGAAAAACATGAAGCACCTTAACAGTAACTGAAAATCACTTTTCTTTTTTATATTTTTGGGTATATAAATCTCATTTAGCACTCTTCTTACCTCTAATGCAAAGTTCAAATGACCCGGCTAGCCAATGCCCTAATAGCAACTATCTTGCAACTCTTGCTATTGTCACTCATTGTGACAGTAGAAGCGACTTCATTACACAATGTTGTGCAACAAAATGCCATTATAAATGCCTCTACATCAACATCATCACCATGGCTCAATAAAGTAGCAAACTGGGGCCCGCGGCCGAGGCCGTCCGGATGCAGGAACAGACAATGGATATGCAGACAAGGAGAAGCACCGGGGAAGCGAATGAAATGCTGCAGAAACCGTTGTGTTGATGTGTTTTCTGATGTTAACAACTGTGGCTTATGTAAATTTCGATGTCGATTTTCTCGGCAATGTTGTCGTGGTTATTGTACCAACACAAATAGGAGCCGCTTTAACTGTGGAAGATGTGGGAACAGATGCCCTTGGGGTGTCAGGTGCTTTTATGGTATGTGTGGATATGCTCAGCCATGGCCAAGACCAAGACCAAGGCCGCTGCCGCAGCCTCCGCATCCTTCTCAGCCTGAACCACCTAGGCCTTGCCCTCCACGCGGCCCTTACCCGCCAAGGGGTGATCAGCCACCTCCCATGAGTTGAAGTTCATCATATCTCTAGCTGGCTATATGGTTCTCATTTACAATGAGCTATTGGATTTATCATCAATTGCCTCTTAGTTGATGTCTGTTTAGAGTCTTCCTGTTGGTGAAACTAGTCGTATCTCTCTTTGACTTTATGTCTTAGAGAGTGACCTTGTGTTTCAACTTTCATAATACTAGTATTTATTTGGTGTTTCACTTTCATGAATGTAAGGCTTAATTCAGTTTGTATACAATAATCGGATTTCCATGCATAGCATAGATGCAAGCATACACGCACGTAGGGCTTCCTCCATTGCATCAATAATCCGTTGCTTTAGTTTAATTTCATTGTGGATTGCAGATATAGAGTTCGTTTCTTCTATCAAATTATGGGGTGAACTTTTTTAATTTTAAAGAATTATGCTACCAAGTCATTAAATTGCCCCAAAAAATGTAAACATCACTCGGAAGCATCATAAACTAACCAAAGGAAATTGTTGTTATGCGAATACAGTTCTATTCGTTTAAAAAAAAACCACCAACCAGCTGCGTCAACTTTTACCAATGATACATAAGTTCTTTCAGAGAGGAAAAATAGTCCCCAATTACTTCTAATTTTCTGTGAGTAAATGGAACTCAAATTAGGTCCAAGTATACAACAGTTGTGGCAAGACTAGTCCGATTGCAATGGCCTATTAATAGGTAGGAAAATTTGGATCCACATCATTTGCCCAAGACTCCAGGCCTCCAATAATATCTCTTGCAGAAGTGAAACCCAGCTTGTGAAGAGCTTGCACAGCTCTCTGTGAATCATTGCCTCTTCTGCATACTACATACAAGCTAGAACCTGAACTAGCATTAGATCCTCTATGCTCTTCCTTTTCCTTCATTGCCGATGAAATTTCAGTTAACCTGGATTCCAAGTTTGAGAGAGGGATGCTTATGGAATTTGGAAGAGAAACAATCTTGAAGTGATGTGCTGGCCTGACATCCACTAATATATGAGCTTCTCCATTAACAACTTTTTCTTTGTACTCCTTGCTGCTTATTCTAGAATCCGCTGAGAGCAAATTCAACTTCAAGGGAAGCTGTATATATTAGGAATGTTAAGTATTAGATTTTAGCTATATGATAATATTGGCAGTTAAATTACCAGAATGCAACACATACCGTAGACAGAGGTGACTGAGTGAACTTTTCATAATCAAAATTTCTAAAGTGATCTTGGGTAAATGTTGAATTTTCTCCACAAGCTTCACATTGTGATGATCTGCCTCTAATCTTGACCTAAGCAATGGTATAGAGACAAACATCAGCATGTAAATTAAATATCAAGAAGGTTCAGTTTAGCTATTACTTGAACAAAACATATTTAAGGTATTCACATCAGAAAGACAGAAACCATACAAATCTAAATCCGTTTTGGTTTCACCAAATATGGTAGATGCTAAATATAATTACTGAAGCTCGTAAACTGGTAAGAATATTAATCATGCTTTTTAAGCCAGAGTTGACAAGCAACACACTGTGGAAAAGAAGTAAAATGAACATACAATTCGGATTCGTGCCGACAATGCATCAAACAGGAGCATCCGCCCGAGAGTGGTTCACCAACAGCACTTGCAATCTTAATAGCCTCTAAGGCTTGGAGACAGCCAATGATTCCAGGAACTGAAAACAACAAATTAAAAGCATTAGTATTTCATAAAGCAACTGCCATTTCAAGAGCTTGAAAATTAGGCATTAGGGTAGTGAAATAAAACTTCGGCTGTACCAAATGAATTATTAACCTACCTACTCCAAGGACTCCACTATCAGCGCATCTTTGGCATGCTGTAGTTGGTGGTGGGGTTGGAAATAGGCAACGATAGCAAGGACCTCCATTGTAATTGTAAATTGTCAGCTACAGTGGAAAATTTAACAATGCAGTTATGCTAGGAACTCATGTACTATATATAAGCCAAAACTAAAATCTCTATAAGAATAGCACAGAACTATGGCTACATTGCATACCTGCCCTTCCAGACCCAGTGCAGCACCTGATACCAGAGGCTGCAGGCATAAACATGGATTAATAATTTTTTAAAGGAAGCAAATGCAGAATATCATATATTTCTCTCATATTAAAACACAAGACATTGCCTCAGCTGCAAACATGTATATTCAGAAGTATAGATAGTCTCATAAGCAGAAAGCATTTCCAAGCCTCATTTAAATAGAAATACAGAAATTTAAACACAGTACACATGTTAGCCCAGTAACCTGTTACTTGAAATTAAAATGGAATCTCTTACAATTTAAATGCATTTAGGGGGAAACCGAGTCTATGCTAACCAAAATATCACTTCATCGAACTCCAATTGTCCCGCGTCACAATAATGTTTTGAAGTCTATTTATACATCCTTACACAATCATGCAATACGATAAGTGCTTCACAGAGTCAACTTACCTTTCCCAACACGACACAGCAATCACTGATCATGTAACGGCTTGGAGCATTATCAGTTGCATCTACAACTATGTCATATCTAAGATGTTCAACAGTTACGGAACTCTTGAGATTCCAGATCCCAGTGGAAGAGGGATGGAAATTTTATTTCAGACAGAGAACTATTCATTAAAGTATTTCCCAAAGGATACTGGCTCAGTATTTCCAAAGCATTGGATGTGCGTAAAGCTTCTCTGTGCTCAATAATCTGAACAGTGGAGTTGATCCTGGAACACCCATTCATATTAGATAAAATCAAGACAAAGCCAATACAACAGAATGAGCCCACAGAATTCTCAAGTGAAGACAAAAATGAGTTCAGCCTTCAGAATAAGGTGTAATAATGCAAAAAAAGCAGAGAAGTAACATACGAACGACAAGTGGCAGCAGCAGATTTCACTTTTGATTGACCAATATATGCTTCAGTGTGAATAACCTGAAATATGGAAATAAAAAAGAAACTAATAAAAGAATATGTATAATCAAAATCACAATAAATAGTGTGTTCCCCCCTTCCCTTTTTTAAAAAAAATTCGAGATGACATAATAGAAAGAGACATGCAGAAAATAAAGAATTAAAAATATAATTTTTATGAGCATTGATCATCTGCCTACATGTGCCTGTTACAGGGGAGTCAAAATGTTTTTGATGGCGGGAAAGACACTGAAATTACACACATGTATGTATTCAAATTCAAAAGTAATAGCATCAGGTCCGTGGTGATAGCAAATTGACAGAATTCTACATATCAACAATAGTATCAGGAATAGTGGAATACCATATATCATAGAAACAGTAAGCACAAATTTCCCATTTCTACCTGCCTGTGCATGTTGTTAAGCTCAACTACGTCATGATCCACAATACCCAGTCTCCCTGAAAAGCAATTCAACAAAAAGGTCAAGCCAATGAAACATTCAAAAGATTTATATAAAACAGCACCCATTTGATAATCACATAAAACAAACTATTCTGCATATATCAAAGTGGATGCAGTGGGGAGTTTTTAGCTCAGCGAAAGCCCTTCAGATAGTGAATAAGGCGTTGTTATCACCTTATTTGATGGAAAAGAGACACTTGCAAGAGGAACTACTTAGTAAAAGCACTACCAAACACAATTTAAACCATATTCAGCGAAGTCTCAAATCATCTTACCAACACCACAAGCTACAAGATACAACAGAGCCGGCGAGCCCAAACCCCCAGCTCCAATGACTAAAATTGAAGACTTCAGGAGGTTCGATTGCCCTACAACAAGAATTAAATCCAAAATTTCATATATAATTCAATAAGATGCTAAATGAATGAAATTCTGAAAACAAGTTATTTGAAAAGTCAAACCTTGAACACCGAAAGAAGGAAGCAAGAGGTGGCGACTGTAACGGTAAATCATGTCCGGTAATAGTCCGGAATCAACGGCAGAGATTGGACGACAAGAACCATTGGAAACAGTGTAGTTGTGGGGCTGAGTAACATTCGTCTCACGAAGCTGAGCTTCAAGAGCCGAGAGTCGATTCTCGATATCACTCTTAGCAGCCTTTAAGGTTTCAATTTCGCTGCGGACTCTGGCCACGTCAGCACTACCTCCGTTTGTCTCCATATTCTGAACAACCGGAGACGTCTGGGGAAGACTGTGAAGTGGAGCGTCAATCAGAGAAACCCTAATTAGACAGAAAAGTGACAGATTCGAAGAATGATTCCGTTGAACCGGAAATATGAGGAAAAAAAAACCTTAACATATCCTAAGTCAGGATCCTAAGGCAAGATTTAAAAAGTATAAAGACGAAATTACCCTTGAGGGGGATTCCAGACGTACTCCATGCAGTTGCTCTCATCATATCATAGCCCGACAGGATGAGCACTATCCGAAACATCGGGACCAAAAATGAAATGGCAAATGAATAAACAGCCACGTGTCTCGTTCACTCTCTGCCCGATATGAACCACGCGGGTCTCTGTAAATAGACATGATCAATGCGAAGGCTAATCATATTCTCTTCCGGCATAAATTAAACGATCCATCTGATCGGTCGAAGCGACGCGCTCGCAAATCCAACACCAATAATAAACGATGTCCTTGGTGTCGCAAATGAGAGGCTTGATCTTCCTTTACTTAAAATCTTCGCGACCGTCTTCTATCAAGCCCTTGACAGCATATCTCTACAAGCCCTTGAAGGTACGCGCAGATAGAACATAAATTATTACAGTTGATTAGTTAATTTTTTATCGTGTTTTTTTTTTTGGTGGGTGTGGGTGTGCTATATATAACTTTATTTTGACATAATTAAATAAATGAATATTGTATCATACAGAGGTACAGCAGGGAAGGAGCAAGCAATAAAGATCAAAACATAAGTAGTAATGTTCATCTTCATCCTGAGAGGCACGAGAGAGCACCATCAACAGCTGAAGAGTTCAAGAGAGTTGCAGAGGAAAAGCTTCGAGCTGCAAGTGTCAAGGGTAATGATGGAGCTGAAGAAGCCACCGTGGGCGACTCCAATGTCGATTCTGTCCAAAACAGATTCGAGGAGCATGAACCAGGAGCTAATTACCGCAGGAGGGGAGATTGAGATGTTCAATAATTAGTTTCATATATAATTAAATAGCAGGAGTTCCTTGATTTTGAATAAGTTGATGAAGTATGTGTAATTCATCAAAAACATAATAAAAACAATAATAAATATTAGTTTCTTTTCTTGCTTCGATGCTAAGTTTTGTACGGCCAAGTTGATGGTGTTAGGATAAATACAGTTTTATAATATTTATGTGGGTTCATTCATTCATATTGGCTTTATAAAATACCTGTGATTTTTTTTTTTTTTTGAAAAAATAAAATATCTGTGATTGAATCATTAAAATTGTTCCAAAGAAACAACCAAAGCTGCACAGCATTATTATCAGGGTAATTTATGACAAATTTCTAGCCTTTTGTCAAATACGAACGCACGCATGTGATTATGCGAAGAGCAATAAAGCACTAATCAATAATGGCAGAAGCGTATGAAAAGTTGTGCAAAATTTTGTGCTAGAATAAATTATATTTCCTTTCGTCAGAGCCTGGGCCTAGTTTACATTGCAGAACTGCGGAAAGAGCCCAATATGTATGGCCATGAGGAGGCAGGCCTGCCTACAACTCTTTAAATTTCTCTTAAAACTCATTTTTTTTATTAAAATTTACTAAATAATTAAAATAAAATAATTAATTTTAATTAAAAATTAAATAAAATATTATTTTAAAAAAATTTATATACTTGTCACATTTCATAAATTTTATTTATATTTTAAATTGTAATTAAATAGTATTTTTTTAAAATTATAAGAATTTTGAGTTATGGAGATATAACTAATATGTTAAGAAGAGAGAAAGCAAACAAGATAGGGTCTTCACGTAAAGTGGGAAGAAACATGCACAAGTTAACTGGTGCCAGTCTATCGACAAACCCAAATCGATCCGGCGAACAGCCTCGATCGTTACCAGCGATAAACCGGTAGCGCAACACCACCGGCCAGCGACGGCCCGGTGCCACGATCCACGCCAGCGCCAGTACCGCGATCCACGAGCCAGCGAGCGCGATCCATGAGCCGGCGAGGCCCCAGCGCCACGATCCGTTGCTGTCCACTCACCGTCGTACCATCGTGCTCGCGGCGAGCGGCGGTCGTGATCATCCACCAACTGCGTCATCTTGAACTGTTCGCTTCGATCCAGCTGCTATCTGCTACTGTCTCCTTCTTCGTTGACCATCCTCGACCGCACAAGTTCCATACACACACACGCCGGAAGAAAGCGGCGATCAACCACGAGATAGCAACCCGATCTGCTATCGACCGCGATCGGATCTGCTGCTCCATGCCTCTTCCATCACCACGCTCCTCCTCCGGTTGAGCTCGCAAGCGGCAACCCAAATTCTCTCTTGAAGCTTGGTATTCAAGCCTCCGTTGTTAACGGTGGCACTGCTTGTCTTGATGCCAAAATGATCCCACCGACCGTAGATGGTCGTACCCGACCAACTGCCGGTCACCACCGAGCGGTTGTTGTCCAAGCTTCGAACGGCCTCCTTCCAGAGGCCAACATGCCCTTCTTAGCTCGGTTTACTGACCCGAGCGGACGTGATAAAACCACATTTCCAAGCAGACTTATCTCGGACACTAGCTGGCTCCCGTGTCTTAACCCGGACCGCATCTACCTCCCACTCCAAGCAGCCAGGCATCATACGCAGCGAGTTGTGAATCCGACCTTCATTCTCAACCCCACCGCCTCCCAAGGCAACGAAAATCCTTCCTTGATGCCGCTACGGGTTCTCCTAGTCCAGTTGGTTTCGGCCAAACCAGATGTCGTTGCACGTGGTGAGCTAATTGTCATATTCTCAGGAGGAAATTCATATTATAGCTAAGTCGTTTAAACTTACCTTGGTTGGAAAATTCTCGTTCGGTAGGCCATCCATGGACATTATTCAGTAAGTTTTTATTTCTCCGGGTCTCGAGGGAATTCCAGATTTCGTTGCTTGATAGCAGGCATGTGTTGATCAAGTTATCGATGGAGGAAGACTACTCATGGATTTGGGTTCGCGGGACATAGTATGTGAATGGTCGGGGATGCGTATTTTCAAGTGGAGTCACGGACTTTCGTTGTTCAGTGAGTCTCCTATTGTTCTGTTTGAGTAAGTCTCCACTTATTTACCGGTTCATTTTATTCATTCCAAGTCTGCTTTATTCTCTATTCTTTGAGACTATTGGTACCCCTCGCGTGTTGATCACGTAGCGACTTGGTTAATAGGCCATCGGTTGCTAGAGTTACGGTTGAATATGATGTCTCGCGGCCTTTATTACCACGTATTTGGATTGGAGAGGTGACTACGGTTTTGGCGGGATGTTGTATTTGAGAAAGTTCCTGCTTATTGTTCCACTTGTAAGCATTTGGGTCATCTGCTGAGACTTGTTATGTTTCGAACCAAAGTCTTCGTAAGCATCAACCGTCGAAGGACAATGGGCGACTTATTGTTACGATAAGGGTAAAAGGCCGGTTTTCAGCGGATGTGCAGCCACGGGATGATTCTAATACCCGATATGTTGTTATTTCGGATAATCGGACTCTAGGGCCTGTTGCGACTAATGTTATTGGCCGATCGGATGCCGATGGGGACCGAGCAGTCCTTGGGCCATCTCATAGGCGTGGATGTCCCCTCAGATAATAGGGGTCATAAGGATGGTTTTCAGTCGAAGATGGGTGATGTGTTGGGCACGGAGCGGCCTCATAGGGTTGATACTGTTGACAAGCATGTGAGTTTGAACACCCAAAGTTCTGAGATTCCGAAGAATGTCTCAGTTGTCAGGGAGGGATGTCTTGGTATTTCTCGATCCAATATTGATTGTCGTTCTGAGGATTCTGGGGACATGGACGACGGGAGATTCTTGACTGATTCGGAGGATGTTCATACCCCATTACCTATGGATGCAAAGATTAGTAGTTTGGTTGAGCAGAGGCTTGCTAGCTCCTCCCGGGGCTTTTCTGTGGTGGCGGGCCGTAAGACTCGCAAGGCTCGGCGACGGGGTAGGAGTCGATCCCCTCTCAAATGATTAATACTCTTATTTGGAACATTCGGGGGATAAGTAAGGCCCATGGTCCATGCGTTCGCGAAATTGATACTGGATGCATAGATTGGCCTTAGTTTGTGTTTTGGAGCCTTTCCTTAGTCTTGAGATCTGGAGAGCACTCGTGTCCAGTATTGCGATGGATCATGGGTTTCTTCCTATTCAGGAAAATATGGGTGTTACGGTCGGCGTCTTTTTCGGTGGAGGTTACTGCAGGATATGGGCCGAGTGGTTCATTCTTGGGTTAGTCACTCTTCTTTTCCGATCCCATCTATGTTTCATATGTATATGCCGGTTGTGCTAAGATTGTGAGAGAGGATTTGTGGGATGGCCTTGTTTCGTTTGCTGATAGTCATTATGGTCCTTAGATGGTGGGTGGAGATTTTAATGTTGTACAGTCTCTTTCTGAGATCTCGGGGGGGCATGCACAGCCTCAAGATGCCATTGATAATTTCAATGCAACATTATTGGATTGTGGATTGGATGATGTGGGTTTCTGAGAGTCCTTTCACTGGACTAATGGGCGCACTTAGAGCGATTGGATAGGGTTGTGTGCAATGCCCGATGGTCGAGGTCCTTTCTACTTTTCAAGTTTCTCATCCGAATCGCATTGGTTCGGATCATTCTCCTTCTTATTATCATGTACTAGATTGGTCGGTGGAGGTCCTTCCGAGTTTCGATTTTTACATGCTTGGCTTAAGCATCACAGGTTTATTGATGTTGTGAGGCGATCTTGGGGTGCTCCGGTTGTTGGCTCTGGGATGAGGGCTTTTCAGTGAAGCTTGTGAGATTGAAGCTTTGCTTAAAGGATGGAATAAAGAGGTTTTGGTAATGTGTTTGATAGGGTTAAGGAGGTGAGAAGGAGATTGCTCGGAGGAGAGTCGGTATGATTTATCCGATTCGGTGACAACCGTGCGAGTTTCTACGAGGCTCGAACACGACTGCGGCATGCGTTACTTTGTGAGGAGATCTTTTATGACAGTTATCAAGTGTTCGTTGGGTTAGGGAGGGATGCTAATACCGTTTCTTCCATACCATGATTCGGAAGAAGCGGCGGTTCTTTCATGTCCATCGGATCCGAGGATGCATCATCTGCATGGATTCTCGAGCCTCTTGCCTTGGTGAGTCTGCGGTTGATTATTTTCGAGGTCTATTGGCGGGAGGTCCTGAGTCGGTTTCGATTATCGAGTTTTGAGTTTATCCGTCCTGCAGTCGCTGCTGAGGATAATATGGATGCGTGTAGGGAGCTTGATTTGGAGGAGTTACGGTGGGTGGTTTTCTATTGACCACAGCGGTTCCGGGTCACGATGGTTTTGCGATGGGTTCTACCGGGCATCTTTGGGAAGTGATTTCGATGACTTATTGGTCTGCATTCACGATTATTTTCGGGGTTACTGCTATGCACAGGGATTCGAGTACTCTCTTGGTTCTTTTCCTAAGAAGGACTCTCCAGATTCTTGAGGTGATTTTCGCCGATCGGTTTATGTAACGTGAGCAATAAGGTTTTAACTAAATTGCTTGTTATGCGGTGACACCGATGCTACCTCGTATCATTTCTCCAGTCTCATGAGTGGTTTCGTACTTGGCGGGAGCATTCATGATAATGTGTTATTGGTTCGGGAGCTTGTTCACGATCTTAATCGTCGTGCAGGAAATAGCGTGAGTGCTTGAAGTTGGATATGACTAAGGCATATGATCGGATGTCATGGTCTTTTGTCCTTGAGATGTTCACGGTGCTTTGGTTTCTCGAGCGATGGATTTCTTTAGTTCGAAGGCGATATATGGACACTTGGTTTTACGTGTTGGTTAATGGGATTGACCATGGATTTTTCGATCTCGGGGTGGTCTTGACGAGGTGATCCGCTATCTCGCTTGTTTGTTCATTATTGTTGCGAGTTTTTATCTAGAGGCTCGGATCGACTTGTATTCTCGCATCCTTCCTTGAGATATTGCTCAGATCGGTCATCTTCCTATCTCCGATTTGAGCTTTGCGGATGATATTGTTCTTTTTGGAATGGGAGTAAGGTTAGTCTCATGCGACTTATGGATTTCTGCATCGTTATGAGGCTGTTTACAGGCATTGGTTAGCGGTGAGCGATTTTATGTTGGGGCTCGGTTTACGCTTGCGTGGTGCTTATTATTCACACGATTCTGGGGTTCCACTGAAGCAACTCTCTTTTCTTATCTTGGTTGTCCGGTGTTTGTTGGAAGAGTCGATATTGCTCTTTTGATGATCGATTCGGAGGGTCAGAGAGGATTTCGGTTGGGCTAATCGGTTACTCTCGTTTGGGGAAGCTAGTGCTTATTCGGCATGTTTTATCCTCTATGTCTTTGCACTTATTTCATGTTATCGACCATGGAGTTGGGGTTATCCAGTGATTAGAGCGGATGTTTACGTTTTTATGGGGTGATTGTGGACTGGGCGGAGGATTCATTGGTGCCATTGGTTGGAGGTGTGCTTTCCTCGGGAGGAGGCGGCTTGGGTTTTAGGTCATTTCGTGATCTTCTTTGAAGCTTTTGAGCTTGAGCGGTGATCGTTATGGGCTTCGTACATGAAGTCTAAATATTACGACAATGATCATCCGGAATGGTTCGTTTTCATTACCGACTACGCCTCTGCGAGGCGTCTTTGCTCTATCAGATATGTTCTTGAGCCTCGTATTCGTTGGTTGGTGGGTGTTGGTGCTTGTAGTTTACGGTATTACTTGTTGGTGTGATCACTCCGCTTGTATTTTTATAATTACGGTCTTGCTTCGATCAAATCTGAGTGTCTTCTTATTAGCGTGGTCTTGTTTGGGATAGGGGTAAGCTTACGGCAGTCTTACCACGTCGATAGTTGAGCGAT
Organism: Murraya koenigii; assembly: GCA_025617385.1. Taxonomy (NCBI): domain Eukaryota; kingdom Viridiplantae; phylum Streptophyta; class Magnoliopsida; order Sapindales; family Rutaceae; genus Murraya; species Murraya koenigii. The sequence goes on from CM046817.1 coordinate 23,120,700, forward strand.
TGTTTTGGTTCCGATATCTCTTGGCGTGCTGATGAGATTCGGTGGGATCACTGCTCGATGGTATTTTTCATTCACGGTCGGCTTGGGAGATAGTGAGGTGCGCGAGGCCACGAGATGACGTCCGTTCTATGATTTGGCGGCGCCGTATTACGTCTCGGTTATCGTTCTTTCTTTGGCGGTTATTCACGAGGTTTTACGGCCACGATGATGCATTGAGTCTGTGCGGATTACGTATGGTTTCGCGGTGCTTACGTAGGCGAGCCGCTGAGACTTCTCGATACTTATTTCTTGAGTGCCCTCGGGTTAGTCAGGTGTGGGAGTATTTTTATCGTTGTTTAGGGATGTGGCGGACCGACTTTCTATCGCCCATGCTTTGCTTCGCCATTGGCGGAGATGTGCTTCTTCTCGATCTCATATTCGAGTTATTTTACCTTGCTTCATTCGTGGCATGTGTGGAAGGTTCGAAATGGATTCGAGTTTGATTCTCACTCCTTTTCGGTGGATGCGGTGATTTTTGAGTGGTGTCGGACATTCGACTTCTGGCTCTGCTCTTGGTTTCAAGCCGTCTCGATTGCGGGCGTGAGGATTCTCGGCTTACTGAATGGGCTACGGTGATTGCTTCGCCCTGACCTATTCGAGTTGTCGTTTGGACGCGACCGCCTCTTGAGTGCGGTCAGTGATTGTTGATGGGTGTTCGAGGGTAATCCGGGTTGTCCATTGCGAGGTGTTCTTGGGATCATAGGGGTATATTTTGGCGGGGTTTGGCTCTTTTCTTGGCCATCATCTAATCCTTTATCACGGAGCTTATGGTCATTTGTGAGGGTTTGGGCTGGCGGTCCGGATGGGTTATTCTGTTATGGAGGTAGAGTCGACTCGATTCTCGTGGTTTCCTGGATCCTCGCGGATAGTTCTATCCGAGTGGGATTATGCTTTGCCACTTGCGTCGAGTTCGATCTTTGGTGTCCTCTTATTCGGTTGTGGTTCGGCATGTGTATCGTGAGGCTACGTCTGCGGTGACTTTTTGGCCAATTGGGCTTGCACTTCTTGTTCCAACCATCGATTCTTATCGGTCAGTGATCGCCTATGCAGTTTATCTAAGATTATTCATATGGATGCCTATGCGGTTCCACATATCAGACGCTAGTTTTATTATATTACCGTTTGTATATTTTCACTTATCGAGGAGATTTTGGTCCATGTCCCCCTCCTTATGTATGTATTTCCTCTTGTATGATTTATATTATAGGTAGGGGTCCTGCCTAACCCCCTACTATTTTGGTGGTTTCAAAAAAAAAAACAAATATGATAAGAAGAAAATAATTAAAAATTTTAAAATTTGTATGTATAATAAATAATTAAAAAATTAAGTGATTTTATGGGAAGATGATTAATTTTTATTATAAGAATTTGTATTTTATAAATTAAATTGTGGTATTTTAGTAAATAAATTTAAACTTTAAAGGGTTGGTTACGAGGAGTTTATGGGGTGTTAACAGCTCTACTCCATGGGAATGCGTGCTTGAGCCCAACAAAGGCCCACTAAAAACATAAAGCAGTCAACAAACAGAACCTGGCTTGGCTTCTTCTCTTATTCTCGTTTCGTTTCTTCTCAATTTTTCTCACTTATCTAACAGAACCCCATCAGCCAGCCGCCACCGCAAGCCGCTGGTAGCCGTCGCTTGGTTGCCCAAATCGCCGGAATTTTCACTCTTCGCAGTAAGTTTTTTTTTTAAAAAAAAATTACAACGTGAAAGTTATTATCATTTTAAATTTTGATCGGCTTAGCACCCTTTATTGTATCGCTATCATTACTGAAAATATCAAAGAACAGGTAAAAATAATTGCTTTTATATCTGATTAAAAGCGTCAATTTGTAGTGAAAATTCTTTTACGTGGAGATGTTAGGAGACCTGTGTTTTGATTTTGTTTTGTACTGGAACTTACGGGGCAATCTCAGAGGAATTTTACAAACTTTCAAATTATTATTTTGGTTTCATTGCATTATGTGAATAAGTGGAATCAGAAACTACACTGAGTTCCAAGTTAATGTTTGTTCAGACGTATATTTGTTCTCTTTTTTTTTTTTTTTAATATTTAGATAAGTGACGCTGTTGATTTGGTATCTCTAGGGAACAAGGCGGAAATGAATGCTTTCAAAGCTTTTAAAGCCTGTGTTCCGATTGAATGGTGTCCAAACTTGTATATAACCCTTGTGAGGGGGATGCCAGGCACGAGAAGGCTTCACAGGCGCACTTTAGAGGCATTACGCCTCCGGAAATGTAACCGCACCGTTATGCGCTGGAACACTCCCACCGTCCGAGGAATGCTTCAGCAGGTATGAGAAAAAGCTCAAAATGGTTCTTCTTTTTTTAACATTTTCACGCAAGGGTCTTTTTCCATTTTTGGGTTCTTTTGGTGCTTACAAATAATATATATATATGTATATGTATATGTATATAGGTAAAAAGATTGGTTGTAATTGAGACTGAAGAGATGTATAAGGCTCGCAAAGATAAGTTGGCCAACCACCGAGCACTACGCCCCCCCTTGGTCGTTAAGCATCTCCCAAGTTCTACAACTCAATCCACTTAGCTACCTTTGAAAATTTTCACAGGCTTGCATTTCCTCCTCTGTTTACATAGAAATTCTGTTTCCATTTAAATTTGTTGTTTCCTATGATGGTCATATACCTTATTCAAATCTGGTTAATATGTCTAAACATTTTAGTGTCAGATGCAAGCTCCTTACAAATAACTTCTTATCTGTTCGACTGTGTGTGAGATCAATGTTATGCAATGCAATATACAGTCATTCGAAATATGTTTATACATTCTCCAGTAATTTTCCCTTTCAGTTGTATGGCGATGAATTTTATTTTTCTAGAGGGGAATGTTCCACTGTAACAAATAAAAGTAATATTTAAACATTGGGCTCCAAGTCTAATACATAATGAAACTGATGAGATGCTTGTCTGGATTATTCAGCCACACGCTTTTTCAACTAGGTCAATTTTTATCTCTCATTGCTTGGGACTAGGACATTTTCCTTTGAACTGCTAATTTAAGATCTAAGGTAGTTGTTGCTAGATTTATGTAATAAATTAAGGATTATGCATATTTTTAATCAATTTTAGCATATTTAGATTTCAAATGAAAAAACAAATGCCACTTAGTTTCTCTTAGATGGTATTCCAGGTTTTCAGATTTTCATTCTGTTGTTTAATTTTCCTCTTCTCATCAGTCACCTTCTGGTACCTTTTTGAGAATGCTTATTATTTGCAGAACTTGATATCTATGGTGAATATACATAAACCAAAAATATATATATATATATATATATATATATTTTATTGTTCTAGCAGCTTCTGCTTGGTGATAAATATTGAAGTTGATCAAGGATCTTATCCTTTTACATTTTTTGTTTTTTAATTGAATATAGAATGCAAGTCGCAACAGTTGTACAGTCCATTAAGCACAATCCTCCCTATTTTTCGTTTTATTTCTTAGTTGTACCAAGTTTACAATTTACATAAGTTGAAAATTTGACAGAAAACTTGAAGTTTGTATATATATATGTGTGTGTGTGTGTCCTTCCATTTGCTATAAGGTGCAGCCAAGCAAAAATCAGAAATTAGAGGAGGGGCTGAGTGGGCCAGTTAATGATTTTTGTATCTTACAAAAAATGTAAAGTAGCAAGATCCAAAAAGTTTGAAGGGTTGTAAAGAAATATGTTTGGTGTAGGGAAAGATAAGAGAAATATAAGAAACATAAAGAAGAAAAGTAAAGAAAGAGAGAATAAATTTTTCTCTTTTTTCTCTACACCAAACAGTTGTAAAAATTGATGTCACTTAGTTCATGCTTTTTTTACATGGATTTTGACGACCAATAATGCTAGGGTTCACAATTGGTATCATTTGGTTTATATACCAACTGATATTTCTACTGATTTGTAATTGTGACATCCCTTTATACATTAATAAAAGTTAACGATGTGACATTTACAAATCAACTAGCCGATCACTTGGTTTCCAAATTTTGGGTTACTACTTAGAATCTAGCCTTTTCATTTGATGAATTTCTACGTCATCGATTTCCTCATCTTCTAAAATCTCTCTAATGGTGACCATTTTGATAACCTAGTTCAATTTATATACTGTAAGATCTTTGACGGTACTCAGTAGTCATATTATAGACGGCATATTCTGGATATGGATACATACTACCCTTACCGAACCGAGATACTCGCCATCCAAGCAGACACTTTCAAGTTTTGATGAATGGAATAGGCGTGACCCATTACTCCGTACCTAACCCAGAAAATTGCCATCCACAGGCACAAATAAAATAACCATCTGGTAGTTTAATGGCATACGCATTAATCAGTTGTGCTTGTGCTTGAAAACATTAGGCCCTGAAAGATCATGTTTTCTTCACCTTTGCATTTAAATTCACGTGTACTATTTTTACTTTTAACTTCTCACAGCATTAAAGCCCTGATATTTTTAAAGCGGGATGCAAGATGTGAAGTATGTGTCATCAGTTCTCTTATCACTTCTCAGCTGAAATAAATTCATTGATTGGTTTCTACATCGCATTTCCTTTTATCTTTTTTCGTAATTTCTATTAAATATGTCGATTATTGTCTTGTACAATGGGTAAAACCAATTAATTAGAACTGAACATGTATTAGGTAGAAGCAATCAAGGGATTATCAGTATGCGAATCAAGGCTGTATAATCTATGTAATTTAGCAAAAACTCCCACTAGTGTTGCTGTATTATACGTGCAGGCCTCTGTCTGCACGAAATTCGACCGTTCATCTCGAAACTGATCCTTCTGATCGGGCCCACCGACAAGGGCCCCAACAACAACATTTGGGTTGGGATCAAGCCGTTTAAACCAATCTTCATACCCCTGAGTGCACCCGATGAAACCCTTGTCCTGTTTGTAAGACACGGTAGAAGCTCCTCTGTGGTGCATTCTTTGAGGGAATTTTGGACCATAGCCGACCAAGTAACTGACCGCCATTGGATTAGAACCCAAGATGTAATCAACCTGTGATTTAGCAAAGTCAAAGAGTTCCTGCGGGGTCAATGTGCCGCGGTCGCACTTAATCGTCTGATTTGTTGACTGAAGGTAATCACTGTAAACGGTGAGCAGAAACGCCGCCGTAGACACGTACTGCATGTTGTTCCATTGGCGGATGTACAGTAAGCCTCCTGGGGTGCGATCCACGTTGGTCTCATTGTTCTTGTTAAGGCATGCACAGAGATAAAAATCAGCTTTCGAACGGTATTGTTCAAGCACTTGCTCGTGCTCCTTGTGTTTAACCATTGAAGCGATGATTTGAACGCCAGCATACTTAACATCCCAGCTAAATTCAGTGATGGCCCAAGTGATCCCACCAAAACCATCAGCATTATCAAGCACATACTTTAAATACTCCTCGTTGTCGGTTGCCTTGTATAGCCACACAGCCGCCCATAACAACTCATCCATGTATCCACTCACCGACGGATAGTACCCCTTCACTACCTCAATGCTACTGTCGTATTTCCCCCTATAATTGTCACCAAACTCAAACAACTGCAAGCCAAAATGCTTTTGTAATTTGTAATATAAATTGTAATTAATTAATTAAACGCTTCCTCTAAATTTGGTTACTAACTAAACTCTCTAGTTTTGGTGAGTATTGTACCTACCACATATATATATATGCATATAATCCCTACTATTGCAAGTTAACTAACTTACCTGTTGTGCGTGTTGCAATAGTAGGTGAGAGTAATGTGGGTTTAGTTTCCTAAACACAATTGATGCTGCCGCCATTGCCGCTGCCGTCTCTCCGGCGACATCCGATCCGGGGTTTCTCTCGTCTACTTTGTAAGCAAGCCTCGACGTCGTCATGTCTTCCGGCCTCTGCCAACAGTAGTGATCGGTGTCTCCATCACCCACCTGATAATTGTTTAACCCTGATTACTTAAAATAACAAAAAAAAAAAAAAAAGGCCAGTGTTGTACAAATTAATTAACATTTTATATTTTTCAAGAAACGATTCATTTTTTACCTCAGCCCATAATACATTAGGGTGAGTATGAGCTTTGATGAAATAATCAGTTCCCCACTTGATGGCCTCAATTGCATGATGATACTCGCCAGCGTCTGAAATTTCTCCACCATACTGAATAACTCCCCAAGAGAGCATTGTTATAGTAAACGCCATTGGCAAACCAAACTTCACATTGTCCCCAGCATCATAGTACCCTCCCACCAAGTCCACCTACACATAATTCCCATCAAATATACGTATACATATTATTCTTCATCGTATTTTTATTCATATATTTGCACATCGTGTGTGCGTGTGCGCTCATGTGCTTGATTATAACATTTATTGAGGAAATATGTGATGGGTATAATTTACACAGTGAATGGTCTTACTCCTTGTTCTAGGCCGTCGGTGAGGCCGGAGTGGTGGCGCCAGGTGACTCTTTGGTTGTGCGGCAACCGGCCGGAGCGTTGTGATTCGAAGTAGAGCAGACTCTTGGAGAGAGCTTCACCATAGTTGAAAGAGTCATGACATTGTACTATTAAGGGTAAGATCATAGCCATCATGAAAAATAACGAGACAGATGAACTTTGGAAATATTTTGGTTGCTTCACCATCATGCACTGCTTTTGCTTTTTCTCCTCCATTTCTATTGATCTCTCTACTGCTATAGCTTCACGTACACCTCTATATTTATAATCGGTGCTTGAAAATCCACGTAATTGAATATATAGGCTTACCAAATATACTAAATTCGGAGTTTTGTAATTTAAAAAAAAAAAACATAAAATATTTAGTTTATAATGATCTTTGCATGATGAACTACTTCTAAAGATTGAACTTGAAATATTATTATTTAAATCAATACTTTAGGACGTGTGACAAAGAAGAAGCCTAAATAACTGCAGAAAACTCATTCTTGTCAGGTTAATTTAATGCGTGAATCACTTTAAGATGCAAGAGTGCCCATATATAGTTTAAGTTACATTCTTTTTTTTTTATTTATTTATAAAAAAATTGAATAGCCAACAAAAGTCCCACGGGAGGTGGACACATGATTCCTCGCCGTTCGATGAACATGATATCTTGATATGGCAATAAAAAGTAATCATCTGACGGCTGGGGACCGTTTGAGCCGGTTTCTACTGTTATCACTTCTCTGTACAGACAAAATCGAAAGAAAAAGTACTGCTGTAATAAAATGTCTGTCTGCCATTTTTGGCTGAAATCCGTCGTGTTTAGCAAATATAGATATTAAATTAAAGCAGCATTGCACTTTTATAAATCAACCTTTTATAGTTTTATAAGATAAAAAAAATTTGAATTAGTGTTTATGAGTTGTTTGTGGAAATATCTTTAAATTTTATTTGTGAACTCGATTATGTCCAACGGCACTTCCAGATCCACAGGCTTTAATGCATTTTTTCTATTCGGGCTTTGTTTTCATATCTTGAACGGTTGAACCCATTAAGAAATTGGGTGAAGTAATCAAAGGTAATATCAGTTGGGTTCTGTTAGCAACACATTCCAAGTGAGCCCATGCTGCTTATCTAATCCGATAGGCTGGCGAACTCCACCCTGCATTTTATGTAATCCCAACCCACCACCAGAAATATTAAAATTTACAGTAAAATCTTTGTTGTTTGTCTAAAATTTTAATGATTAATCGATTAAATCCTCTTTAATTTCTTTTTTGTCACTTAGGTTTAACGTTTTTGTGGGCAATTTAGTTGTTTCATATAACAAAAGTAAAATAGTTAATTTGTATTGGTCCAATCTTAATGATCAGAGATGGTTAAACAATCCAAGTAACAAAAGATAGGTTAAGAATTAAAGAAGGATTGTAATTGATTACCAAAATACCAAGACAAACATCAAGGCCGTGTTTACTAATTCGGAATGGGGAAATCAAAATCAATAACATGTATACTTGTTATTTTGAAGTTGGGAATGAAAATGATTTAGGCCGGCCTCATGTGAAATATAGGTTCTGATTCTGGGAGAGAGAATTGGAAATGAGAACCCCAATTTCTTGGATTACCGAAATTGTCCTCGTTAGATTTTCAATATGTCAAAAATACCCTCTTTGAAATTGAAAAAATACAAATACGGGAAAAAAAAAAATGCAAGCTTTGAATTTTGAAGAATTCATCCAGCAACCAACCGGAGGTTGCTGATCGTGAGTTGTAGGTTGCCGTCATGTTGTCACACTAATTGTTCTCCAGCCGTCACCTTCTGCGTTCGTCACGATCTGAGTTGCTGCCCCCATTCGTCACGATATGCAACTCGGTTTCGTCTCGATCCCTGTTTCATCCCAATATGCTTTCATCTTCGATCTGATGATGATGATGATGATGTTGACGGTGATGATTTGTTCTTGCCGCCATCGTTGATGACGATTTCCAATTCTGATTTTGATTTTTTTTTTTTTTTTTTGGAAATGGATTATTAGTTGATGATGATTATTTGAGATTTTGATTATTATTATTATTGGAAATGAATTAATTTGTTGATGATGATTGTTTGGGATTCTTTTTTTTTTTTTTTTGGGAAATGGTTTATTACGTTGTTGATGATGAATACGATTATGGTTATTATTATTAATTTTTAAAATGGATTATTATTTTTTTGATGATGATGATTTTTTATTTTGATTATTATTTTATTATTATTAACAAAAAGATGCATTACGATTAATTATTATTATTAATGAAAAATTATAATTAATTAATGTATTAATGTTAATAGTATTATTTATTAATGATAAAAAGTATTATAATTAATTAACATATTAACAATAATTTTAATAATATTATTATTAATTAATATATTAACAAAAATTATTATTATTATTGTTGTTGATGTTGTTATGATAAAAAATATTATAATTAACAAATATATTAACAATAATAATAATATTATTATTATTAAATATTTTTTAATAATTTATTATAATTTAACTTATACTGATTTTGATTTTAAAATAAAATAAATATATTAATAATGATTTAACTCGTTCCAATTCTGATTTCAATTCTTATAGTTTAAGTAATAATTTATCCTAATTCTTATTCAATATTTTCATTACAGCTCATTCTCATTCATGTTTATTTTAATTTCAGTTAATTCAAATTTATGTCTCGAGCATGTTAATAATTACACAAACAATGGGGTTGAAACATCATCATCCAATCCACTAAAAATTTCCCAATTCTGTAGTTGGCCCAATGGGATAAATTAGCTTACTCAGAAGCCAGGAGCTCGTAGTTGATTGTTGAGATTCTCAATTCGAATCGTTCACCTCTTTCAAGATGTTTGGCGAAACAAATGCCCTTCTTTGCAAGCAATTGCCTGGGCTTCGTTTGATAAGTTGTCTAGGAGTTATGCTTCCGAAGTTAAAAGTTATTAAAACATTTGATGAACACTTCCAACTTTGCATTAGATGTTGAGTTGATTTTACCTAATAAACATTGAAAGAAAAGTTTATACTATCCTTATTGATATAACATTATTTTTAACTTTAAAAAATTATGACAACCAAATGCTCCTATCCGATAACTAATACATTCATTTTATAAGGGTTGTAACTTCAAAATCACAACATTACAATCCCAATCAGAAACTTAGTCTTTTAATTTCACTCAATTTGTTCTATTACAATTGAAAAGGGGTAGAAATTTCATTCACTAGCCACAATCTCTATTTTCCTCATTCTTGCTCTCACTTTCGCATTCTGTCAAGCATGGTATGAACATGCAAGGAAAGTTCAGACACGCTAACATATGTGTCAGCATCACAATGCAAAAACTCGGGCCTATCGTATCATAAAATCCTTCAGGTGAAGTCGGCTAACGCAATGCAACAAAGCCATCGCGCCTTGGCTGTGTTTTTGGTGAACAGAAACCTGCCGACCTCCCCACTTTTATTGACATTACAATAACTCATATTAAATAAAATCATTGACATTTTACACACAAAAAAAAAAAAAAACATACACATGGAATATTACTCGAGTGAAGGGATAAGGTCAAAAAATAATTCGAGGCTTTGTAGCCTGTCCAAAGAACACGCTTCAAGAAAACAAGTCAAGGTGGAGTTGGAAACATTTTTTTTTTTAATTTAATATTTTCAAGGCATTTAGTGGGTGGTGAGTGTCCCACTATAATTTCTCAACTGAAACTTACCAACTATTGACGTATATCATAAGAGAAAGAGCAAAAGTACAGTAAACTATTTGAGCATTCACCATAAAAAGTTTCTTAATTCTCTACTTGTCCTCTAAGCACTTGTCTTAGGAGTTGTGCTAGCTTTACATGAATCAATGAATCATGTACCCTTTGAGTGGAATTTAAGTCTCCATGCAACGTGTCAAATACAATGTGTTCAATTTAGCTTATTCCGAGCCCTAAATACACTCGTGAAAGTTAATTAACAAAACAAGAAACTTGCATTACTTAAATACTCTTGATCATCCTATTGTTATCTTCTTGATCTAGATGCATAAGTTGAAAATTTAAAAATATTGAGTGAATTTATTCTCCTATTCGAACCATTTTGCTGCTTAATTTTTCATATTCCAAATAAAAATGAATACAAAAACTACAACAGGGATTTTGGGAAATGGAAAGATCATTAATTTCCCATTAATTTTTTTTAATCAATGGAAATGAAGTAGAAACATGCAAATCAATTTTTTTTTTTTTTATCACGTGAGACCCAGAACACCGGTGTCTCGTCTTTTCGGGGTAAATGGGAGAAAAGAACAGCTAGCCTCCTCGATTGCCATGATATTCTCTGATGATGACAACTATGAAACTGCAAAGAAACATGATGATGACTTCGAGACCATCCAAATTACAAAAACCAATAGTGTCAAAGTGTGTGTTTGTTGTTTAATTTCTGTTAATTTTTCAAAGGAGCCGTTGAAGTTGATGATGCCATTGATTCCTTGTTGATGTTTCTACCCAAAAAGGACAAACTCTATTATGTATGTGTTGCAATTCTCAAAGGGATAAGACTTCGTGACCCTTTTGGATTCACATGCAATTCTCATTAAGTTTTACATGTATGCTTATTGCCACATATAATGCAGCACTAATATATAGTATTTGCTAGATCGTCCTCTGATCCTCATATTCAAATCAAGTTCCAAATTCGTGGGTCAAGTGGAAGAAAATTATTAATAACGTACGGGTAAAAAGAAGAAATTAAAGAAACGTGATGCAACAAACGGTGGATGAGTTTTTGTAATTTGGAAAAGCTTGCAACATTTAACAACTACTAACCACAAAATGTTTTAGGTAATCTAAAATGACTTAGGTGGTGCATATAGTGTGGCGAAACAAATGTTTAATATAAGAATTAAATTTTTTTATTTTTTTCTAAGTAATGATGTGACAATATGTGAATTTAATATTTCCTAGTAAATTGTCAGGGAGCCACAAAATAATAATGAAAGCAAATTGACCGAAACATCAAATATTCAATCAATTGCTGCTCTCATGAAGAGGCAGCCAAAACAGATAACAGTTTCGATGCCTTCAAGGCTAAGCTTCCAGTGTGAACCGATTGACAATTCTACAATATGTGATTTTTAACTATAATGTGCAATCAATTGGAATTAATAGGCTAATAATTAGGCATGAAGCTAAATTTTTGGAATTTTTTTTTAATAATTACAAGCTTTTGTTTAGGTTAAAAATGTGAGGCCCCATTGACCAATTTCACTAGTTTGCTTCAATAATTACAACCAAATCAGCATAGCTGGCCAATCTCAACGTTCGAATTAGTAAATTCGCAATTTCACGTCAAATCATCATTGCATTTTAGAAATATGTAAAAAGCTACACTATGCCTGAGCAACGTCAGAATTTCACCGGGAACGAAACACGACACGTGTACGGCAAATAACACATGCCATTTGGCGAAAATCCAACATGAAGGTGGAGATTTTCCGTTAGTATCGTTGACCAGAATACTCTCCTACATATCTAAAATCTAAATCTTCTTCAACAAAATACGAGCTCAAATAATATTTCGGCCGCCCATAAATAACAATAGTGTTAACGCATAAAAGAAAACAAAAACAAAAAAAAAAATCGTTAACAATTTTATCACCAACACGTGGCCCCAGCTCAACGTCTTCTTTCTTTCTCCATTTTCCCACTAACCCCACTCTCAACGTAAATTCCTCTCTATAAAACCACCATTGAACCACCAGATCCCAAAAGAGAAATCCAACCTCACCTCTACCAATGGCGACCCTTGCTGCATTCTCTTCCTTCTTCTTCCTACTCGCAACCTTCGCTTTTGCAGGTAACTTTTATATTAATTCTTCATTGTTAATACAGTATATGATTTTTTCCGATATGATCCTGTTGGCTGTTGTTGCCCCCTCAGTTTTAATTTACTGATGCTTATGTTATTGCATACTTTTTGGAACTTTTGCATTATGGCCCCTATCGAACTAAGTTTTTTTCTTACCTTTTTTTCTCTAATTGAGCATTAATATTTTGTTTCAGATACTGGCAAGGTAGGTATAAATTACGGCAGAGTTGCAAACAACTTACCGTCGCCAGAAAAAGTTGTGGAGCTGCTAAAATCTCAAAGAATCGACCGAGTTAAAATATACGACACTGACTCAGCCGTACTCACTGCACTCGCGAACTCGGACATAAACGTCGTCGTTGCGTTCCCCAATGAGGAACTCTCTAAGGCCGCAGCCGACCAGTCATTTACTGACAAATGGGTCCAGGCCAATATCTCCAAGTACTACCCGGCAACAAAGATCGAGGCCATCGCTGTGGGCAACGAAGTCTTCGCAGACCCCAAGAACACGACGCCGTTTCTCGTCCCCGCCATGAAGAACGTTTACAACTCCTTAGTTAAATACAAGCTTGATTCTAACGTTAAAGTCTCCACTCCTATTGCTTTAGGTGCGTTACAAAGTTCGTACCCACCATCTTCCGGGTCGTTCAAATCGGACCTCATCGAGCCCGTTTTGAAACCCATGTTGGAGTTTCTACGTAAGACGTCGTCGTATCTCATGGTTAATGCGTATCCCTTTTTCGCCTACGCCGCTAACGCAGATAAGATATCTTTAGACTACGCTCTGTTTAGGGATAATCCTGGTCAAGTAGATTCGGGTAACGGGCTGAAGTATACTAACCTTTTTGATGCCCAACTCGACGCCGTTTTCGCTGCCATGTCAGCAATCAGTTATAACGACGTGAAGGCTGTGGTGACGGAGACTGGATGGCCGTCTATGGGTGACGAGAATGAGGTGGGTGCAGGTGCGGCCAATGCCGCGGCGTACAACCGGAATCTAGTACGTAGAGTTTTGACGGGGAGTGGGACCCCCTTGAGACCAAAGGACGCACTTAACGTGTACCTGTTCGCTTTGTTTAATGAGAATCAAAAACCGGGTCCCACATCCGAAAGGAATTACGGGTTGTTTTATCCCAACGAACAGACCGTGTACGACTCGCCGTTTGTGTCAACTAGTGGGAACTCAAGCTCAACGCCGGCGGCCAATAAGAGCAAGACTCAAGTTCCGGTGAGCGGAGGAGGAGGTGGTGGTGGTGGTGACCTGTCACCGTCGGCGGCGGGGCAGACTTGGTGTGTGGCAAATGTGAATGCTGGTGAGAAAAAGTTGCAAGCTGCAATTGATTATGCTTGTGGCGAGGGAGGCGCTGATTGCCGTCCGATTCAAGATGGCGCCACGTGTTACGATCCTAACACATTGGAAGCCCATGCATCGTATGCCTTCAACAGTTATTATCAGAAGCAAGTACGTAAGGCTGGATCTTGTGATTTTGGTGGTGCGGCCTACGTGGTCACGCAGGCTCCTAGTAAGCATCCAATCACTTCTCCCAATTCTAATTTTTTGTGTTGGACGTTAAAATAATTATTTAGTTTTGACATATGGATTTGATTTTAAGCTTAATTAATTAGTTAAAAATTAATTATGGACCCTACTAGGGAGTGGTGCAATCAGATTATTAATCCTATTTTAGATTTATTAATTACGGCTAAAAAAATTGGGTGTTTGTTATTTGTGTTGCAGAATATGGTAAATGCGAGTTCCCAACTGGTTACTGAGTGGGGAAAGATGGGGAGCATTAGCTGATTTGGGCTGCAGATTTGGAGCTTAATTTCTTGCGGCTTATGATGATGATTAATATTTTTTTTCTGATAGATTTAGACGACTGGAGACATTTTTCTCCCTTGTATTTAATTTTTATATATACAATAGTATGCTGAGTGGGTGCGGTTGTTGTCAGTTGGTTTGACTCCTTATTGTATTTATTCTAATGATTATGAATTTAGTCCATTATTTTATGTGGATATAGATCAAAATATGATCTGGCAGACTTTATGTTAATGTCATTCAGCTTCTTTTTTGTTTTATTTTCTGTATTTATTCTAATGATTATGAATTTAGTCCATTATTTTATGTGGATATAGATCAAAATATGATCTGGCAGACTTTATGTTAATGTCATTCAGCTTCTTTTTTGTTTTATTTTCTTGGCTCGATATATATGTAATTTATAAATGACACACAAATTATAATTTTGAGGCATAATATTAAGAGGCATCTATTTAGTATGAGTAGAAGGTTAAAAAAAAAAAAAATCGAAATCTCTTCTGAGAGGACTTTGAAATAATACATACTCAAAATGATGGTAGAATGAACGAGGAATTGCCACGTTTTATGAATATGCTACAATTGTAGATTTCCCCACCGCCCAAGCTACCCATCCCCATCATCCCTCCCCCTCCCCGCCCGCCCCCACCGGCGCCGGCGAATTATCTCTGACAACGATTAAAGGATTCAATTAATTTGTTAAGAATCCAAAATTATTACCCATGCTCCTCCATCGGTGAAAATGGTATTATTATACAAAGATATGTACTGTTACAATCACATAACACTATTGATATTTGTAATAAAATATTTTCTGTAATTATAAATAAGACTATTAAATATAACATAAATTTTTATCCTCACAAATGATTAAAAGAAATATTTATTTCATTCATATAAATAGGAAAAAAAGATATATCTCTACCTCTAGTCAATTTTTTTTTTTTTTGAAATCACCAAAAAAATATATCTCTACCTCTAGTTAATTTTTGTTGATCTTACAAACTCTTTGTTTTTTTTTTTGTTTAATATTAAATTATTTAATATCCGAAGATTATATTAAGTTACAATTAATTTAGATTTGAGTTAGATTAGGTCATTAAAATGATAATTTTTTTAATAAATATTTAATGTAACTATACTTTTAAATCTCGAACTAAAAATCTTAATTAAATTAAAATAATCCTATGCCAATTAATCTACACGTTTATTAGCTATGCTGCTAATTATCATCACTTTCTTTAGAACAGTGGTGGCGAGGACACTTGTTTCCCTCTCAACTCTCAAGATACCACCCAAGAAGCTTAATTCCTGAAAAAAAAAATATGCACAAAAATTGGGATATAAAGAGAGAAGTTCTCTTGATATTTCTTTGCTATTCCTTGTTAAGGAATATCTGGGGAGTGAGCAGAGCAGGGAGCATTGTGTTAGCCTCTGGTTGGGTGGTTGGCTGGCTGGCTGGCCCGCCTTTGGTTGGAATTTGGAATTGGAGGTCGAAATGAGGAATGGTTTCTGCTGCTGGCTCGATTTTTGCTTTCTGTTTTGCACAGTTTAATATAATTTGTTATTTCATCATTTGGGTGACACAAACCACATGGCAAATTGTATTAGACTTTTGTTAATATATCTTCCTAGAAAATCAATGTCAAATTTGGTGAAGTACCGGCCTCGTGCGCGCCTTCCATCCCATGCAGTTTATTTCTATTTTGTTTCTTAGTGCGTATTTAATGCAATACATCCTGTATTGCTTTGATTAGGAGCTAATGGTTCCTTTAATTTTTTTTTTTTGACACGATTGGAGAATAAAGAACCCATTATGGAATTAAAGGATGACCTAATTGAATAATTTGCTTTCTTTGTTGAATTTTGTATGTAAAGCTAAATATGCTCTGTCCATGCATACTTCAATTAAGTTGGACTTTTGGAGGAAAAAAAAAAATAGTTACGCGCAGGAAGGGGAGGTCTCAGCAAAATGCCCATGCCTCTCAAACGGATGCGACGAAGCTGCAACTTTATGGACTTGAGTGTATGAACACTACGAGTGCAGCAAAAGCAGATCTTGCTTGTTATTCGATTCTGCCAACTCTGCGTTTTAAGAACTATTGTCAGTTATTGTCAGGTGGATGAAGGGTATTATTGTACTTTCGCGGACAAACCAAACGGCTTCTTAACTGCTATACAGGCCCAGTCGTCCAGGGGTTATATGTTAATACATGCATACAGTCTTTCTAAGTGTAGCAACGGTAAACCTGAGGGAGGTATCCAAAAATTACCTTTACAATCCAATCAAATGCGTCTTTACAATTTGACACACTGTACCACTACATTCACGCAGATAAAGTAGTGACCCATTTTACACACTGAAGCTTCTGTGTACTCTCCTTATGACTTCCTCACAGTAAGCATTAAGAGAGATGCGTTTTTTTTTTTTTTTGAAACCATCAAAATGGTGGGGGGTTAGGCAGGACCCCTACCTGTAATATAATTCATGCAAGAGAAAACACATACATAAGGAGGGGGACATGAACCAAAACTTAATCGATAAGTGAAAAACATACAAACGGTAATATAATAAAACTAGCGTCTGATATGTAGAACCGCATGGACATCCATATGAATAATCTTAGATAAACCTATGGGCAGATCACGGACCGATGAGAATCGATGGCTGGAATAAGAAGTGCAAGTTCAATTGGCCAAAAAGTCAACTGCAGGACGTAGCCTCACGATACATCGTCAGAACCACAACCGAATAAAAGGACACCAAAGATCGAACTCGGCGATGAGCAAAGCATAATCCCATCGGACGAAGCGCCCACGAGGATCCAGGAAACCACGATGGCAGAGTCGGACTCTACCTCCAGCAGAATAACCCATCCGGACCGCTAGCTCCAAACCCTCACAAGTGACCATAAGCTCGCGTAAAGGATTGGATGATGGCGAAAAGAGCCAAACCACGCAAAAATAAACCCCTATGATCCCGAAGCACACCCCTGCGGTGGACAACCGGGATTACCCTCGAACACCCATCAGCGATCGGTTTGGCCGCACAGAGGCGGTCGGCGTCAAACGATAACTCGAATAGGCAGCTGGGGTGAAGCGATCACTCGTAGCCCATTCGTAAGTTGAGAATCCATCACGCCCATAGTCGGGGCGGCTTGAAACCAAGAGAAGAGCCAGTGAGCCGAATATTCGACACCACTCGAAAAATCACCGCATCCATCGAAAATGAGTGAGAATCGAACACTGAATCCATTTCGAGCCTTCCGCACATGCCACGGAATGAAGCAAGGTAAAATAACTCGAATATGAGATCGAGAAGAAGCACATCTACTGCGTTGGCGAAGCAAAGCATGAGGCGATAGAAAGTCTGGTCCGGTCGCCACGTCCCTAAACAACGATAAAAATACTCCACACTGGCTAACTTGAGGGCACTCGAGAAATAAGTCTTGTGAAGTCTCGGTGACCGCTTGCGAAGCACGCGAAACCATACAAAATCCACGCGCACTCGATGCGTCATCGGTGGCGGAAAACCTCGTAACAACCGCCAAAAAGAGCGATAGCAGATACGGAATATGGCGCTGCCAAATCATGAAACGGACATCATCTACGTGGCTCGGCGCACTTCACTATCTCCAAGCCGGTAGTAAATGAAAAATACCATCGATAGCGGAATCCACTGAGTCTCATCGAGCACGCCGATGAGATATTGGAACGAAACAATGCGCTCCACTCTCGGCGTGGGTAAGGCGGCGAAGTTTACCCCATCCCAAATAGTACCAGCATGATAAGAAGACAGAGTGCGGATGAGCGACACGAGTATAAAAATACAAAGGAGTGATCCGATCAGCGGTCATACCAAAACTACAAGCACCAACACCCACCGACCAGCGAATATGAGGCTCGACGACATCACGGATGAAGCGAAGCGCCTCGAGATGGCGAGGCGGAGTAGCAACGAACCATTCGGGATGATCATTGCTACGATATTTTGACTTCATGTATAAAGCCTATAAAGTCTTTGCTTCGAAATCTCCACGAAAGCTTAAGCTCAAAAGCTTAGTGAGATCACGAAATGACCTAAAACCCAAGCCGCCCTCCTCCAGGAAACCACACCTCCGGCCGATGGCACTAATGAATCCTCGCCTAGGTCCACGACCACCCATAAGAAGCGTGTAAACATCAGCTCTAGCTATCTGGATAACCCCGATCGGTGGTCGCGTAACATGAAATAAGTGCAAAGGCATAGAGGATAAAACATGCTTAGAATAAGTACTAGCTTCCCCAAGCGAGAGTAATCGATTAGTCCAACTAGAAATCCTCTCACGGACCCTCAGAATCGGATCATCAAAAGAGCAATCTTGACTCTCCCAACAAACATCTGGACAACCAAGATAAGAGAAGGGAGTTGCTCTGCTGGAACCCGTAGCTGTGTGAATAATAGCACCGCGTGAAGCGAAGCAGAGCCCCGACATAAAAGCGCTCTTGCACTGGCTAACCGGTTGCCTGAAGCAGATCTCGTAATGATCGCGAGAAAATCCATAAGTCGCGTGAGACTAACCTTACTCCGATTCGAAAAGAACAATATCATCTGCAAAGCTCGAATGGGAGATAGGAAGATGACAAGACGAGCAATATCTCGAGGAAGGATCGCGAAGAATACAAGTGATCCAAGCCTCTAGATAAAAACTACTGCAGTGATAATGAACAAACAAGGAGATAGCGGATCACCTGGCGAAGACCACCTCGAGGCCGAAAAAATCCATGGTGACCCGATTAACTTGACACGGAAAACCAAGGTCCGTATATCGTCCTTGAACTAAAGAAATCCATTGCTCCGAGAAACCCAAACACATGACATCCCGAATGACAAAGGACCATGACATCCGATCATATGTCTTAGTCATATCCGACTTCGATTACCACGTTACTTCCCAGATGCGACGATTAAGATCGTGAACAAGCTCTTGTACCAATAACACATTATCACGAATGCTCCCGCCGATTCTGAAACCACTACGAGGCGGAGAAATGATCACGAGGTAGCACTGGTGTCGATCGCGTAACAAGCAATTTAGTTAAAACCTTATTGCTCACGTTACCTGGCTGATTGGTCGAAAATCAGCCAAGCTGGAGAGTCCTTCTAGGGAGAATAACCAGAGAGTACTACGGAATCCACATGCATAGCGGAACCACGAAAATAATCGTGAACAACGACCGATAAATCATCGAAATCACCTCCGGCATGCACGGTAGAACTTCTGCGAAAACCATCGGGACCGGGACCGCTGTCGAGTCGATAGAAAAACTACCAGCAGTAACTCCTCAAATCGGGCTCCTACAAAGAGCCATATTATCCTCAGTGATGACTAGAGAGGGATAAACTCAAAATCGATAGCTGAAGGCGATTAGGACCTCCGCCAATAGACCACGAAAATAATCAACCATGAGACTTAGTTAAGGCGATAGGCTCGATAATCCATGTAGATGATGCATCACGGATCCGATGGACATGAAAGAACCAGCTGCCTCTTAGAATCATGGCATGGAAGAAGCGGGTATTAGCATCCCCTCCACAACCCAGCGAACACTCGATAGTCGTCGTAAAAGATCTCCTCATAAAGTAACGCATGTTACGGTCGTGCTCGAGCCTCGGAGAAACTCGCGCGGTTGTTAGCTCGACCGGATAAATCATCTCGACTCTCCATCAGAGCAACCTCCTACCGACCTCGCTTAACCTATCAAACACATTACAAAACTTCCTTATTCCGACCTTTTAAGCAAAGCTTCGATCTCACAACCTGCTGAAAAGCCCTCATCCAGAGGCAACAACCGGAGCACCCAAGATTGCCTCACAGCATCAATAAATCCGGGATGCTTAAGCCGAGCATGTAAAAATCGAACACTGGAAGGACCTACGCAGACCAATCTAGCACGTGATAATAGCGAGGAGAATGGTCGCGAACCGATGCGATTCGGATGAGAAACTCGAAAAGTAGAAAAGGACCCGAGCCATTGGGCATTGCACACGACCCTATCCGATCGTCTCCGAGTCGCCCGTTAGTCCGGTGAAAGGACTCCTGTAAAACCCACATCATCCGATCCACGATCCAATAATCTCTGCATTGAAATCATCAATGGCATCTTGAGGTTGAGCATGCCCCGAAATCTCGGAAAGAGGCGCATGACATTAAAATCCCACCCACCATCGAGGACCATCGTGACTATCAGTGAAGCGAAACAAGGCCATCCCACAAATCCTCTCTCACAATCTTAGCACTAGCTGGCATATACATATGAAACATAGGCAGGATCGGGAAAGAAGAGTGACTAACGCTGCAATGAACCACCAGCCCGTATCCTGCGGAACCTCCATCGAAAAGGCGAGACCAAAACACCCGTATTTTCCCGAATGGAAGAAAACCCATGATCCATCGTGATACTGGACACGAGTGCTCTCAGGTCTCTGACTAAGGAAAGGCTCCAAAACACAAACCAAGGCCAATCATGCATCCAGTATCAATTTCCATGAACAGTGGACCGCGGGAGCCTTACTTATCCCCTGAATGTTCCAAATAAGAGTATTAATCATTTGGGAGGGGATCGACTCCTACCCATGCCGAGCCTTACGAGTCTTACGGCCCGCCACCACAGAAAAACCCCGGGAGGATCTAGCAACCCTCTGCTCAGCCAAACTACTAATCTCTACATCCATAGGTTATGGGGTATGAACATCCTCCGAATCAGTCAAGAATCTCCCGTCGTCCATGTCCCCAGAATCCTCAGAACCACAATCAATATCGGATTGAGAAATACCAAGACATCCCTCCCTGCCAACTCTGAGACATTCTTCGGAATCTCAGAACTCTCGGTGTTCAAACTCATGTGCCTGTCAACAGTATTAACCCTATGAGGCTGCTCCGTGGCCAACACATCACCCATCTTCGACTGGAAACCATCCTCATGACCCCTATTATCCGAGGGGACATCCTCAGTCTGATGATGGCCCAAGGACGGTCGGTCCCCATCGGCATCCGATCGGCCAATAACATTAGTCATAGCAGGCCCTAGAGCCGATTATGCGAAATAACAACATACCGGTATTAGAATCATCCGTGGTGCACATCTGCTGGAAAACGGCCTTCTTACCCTTATCGGAAGCGATGAGTACGCCCATTATCCTTCGACGGTTGTGGCTTACGAAGACATGGGTTTGAAACATAACAAGTCTCAGCAGCATGACCCAAATGCTTACAAGTGGAACAATAAGCAGGAACCTTCTCAAATACAACGTCCTGCCAAAAATCAGAGTCACCCTCTCCAATCCAAATACGCGGTAATAAATGCCGCGAGACATCATATTCAACCAGAACCCTAGCAACCGATGGCCTATTAACCGAAGTCGTTGCGTGATCAACACGCAAAGGGGTACCAATAGCCCCAGCAATAGAGAATAAAGCAGACTTGGAATGAATAAAATGAACTGGTAAATAAGGGAGACTTACCCAAACAGGAACAATAAGAGACTTCGCTGAACAACGAAGTCCGTACTCCACTTGAAAATACGCATCCCCCGACCATTCACATACCATGTCTGGCGAACCCAAATCTGTGAGTAGTCTTCCTCCATCGATAACTTGATCAACACATGTCGGTTATCAAGCAACGAAACACAGGAATTCCTCGAGACCCAGAGAAATAAAAAACTTACGAATAATGTCCATGGATGGCCTACCGAACGAGAATTTTCCAACCAAAGCAAGTTTAAACGGCTCAGCCATAATCTGGATTTCCTCCTTAGCGAATATGGCAGCCGGCTCACCACGGTGCAACGATACTGGTTTGACCGAAACCAACGGACTAGAAGAACACGTAGCGAGCATCAAGGAAGGATTTTTGCGGTCTTGGAGGCGGTGGGGTTAAGAATGGAGGTCGGGTTCACAGTCGTCGCGTATGATGCCTGGTTGCTTAGGGTGGGAGGTAGATGCTGCCCGAGTTAGGACACGGGGAGCCGGTTGTGTCCGAGATAAGTCCGCTTGGAATTGTGGTTTTACCACGTCCGCTCGGGGTTGTAGAACCGAGCTAGGAAGGGCATGTTGGCCTTGGGAAGGAGGTCATTCGATTGGGACAACAATCGCTTCGGTAATGACCGTGCAGTGGTCGGGTACCACCACCGTGGCACGGTGGGATCATTTCGGCAGACAAAACAAGCAGGCCACCGTTAACACCGAAGGCTTGAATACCGAAGCTTCAAGAGTCGGGTTTCCGCTTGCCGAGTTCAAATGGAGGAGGAGCGTGGTGGTGGTAGATGCATGGAGCAGCGGATCCGATCGCGGTCGATAGCGGATCGGGTTCTTTGCTTGGTGGTCATTGCCGCTTTCTTTCCGATATGTGTGTGTATGGAACTTGTGCGGTGAGGATGGTCAACGAAGAAAGAGACAGTGCAGATGGCGGCTCCAAGTCGATTACTGCAGAGGGAGAGAGAGAGAGCCGCCGAGGAAACGCCGGAGAGGTGGGAAAGAATCGCGAGGCAAGTTCCGGGAAAGAGCTCGGTGGATGTGCAGAGACGGTACGACGATTTGGTTCGGGATTGCGTGACTGAGGTGGAGTTGGTGTCTTGGTGATGGTTTGTCTTTGGGTTCGACTTGATCGTTCTTGAGTTCATTGCTTGGGCTCGAGTCTTTGGTCTGCTCTGGGTTTGCGTGCCGATCTTCTTTGGGCTCACGACCTCGCGTTACCTCTAGTCAATTATATATGGGCGAATGTCCATTTCTCTCACACTGTTTTTATAATACCTAATAATTATTTTAATAGTATAATTTTATAAGATTATTCTTATTTTTAAAAAATACTTTTATTTATATTTATTATAAATTAAATAAATCATATAAATAAAAATAAAAAATAAAAAATTACGTATTAAAAATAATAAATATATGTTTTGATGTAAATAAAAATTAATAATAAAAATATTTTTATCGTAATTTTTTATTTTATAAATATTTTCTTCATAGTTATTATAAATTAAATAAGTCATATGAATGAAAATTAAAATAAAAAATTAAGTATTAAAAATAAAAAAATATATGTTTTGATTTGAATAAAATATTTTCCTTATATTTTTTATTTTATAAACATTTTTTTATAATAAATTTATAAAATAAAAAAGTTAAAAATATTTACTTATTTATTTATGCATTTCAAAATATATATTTCTTATTTTTAATACTTATTTTTTTATTTTAATTTTTATTTATATTATTTATTTAATTTATAATAAATATAAATAAAATTATATTTAAAAATATAAATAATATTATAAAATTATACTGCAAAGAGTTGTTGGTTATTATAAAAATAATAAGAGAATAAATAGTATATATTAATTATAATAGAATTGGAAACCTCCGTGATGTAATTCGGAGTGTAACCAAGGAAATACTAAGTTCCCCTTACTGGGATTCGAAGTTGCCCTCACAGACATGAGACCAAAATCATAATAAGTGATTCTCAAAAATATTAAAAACAAAAAAATTATCATAATGAGTAGAGCTTCGAACACCCTTTTAAAAATCTTGTGAAACCGCATCTTTTGTATTCATTGCTATTTGTCTGATCAAATTACAAAAACCTATAAATAATCGATTTAAATTTATTATCATCTATAGTAAGTTAATTAAACTGCAAATATATTTTTCGTAAGAAAATTCTAGCTATTAGGAAATTTACTTTTTCATTATTTCAGAACTATTTTGATTTTATCAAAAAATTATATAAGCAATTAAAGACAGTGAGGGTTAATGGTTCATAAAGATATTTTATCCTTTCATATAATTTCCTCTCGCAATAAAATTATTACAAAAACGGTTCCTCTATGATGTAAGAGATCTAATCAAGAGTACACATTATTTCTATCAATGAGAAATTTCAATTATTTAAAAATATTATAACCAATTAATAAATCAGTTAAAAACTTTATTTTAAATTTCACTCAAAGATCTTTATCTCTCACATTGTTTCACCGTGAAATTAAATTACTGACGACTATCTCTACCTCAATGATTGGGTCTTGCACATTAGAAAGAAAAAATGAAAAGGATGTTCGCAAATGACTTATCATACGTATAAAAGTTTTTTAATTATTTTTTTCGGCTTTATATCTCGGTTCATAGTGTTATCTAATCTCTAGAAGACTAGCAGAACAAGGGTCACATAATTTTGTCAAACTTCTTTTACAATTTCTTTATTTATTCGTATTTGTTCTTTTATGTCCTGATCTTTTAAACATCAAACTTGTCGCAACCCTTTAAAATAAATAAGCCTTCTACATAGGAGGAGATTAATTTAGTTACGGAAACAAGTTGGGATTATGCACAAATGTATAATGGCATTGCCAAAATGCCCAACATAACATAGTCAGAACAAGAAGAAAATTTGTCTCTCATACTGATGTTATGACATCTCCAAATTATTAACTATTAGGAGATTTCTGGAATTTGGAGGAGGATTAATATTGGGGAGACGAATAAGATTAAAGCAGCAAACATGGATTGAATTGATATTTTTTATTTATTTGCAACTTGATGATTAGATGCTATCTTTTAATTAATTATTTATTTATCATTATATTAAACGAATTATTGAGATTAAAATACTTAATTCTAAAGGCCGACAATAACCCACTACCAATGTTGTGAAAATACATTTAGCATCATTGAGAAATCCTTGTTAAAAATAAAGTTTTATGAGAATATATAAAGGGGTATGAAATTGAGCCCCAGGGCAACAAGGTCCGCCTACAACAGTTTTGGGCTGTTAGTCCGTGGAAGTGTGCAGAAAACCCAACAGTTTATCTCACCGAAAACAAGCCCAATAAAAAGTCTACAAAGGAATCAACAGAAAGAGCTTCTTTCTTCTTAATGAGCCCTTCTCACTTTTATCCACCGATTACATCATTATTATGGTACTATTACTAAATGTATAAAGATAAATCAAATTAAAAAAACTTTGAAGTTATTATTTATTAGATAATAATGTTACGTATCATAAAATTTTAATCTCAAATAATCATCTTAAATAATGTGATATTCATTAATTACTTAGTGAGATAATACAATTAATTCACTTAAATTTTATAAAAAATAATAAACTAATTAGTGAATGTCAAATAATTTGAGATAATTATTTAAGATAAAAGTTTAGGATATATAGTATTACTCTTTATTAGATGGGAAGAAATATTATGGTAAGAAATGATAATCTTGTAATCGGAACTCTCTTAAGCTTTTAATGATCCTACATCATATGTTATATGGTAATAATATATAGATAAGTTTTAATTTATTTATTTATTTTAATTTATTAATCATTAATCACCAATTAAATTTTTAGAGTGCGAGACAAGCACTCAGTTTATTTTATAACATGGTTCATATAACAAAACTATTTAAACTGATTTTTTCTCCCTTTTCAGAACGAACCGTTCAACCCCTATAGGACATGTACATAACCTTTTAAAAAATTGATTATACAGTCTACATCGACAATTATTTTGGTAAAATTTAGTATTAAACAATAAACACAATGTCTATTAAGCCGAGCTATTCAGCCCCCACGCTGCTACTAATGAGACCGTAGAAGGCTCAAACCTTTGTTTTAAATGAAATTACAAATTGGGGACAAAAAATGTATAAATAAAAATAGCGTGGGACTATATAAACCCACTATAATACTCGATAACCCCGCGATTGAAATTTAAAATTTTATCATTAACTCTATAAACCTAATAATACACCCATTGTATTCTTATCATCTTTATAATTATTAACGAATTCTAACTCTAATTTTTATTTTATATTCTTTCATGATTTTACAACCAAATCTTCCATTAATTCTAGGTACATTGTTGTTTTTCACGCTAGGTACATTGTTGTTTGGTTTATGTTAGTGACAATAAGTTATATAAATCTTACTACCAATGAAATTTAAAAAAAAATTGTAATCTTTATTTCTTTCTGAAGATGCCTTTTTCAAATTAACTTCTTTTTAAATGAAACGTAATTGTTAAAGTTTCATTGAGTGCATTGCATCATACATATTATATGCGATAAAAACTAAGAAACCGAGCTGATTAATTGAAAGGAAGCTTGAATTAAGAGAAGTTTTACAAAACATAAGAATGAATTTCAAAGATTAAAAACCTAGTATTAAGTTTTAAAAAAACTTGTATAGAAAGGAAAATGCGACAAAAGAGTTTAAAACACGTTAATGTTTATAATGTTGGGTAATAATAGTAATTTAGCTTAAGGATATTTATTAAATATTAGGTATTGAGAGTATTTGCGCGAATTAAAATTAATTCCACCATAAAAAATAACCAAAGATTTTTGCCTTCTAGTACAAATTTATTTTTTTTTGTTTTAATTTCCAATGTTAACATATTAATTTTGATGATAACAAATCACGAATTAATTTTATAATATTAAAATTAATCATGTTTTGAAATATTATTACTTCGCATTCATAATCAAAGTAAATTTATTTAAGTAGCAAAATCTTTAATAAAAGGTTTCCTACTTAACCTAACCGGCAAACCAGTTATTAAAAAATACACTTTAAAACTAAACGTCTTTTAGCTTAAGTCAAATGGCAAAATGATTATTCAAAAAATGCTTTATGGAATTGAACGGCTTCTAACTTAAGGCAAACGACAAACCGGTTATTCAAAAAATATTCTCTAGAACTAAACGACTTCTAATTTAAGACAAACAGCAAACTGATTATTTAAGGCATGATATTTAGATATAAATGACAAACCAAATTTCCATCGACTAAAAACTGATATTTGAAAAGTCAAATGGTTGCTCTAACAGTAACATTAAACTGTAAGTCGGTTACTGTAAATTGAAAATTGATTATGCCCCCAAGGACGTGGTCGGGTTGGTCACCATGCTCACCGTAGAGCCGTGGCAGCCCGAATTCGATTCTTAGGGGTGGAAAGGAGAGTTAAAATTGTATTTGAGCTTGCCCGCCCCCATTTCCTTTTAAAAAATAAAAAAAGAAAAAAAAATTGAAAATCGATTATGAAACAAAAATACGACTAGTTTTCAACTCTAACTATGAAAAGATTCATTCAAATCCAAATCGAGGTTGGACAACTACATTTATCACTCAAAATTCAAAAGCAATCCAAGCTTAAATTCTTGTAATTATTTTTGTTCACACAATGAGTATTCATATTGTAATCATTTATAAAGTGTGAGAGAAATTGTTTTGTAATCTTTACTAGTAAATACAAAGTTGAGTGATTAAAAGTGTTGATATATACTTGGGTTAAGAGATTGGGGATAATTTTCTGTTATAAAGGTCCATTGACACCTTGAAAGTTAAGTGTAATAGTTGTTGAAGTTTTGGAGGTGCTCTTAGTGAAAACCTCAAGGCCGGTGAGCTTAGAGGCGTAAACTTAGGTATGGTTGGCCAAACCATTTAAAAATATTGTATTTGTATTTCTCTGTTCCTTATCCTTTTATAGTTACTACACTTTAAATTTGAGTATTTTGAATTTGTTTGTCTTGTTGAGATTTCATTAAGTTTATAAATTGCTTAAATTTTTAGAGTCACAATTTACCCCCTCTTGAGTTGCTTAGTTGGAATTTCATTTGGTATTAGAGCGAGATGCTCTTGTTCTTGACTTATCTATCTAGGATTAAAGATCTATGATAACTGAAAATAATTCTACGTTTAGAGAAGGACAATCTACCATCAAGTCACCATTTTTTGATGGTAATGATTATCCTTATTGGAAAATTAAGATAAAAATTTACCTACAAGCCTAAGATTATGAAATTTGGAAGATTGTTAATAATGGACTATTTGTACTTGTTACGAAAAATGAAAAGGGGGAAATATTCCCAAGTCGTCCAGCTAATGGAGTGAGAATAAGAAAAGAAAATTGTTAAAAAAAAAATTCTCCATATAGTGTTTAGTTGTGAGAGTGCATAAGAAATTTAGAATAAACTTTAAGTTGTCTATGAAGAGTCTAAGATTAGTAAATACATTAGACAATATGAATTGTTCCAAATAGAACAAAATGAGAGTGTTTATGACATGTATCATAAGTTTACAGACATTATGAACACTTTGAAATCCATAGGAAAAATATTCTTGAATAGTGAAAAGGTTAAAAAGATCATTATATCACTTTCTACTAAATAAAGAACTAAAAAAACAATTATAGAAGAAGTTAAAGATTTAAATATCCTACTTATTGATTATTTAATTGATTCTCTTATTTCTTATGAGGAAAATTTAATACTTGAAAAAGGCAATAAGGAGAAGAACAAAAAGAGCATTGCACTTAAAACCTCAAAACATGAGAGTGATAAAGAAAGCGAACTGAATGATAAAGAAACGGCTATGCTAGCGAGGAGATTCAAAAAATTCTACAATAAAATAAATGAACGGAGGAGGTTCAGAAACAATAAGAATCAAAAGGAAAAGAATGAGCCTATCGCTTGCCATGAATATAAGAATTCTAGACACATTTGATCAAATGTCGTATTCTCAACAAACTCAAGAAAAAAGCCATCGTAACTACATGGGAGGACAGTGATAAGAAATTAAGTGATAATAAAGAACATAAAAAGAAGGTCTAACCTAATTCTGGTGATATTTGGGGACGAATCATTTACAGTCATTTAACAAGCTTGATGAGGTAAATGATTCTTCTACCTATGATAAACTATACAATGCTTTTAAGGAATTGCATGATAATTAAATGAGAATAAATAAAAAATAATGCATATCTTAAAAAGAAAATGGTAAAACTTACAAGTGAGAATAAATCTTTAAGTACTAAGATTATATGTCTAAAATTAAAGAACAAATCTTTGCATAATAAAATTACTTTGTCAAACAATAAATCTAGCACATCACATATGCATGTAAAATCTCATATGGATTATTTGAAAAAGAAAAATGAGGTGCTCAATAATAAGAATAATGAATTTAGTAATATTGTCTTAAAATTTACAAATGGCCAAAAGATGTTAGATAATTTACTTAGTTCACAAAAATTTATATTTGACAGGAGAGGTATTGGTTATAAGCCAAATTTAAAATATAGTATTATAAGAACAACTTTGTGACAAATACTTCTATTAGTAATCAAGTTTTGTGTCATTAATGTAATCAAAATAGCCATATGAAAAATAGATGTCCTATCAAGATAAATACATGTTATAGAATGAAACACATCAAGGTTCCAAGATGAACCATTACTAACACTTAAGGACTCAAAAAGCTTTAGGTACCTAAGACTTGAGATTGCCTTTGTGGGGTTGAAGAAGAAGAAAAATAAATGGTATTTGGATAATGGATGTTCAAGACACATGATAGGGAACTATTCTTAGTTCTCAAGATTTACCAATGTTGAAAATGGTGAAGATGTTTTCTTTGGAGATAATTCAAAAGAGAAGATTATTAGAATTGGTAATGTTTCCTCTACGCTAATTGAGAATGTGTGTTTAATTGAGAATTTGAAGCACAACTTTATTAGTATTAGTCAATTATGTGATAAATATTTCAAAGTTATCTTTGATAAAACTAAATATATTATAGAGAATGCATGCAATAGGAAAATTATGTTTGTTGTAAATAAATATGGAAATGTGTATACAATTGATATTGGATATACATCTACAAATGATAAATATTTTTCTGCATTATATAATGATGGTTGGCTATGGCATAGAAGATTAGAACATGTAAGCATGGATTTGATTTCAAAGATTTTCAAAAATGATTTAGTTAAAAGTCTTCTTAAAATTAAATTTCAAAATGATAAAGTTTGCGAAGCATCCCAATTTGGTAAACAAATCGAAGCCTCATTTAAAAACAAAAATCATATTTTAACTTCAAAACCACTTCAACTTCTTTATATTTACTTATTTAGACCTTCTAGCTATACCAGTTTAAATGACAAGTTTTATGCATTTGTAATTGCTGATGATTTCTCTAGATACACTTGGGTACTATTCTTAATCAATAAGGATGATGCCTTTGATGCTTTTAAATTGTTTAAAAGTGATCATGGGGGTGAATTTGAAAATCATTCATTTAAATATTTTTGCAATGAGCATGATATTGAACATCAATTCTCCTCGTCTAAGACTCTACAACAAAATAGAGTTGTTAAGTGAAAGAATATGTTTACTCAATAAATGACCAAGACCATATTGAATGAAAATAGTTTGCCTAAATATTTTTAGATCAAAGTTGTCAACACTGTATGTTATATCTTAAATTGTGTATTAATAAGACCTAACCTTAATAACACTCTCTATGAGCTTTGAAAAAATAAAAAAAACTCAATATCGGTTATTTTAAAATTTTTGGATGCAAATGCTTTATTTTGACAAATTTGATCTAAATTATGATGTTTGCATCTTTCTTAGATATTTAAACTCAAATAAAGCTTATAGAGTGTATAACAAAAGATCTTTATTTATAGAAGAATCCATGCATGTTACATTTGATGAATTTAACTCCTTTATAGAGAAAGTTGTTGTTGTAGGTTTAATTTGGTATTGTTGTATTTAAGTTTGAAAAACTTGTAGTCTAATTCTTATTTCTTAAATATTGTTGAATGATAATTTTTATTTTGGTTTATTTTGTTATTGGATGATAATTTTTATTTTGTTGTTAGATGATAATTTTTATTTTATGTTTTTTATTTAGAAACTTGGAGTTTGAGTAATGTTTATTTTGTGTGGTTTATTTGGAGACATGGAGTTATGTTAATTTTGTATGGTTTATTTGGAGAGTTGGATTAATATTTATTTTATGTTGTTTATTTGGAGACTTGGAGATTGGAGTAACGTTTATTTTGTGTCGTTCATTTGGAGAGTTGGAGATTTGAGTAATGTTTATTTTAAGTTGTTTATTTGGACTTTGGAGACTTTGGAGTAATGTTTATTTTGTGTTATTTATTTGAAGACTTGAAGCAATATTTATTTGTATTGCTTATTTGGAGCAATGTTTATGCAATTGGCTTATAAGAGCTATATAGCAATGACACTCTATCGTGAGCTTGTTTTATTTTGTTTTTTGATGGATTACATTACTTCTGTTTTCATTAATTATAAATTCCACAATTTTTTTATGAGAATTGTCAAAAAGGTCTCACACCCGAATTCAATCCAAATCTGAAATATAATCCAAATTCGAAATGTAAATTGAAATCCAAACTTATTCGAATCGATTTAAATTTGAAATTATCTGAAATATTCATCCAATCCGAATCAAAGTTTGGATTGGAATTAGATGAATTTTTTCTCAATCCAAATTTATTCGAAATCTAATTGAATTAATCCAAATCCAAAATTGCCCACTCTAGTTGGTATGATCAGTCACTAATGTAGATTCCGTCATTCAAAGATATAGAGTCTCACCTTCAAGAAGATCTTGACATCTTGTTGTATAAAAAATTGACTTTATATAGTTTTGTTATAATAAGACATATTTCCTTTAGTGTCATTTTCTCATCCACACTAGATTACACTTCATCATCCTGTGTTAAATATAGATCAACAATTGTATTACTGTCCATCTCGTTTTATTTGACTTCATCAGTCATCTCCATAGGCTTTTCACCAATTACTGTTAAGCAATTATTTTTTCTCAAAATAGCATTTATCTTCATTTTCTACAAAGAGAAATTATTTTCATTGAACTCCTCAATTTCATATTTTGCTGCCATTACTTTTCACCACGAATTACCTTTGCTTGGATTGACTCCCACCATTTCACATGAACAATAACTGAAAATGCGAACAATACTGTATAGGTGAGCAGTATTGTATATATAAATAGTATTATATATGTATAGTATAGTATATATAAATAATATTATATATGTGAATAGTACACTGTACTCCAAAAATGCAACTAATAGATTTGATACCATTATTAAGAAATTGATTGGTGAAGCAAAACCACAATTAAAATAAAATTAGAGAGAAAATTAAGAACAAGCACAAAAATAACACCCAAAATTTATAAGGTTTGACTTTTAATCTATGTTCACAAACGAAAATAAAAAAAAATAATTTTACTAGTGATGTGAAATATACAAATATTAAAATATTTTATCTCACAAATTAAGACCAAAATACACGCAATACTCTCTCATTCGTTAAACTATCAAGAACTTTATAATTTTAAGCTCTCTAGACTCTTTTAAATCAACTCTTTATCTCACAAGAATTGAATGTAAGGCTCCCAAATGAGAGCTTGCATTTATAGGCAAAATTTTGCCTAGATCTTTTTTTTTTAAATTTTTGGGGGCGCCAATTTCAAAATATGCGACACCGAATTGTTAGAATGGCAAAGCTGCCAAATTGGACAAAGAGTGGTGTAGAAGAAGAAACATCATGTATTGATTGATATTAACTAAATTAATTTAGAGTGTGTTTAATAGTGAGATGTTGTAACTATAAGAAAAATCGTAGAGTAACAGTTAATTATAAGAAAAAGTTTTTTGGTGTTCGGTAAATATTATAACGTATGATTTAGTATATAAATTTTAGTTTGAAAATAGACGAACTAAAAATTAAAAATACAGCAGCCACAATTCAGTTGTGGCAGTTACCAAATTCCCAACAATCCGAAATAGGACAATTGGATATTATTATTACCACCACTGTTAACAGTATTCTATAATTATTATAAATTCAAGATTGACAGCTTACTAAAAATAGTCAGTATTTGATTGAAACTAAAAAGAAAAATATGTTCGGTAGAAGTTTAAAATCTTACATTTAACAAAATATTAAGAAGATAATAAATTAATAACTTTATTCCGATCAAAATATGGACCCAAATAAATAAATAAGTTCAAATTCAAATAACTAATAAACTCAAGTCAATTTTACTTGTCGGACAAGAATAAGTAAGGAATCTTTTACTGTACTAGCAAAATTGGAAATTGTGAAACAAAAGACATGCTGTTTAATCTTGAAATTTTTGAATGACATGACTTGAGGGTGATAGTGTATAGGACGAAAGATCATCTTGAAGGAAAAATGGACGACATTTCGTATATAGTGCATACTCTGTAGGATATGTGATTTACGATTAAATGATACTACGACACGCCGTAAAATTTAAACACACGAAGACGACATGTCCCTTAAATGCATAGCTCCATCAAAATTTCATGAATTAAAATACTATTGTATATAGAGAAAACTCCAAGCTCTAATCTTTTTGAGACTCTGATGTCTAAGCTGCATTACAAACATAAAAGAGAATGAGGATTGAAAAGTGAAAATCAATTAGTTATTTGATTGAAACTAAAAGAAAATAGGTTCCGTAGAAGTTTAAAGTCTTCTAATTAGCAAAATATTAAAATAATAAATCAATAGGGTGTGTGTGTGTATTCGTCTCATACCTTATACATTTAGTAGATTTGATTATCATATGAATAGTGATTAACATGTAAGTCTTTTTTATTTTATTTTATTTATTTATATTTCAAGTTAAGAAGCCTCACCTAGTTAACAAAATTATAATTTATGCTTAAAGCATCATCAAAATGTCATTGATATTATTCAAAGGAAAATAGTTTTTTAAAACTTGTTGTTTTGACAAAAATATTAAGAACTCAATAAAAATTTCTACTGAATTTCTGAAAATTTAATTTAAATATTTTTTCCGTTGTTTCGATTTTGATTTTGCCATTTTGCCGATAATATGTAAGTTTTAAAATAGGCATTTTGGGTGTGAGTTAAGAGGTTAAAACATTTATGTATAATAAATATGTTTTCAAAACTAATTTTAATAAAACTTTGAAAGGCTAGTTTTGCTTTAGCAATTTTCCCTTAGGCCTCAACTTCCCAATTTTTTTTCTCTCTTTTTTAAAATTGTTTTGACAAAAATATGAAGAACTCTATAAAAATTTCTGATAAATTTCTAAAAATTTCTTTTGAAGACAGTCTATGTTGGCCAATTTTGCCAATAATATGTCGTTTTGAGAATAAGGTGTTTTGGGTGTGAGTTCGAAATTTTAAAGCGTGTTTTTACATTCAAAACCAATTTTATTATATACCATAACACGCTGAGACGCTATGCAATAATAAAACACTAGCAAGGAATACAAAAAGAGTTGCGTAAGCACGTTATTCGGAAATCATTTTCCCTTCAAAAAGGTCGCAATGAACAAGCAGAAGCAGCAGCAGCGGCAGGTAACAAAAAGGAAAACGTGTGCGCTAGCTGCTGCCTGCTGCATGCTGTTGCATTTTTCTAGGGCAAGCTAGCGTGTGACTTTGGCTAATGCTACAGCAGTTATTGTTAGTTGGCCGGTGCGTTACTACTTTTACTAACCATTGCGTATTTCCCTTATTATTTGCGCACCCAGTGCGTACTCTTCAAGAAACTTCAATTCTAATTTTTAATTGTTAACACTTTGACAGATGGTAAGATATTTTTGGCACCCTTTGGTTTGGTTGCTCTAATCAATTTGATTGTTGCCTTGCCGGCCCTCTCAGCTACTTATTTTGGAGCTTTCTTCTAGCCTGACCGACTTGGATGAAGACATGGTTTTTTAGCTAATGAATTCAATCATGTCATTACCTACCTAAAATTAGGATTTAGGATTTACGTGTGCGTTAAAGCTTAAATGTAAAACTCTTATGATACTTTCAATTATTATTTTTCTTCCACATTCATCTGGAACCGTTTATTCATAATTCAAGCATATGAAATCACAATGTCATGATGGGAATCGATAAACCCAATAGTTTTTCACAAATTTAAAAATACTCAATTGTATTATTATTGTATATAATTTAAATAATGAGTCCTACTTAGCCTCAAGGGTGTGGTTGAATTGATCATCGTATTCACCGTAAAGTCGTGATAATTAAGATTTAATTCTTAAAAATTTAAAAAAAAAAGAATTAAAATTGTATGTTAACTTATCGGTCCTCCTTTTTACAAAAAAAAATAAAAAATAAAAAAAATAACGAGAACCACTTAATTTGAGATAAATTTTGGTGACGTGGCACTATCGGTCAACGGCTAAAGGTGCTTATCCTGAATCTCACCGGACTCGAGCGTAACCCGTGAATGTGGCCCCACCATTGCACTTGCACCCACCACCACCTTCCTCTCAATCGCCTACACTGACACCACCTTCTGAAACCAAAGGGAGCTTATGTCTTTCCCAACAGGTCAATTATATTTGTATGTAAATAATTAATTATTATTGTTTCTTGAATTCCACTATTATGGATTAAAAGAATAATTTTGATACTCAATTAGACTTTTACCGATTTATTTTCTAAAAAATCATCAATAACGTACCATAATTTATTGAAAGTCATCATGCGGGCCGCGTACTCTTTACTCCAATGTAACTGAAAATTTTAATATGGAGAAATGAAGTTTGGTAGGAGAAAACAAATTTGAATGAGAATAAGAGTAACAAATTGCCATTTATATAGAAGGACATCGAATACAAATAAAAGTTAACCAATGATTATAACATTCTTCAAGTTATTAGGCAGAGAATAACTTAATAATATGGGTTTAATGAAAGATTATTTTGGTATTTAAAAGGGTGTTATTGAATGAATATGAAGAATTATAGAGTGTGTAAAATTATTTTTTAGAGTATAAATAATGACACTCTTTTAATTATTACGTTTTGTCTCAAAATTTTTAATAAAATTGACACTAGATGATTCTACTCTACATTTTCAATGTCAAACATATTATAATATTGCTGAATTTAAAATCTCCGTATTCAATAGTTGTGCCACTATACGTTTCTAAATTAAATCAAGAACAATTCAGTGATTTTAATTTTTAATTAATTACTACGAAATTTTCAAAACAATCGAGCTTGTAGTTCACTGACGAAGAAAATATATAAATGAGAGATTGAAGTAGAAGATAAAGAAAATATATAATTCTAAGCATCTCTCACGTTGGTTCGCCAATCTTTAGTCTGACTATTGAATATTGTTAGATTTCTTAGTACTATATATTGTCTAAAAATTCAAAAAAGAAAGGATGACTCAATGATTATTCATTGAGTAAAAATAAAGCATATTTGCATAGGAATACATTTTTTAAATATTTATGTGCCTGTAGTTTTTCGAGCTATTGCGAGGTATATTTCTTCACTGTATCACTAACAATTTGTTGTTATCTAATATCTATCTATCGGTAAATTAAGAATAATTTTAAAAAAAATTAATACGATAAAATTTAAGAGAATTTCTCTTTTTACGTTTTTTTTTTTTTTCATGAGGAGATGCAATTCACAAATCTTGAAAGGGCCGAGCGGGTCAAAACTTAGATTTAAAAACTTGCAAAATAAAAGACCAATAAAATTTGCGATGGTAGACGTGTCCTTTGCATATGAAGTGACGCCATATAAAAAGGCAGCACAGCTGTCGGTTAGCGTGATCACGAGTCACGAGATGGTTCACAAAGACCCACTCCGCAGAGATCCTGCATCTTGTCGACCAGCTGGCCTGATCGGAGATGACCGGGAAACCTGTTGCTGCCTGTAAAAGGAGGGAAAATTTGTCTCGAGGAGTCAGAGAGAGCAGCTTTGGTTGTGGGGATGACAGATGGCTTGCTTGACTTGATTGTGGGCCCATTTTCTCTGGTTTAGAGACACAGTGCATTTTTATAAGAGGATAAGTTTTTTTATGGCCTTTTTATTTATTTATTTTTTTATAGAAAAATGGAATATAATCTTATTTTTTGAAGTATTCTAAAAAAATACATAATTTATCTTAGCTATTAAACTAATATTATTTTAAAATGTATAAAAAAAATTGTGTTTTTAGATATTATATTAATTTTGATTTATGAGAATCTGATTTGAAATTAAAAATATTTTACACTAACAACATTTTTTATACAATTTTTAAAACAAGATTATATTTTAATTATGAGCCACTTCCTTTCCACATACCAGTGAGTTGGGATTCGAGTTCCATTTGTTTTTGTGAGAAGATTTTCACTTTCAAATATTTAAAAATAAATTCAGTCTATTCATTCATTCACATATTTAACACCACATCTAAAAATTTTAAATTTTATGTTGTAAATATTGATTGATTTGTTATATAATATTAAAAAAGTACATATTAATAAGGAATTGATCTATCTAAAAAGAGTGTTTTAGAGGATAATTTTTTTTTGAACAAACAAATAAATAACGGTAATTATCAATTCAATTCAAATATTACTATAAAATAACTTCTAATTTTGAAAATACTTGTTATTAAATATGATAAAACCATCAAAATTAATTAAGGCTCCATTTAAAATAATTGTTACGAAATTGTAGCTTAAAATTTATAATCATAAAGTATTTAATAAATAGTGATAATTGTGGTTCATTTTATTTTCAACTTGTAAGGCACCTCCTGCATCGTCGCTTTTTCTTTGACCACAACCTTTCTTTCATTTTTTCTCACCGAATTACAGCGAGTCAAGACAAACTGCTACCGCCGCTGCACTCACAACCAGGGATGACAAATATCCGCATATGGATAGATAATATCCATCAAGTATAAATCTATAATTTTTCTTAATAGGTATATTTATATTCATATTTAATTTAAAATATTGAATATGAATATAAATTTTATCTACATGGATATTTATATCCACGTGAATATCCATGTCTATGGACATTAAATTTGCAGTTTTGAATTAAAAAATAATAATATAATTAATTATTTCTTTAAAATAATTAGAGTCAAACTATTATTAGTCCTTCATTATTCTCTTAAAATCTCTATTCTATTATAATTAAATTTAAAGAAAAATATAAATAGAATTAACTCTATCTATTTTTTTCTTTTGCTCTTTAATTTTTTTCTTTTTTTTTCTATAACCTCATCAATTTCTTTCACTTGCACAAGTATTTAAAAAAAAAAATTCAAATACAATCTACTAAATTAATAAATTTTTCCTATTAACTCCCAAGTTAGAAACTTGATGTCATCTGCTCATCATCTTTATCTTTATTCATGAACTTAGCACAATTTTAAACAAGCATTGATTATTGCTCTCAGTCTCTATGTCATCGTCATTTTGGTATTTGCTTTGTTTTATACATGAAAGTTGGAATAGTTTTTAAATTTACAAACTAATGAATTATTAACCCAAAATTACTGTATTATTATTATATGCAGTAGAGTACAACGTCTTCCATCACGAAAATCTTCAATTAATAATTATTAAGTAATTATATGTAGCAGAGTATTATATCTTCTATTACCAAATACTTCAATTAATTACTTGATAAAACCATAAATCCTCATAATCGTAGCATTTACAACACTGACTCTATCGACTGTAAGATTTATTTATTGAAAAATTAATACCACCATGTAGATCATGAAATTTCTAATCCAATGGTACGAGATTCGTCATCATTTGGTCAATTTTGTTTATCGATGGCAAAGCCGTGGTAACATCATTGGTGATAGAACAATAAAGTCAACACTGAGTTTTTTTAGTTAAAAATTAATAATTTTGTTATTGGTAATATATGTTTTAAACTTTCTAAAATTTAAATATTTTCCTATCATTTTGTGGAAACTATATTCAAGAATAAATGCTTTTGTTTAGGACATTTTTGTATTTATTAAGTATTTTATCTAAAAATAAAGAAATTTGTGTGATTATTTAATGATGAATTTTCATTGGCAAAATATGATTGAATAAGGTGCATGCACCGCAAGATCAAGTGACAGTACACTCTTCTGGAGCCTGAATTTATGTGTGTTGTTGATTTTTGTTGAAAATACTATCATTGCATAGATCCAAAAAAAATTTATCTAATGGTATATGACGTGTTTACATTTGACAATTTTTCGTCACCGGCGACAGTAGAGTGTCGATGGAGGCAGTGGTGAGGCTGTTTCGGCAAAAAATATGTTTTTTATATTTAAAATTTGAAATACAATTTTTTTTACATATTTTTGTACTAAGGGTATGTTTGACATTAAATATTTTAGTTGAAGACATTTTTATATTTTTACTTTTTAAAATGTTTTAAAATATTTAATTATTTAAATTTTCTTGTTTTAATTTTATAATTTTTTTTTTAAACTTAAATATGAGTGTAAGTATATCTATCGAATAAAAATAATTATCCAAATCTATTCATATCCATTTAGATATTATCTTATAATATTCATATTTATATTCATATAACTTTAAATAAATATTATGTAATCCAATATGAATGAATCTAATTATCATCCCTACTCATAATCTTTAGAATTTTCAAATCCACCAATCCATAACCTCCCACAAGAAGTTGTCACCAAAGTTCACCAGCAATACCACCGCTCTAGCCGCCACTAGCCTCTAGTCACCATCACCAAACTACGAACCCAATTGGTCATCATCACCAACCAAAAAAAAAAAATGCTCTTTCGTGGATTCTTCTTTTTATTTAAAATTTCAGATTCTCTTTTATTTTTATCATTTGATTTTTCCTTGTTTTTTTTTTCTTTTTACTTTATGGTGGCTATTTTTTCT
Organism: Murraya koenigii; assembly: GCA_025617385.1. Classification (NCBI taxonomy): domain Eukaryota; kingdom Viridiplantae; phylum Streptophyta; class Magnoliopsida; order Sapindales; family Rutaceae; genus Murraya; species Murraya koenigii. Next base: position 23,160,475 of record CM046817.1, read on the forward strand.
TATTGATCGTTGGATGTTGTTTATTTGCTCCTCTTGAGATTTTTTTATGATCATAGATGATGTCAACTTAAAATTTTGTAAAATTTCTCATGATTTTAATGATTTTTTTCTTTTCGGTTTGTAATTATATTTATTATTAGAAGTTATCATAATTTAAATTTGAGTTTTAAATTTTATTTTATATATTATACTTAAATTTATTGTGATTGTATATTTATACATGTATATCATTAGTCATTATTAGACTTAATGAAAGTCATACTCTTTTTTTTTTTTTTTTATAAAAAAGCTGTGGTTCAAAAGTTATTATAATTCGTATTGATGAAAATTTTTAAAAGTTTCTGAGCGGGGTTTGGGTTTGGTCGGTTCCCGTCTGAGACAGCGTGTTATGGGGCCCACAAAGCATGGTCAAGGAGATCTCATTGTAAATTTTAAATCTAATGCATGTTTTGAGGGGTGCCTGTAATTTGGTCTTTTCATCTTTTGGCATTTTTGTGTCCTCTTCGACAAAATAAAAATTTACGCAAAAAAGAAAAAACTAAAATTATAATACTTGTTTCGTTGCCCCACAATTTTGTCTTTGTTTTTTTCAGAAACAAAAAAAAAAAAGATGGGCTTTTCAACCACTAGTTTAAAATCAAAATCTTCCATTAAATATCTAGTAAATTTCAATCAAAATCGTCCATTAAATATCTAGCATATTTATTTTTTCACTTGATGTGTGAGAAAAATTTGAATTGATTATTTAACTATTACCTTTAAAAGTTTTACTTGTTTGATAATAGAAAAAAAGAAATTGTGACAGCTGAGTATAGGCTGGTTAAAATTTTAAATCTAATTTTAAAAAAATAGTTTTAATTTTGTCTAAATTTTTATTTACCAAAAAAAAAAAATTCACTTCCGTTGCTGACTTTGAAATAAAACATAAGAATCAATAAAATCGAGAACTCAAAAATTATTTATCAAAACTTAAAAGTCAAAACTATTTGGATAGTGGTGGGCAAACGTGGGAACTGGGGAGAAGGGGCATGAAATTTGTACACGATAATAATATTAATAATAAATTAGCCATATTGGATGCTTTGTGGATTAGGAAATACATGTGGGATTAGTTGATTAATGTTGTTTGCTTTTTGGTAATGGACTTTAGAGTAAGGTACCACTTAATTATCTTGGGTCTTAATCTTCTGCATCAAGTTCACATTTGCCATGATTACAATGTTGTGAGGGATCCAAAAGAGAAAAAACCCTTTTAATTACTTCACTTTTAATATATAATTTCAATTAAACCTTCAATATCTTAGCTACTTATTTTCTTTATTTCGTTTCTTTCGACTATGTCAACAAGAACTCTAGTAAACCAATCTAAAATATATTTATGTTTAGCGACTTGTAAATTTTTTTCAAGGTTGGATTTATAATTTGTCTCACATTTACCGTTTTATCGGCAAATCAATTGTTCAATTTGTTTTAGTTATTAACATTAGCGTAATTTAGAAGAATTATTAACCAATTTTGATGGGTATCAAACAGCTGTATAGTGTCTTAAAGAAAAAGGGTCTTTCTTTTGATTAAAATCAAAATAATGGGGTCTGCCAAATATGCATGCCCAACATTATTAGTAATGATGGACGGTGGTTATACCCATAGTTGGCATTTCAATTCATTATTTTCAGCTATTCCAACAGAGAAAATATGCATAAAATAAAATCAACAAATCCCATAAGAAAATGAGAGAGAAAAAAAAACAGAGGGATGGGAGGAAAGAAGTGGGAGCATTTTTCTTTTTCGGTGGAGGGAATTTCTATTTAATGTAATTTTTCTACGGGATTACGGAGCTAATGACGAGATTAAAGAAATGGGTATATATTATTATATAATTTGTTTATGGAGAATAATTGAGAGCATATTCACTTAATTGGCCGCAATCTCAACTCATACATTGTCTTGTTCCTACGACATTTTCAAAGTTGAACATTTTATCTGAGTATTTTATTTTTTTTGTTTGGCCGTGGTATAATCCTAAGTTGATTTAGGTAATTAGGTTAGTTTTAATAAATTTTTAATTGTATATATTACTACACTTATGATTATAAAGTTATCTATCTCCAAATACAAATAAAGCATTATTTTTGCTGAATGATTTAGTTTTATAAAATTTACCAAAAAAAAAAAGAAATCTCACCTAAAATGAGCATTAAATTTCCCATCTGGACTCGAAAGGTACCGCGTAGCGAACCATTTTTTCTTCATTTTTTAATTATTTTTTTCCTGGCCAATTAGAAGCCACATTCTATTGGCAGTGGTCCTCCAACGAACCACGTTCTGTGTTGTCAAAAATTGTTTTCTTTGAATCACGTTACTTCAATTTCAAGCCTGTAAATTGTAGTTATTGTTGTTGACAAGTAATCATGGCAGTAAATTGTGTTGGCCTAATGGCACATGATTTACTATTAATTCACTGTCACATATTGATTATTGGTTGGTTTGTTTTTTAACTCATGACATGGTCTTCTTTCTCCAATGACGTTCAATTTATATAGTTAATAATTCATAGCTCTTTACCAACTCTAATCAATAAGTTTATTTCATAAAATGTAATTTTTTAAAGCCATCCCCATCCTATACTATAATAATAATAATAATAATAATATATATTTTAAATTTTTTATTCTAAATAATCATCATAAATAATTGAGCATTCATTAATTGATTAATAAGATAATATAATTAATTTATTTTAATTTTATCAACCAATTAATGAATGTTATATCATTTTGAGATGATATTTTTTAGATAAAAAATTTAAAATATATAGTATTATTCATAAATTAAATTATGTTCATTAAAGACAAAGTAAAAATTGAGTTTAAAAAAATTCCTAAAAAATAGTGTACTTAGTTTGACTCTTACATTGAAAATAAGATGTTAAAAGAATACACTAAAATAGACAAATAAATTAAAAGATCTTGTTATCTTACAATTTGTGTAAGATATAACTTTTTATAAAATAAATTATTAACCCATCATTTGTTACTAATTTTAGCATAGATGTATTTTACACAAATTGTAAGATAGTAAAATTATAAATTAAAACTCACCGGAATGAAAAGGCGAAAAATAGATTCACTTACTTCCAAGCAATTGTGCTCCTAAGTTTGATGCCATATTATTTCCCAGACTCACTAATGACTAAAAAAAATAAATGAAAATTTGTTAATTTTTTTTTTAAAAAAAAACATAACTTAGACAACGTAGAATTGTAGGTTGTTATAAGAAATTTGTTTTTGCCGGATGTTTTGGCTTCACAAAGACAATCAGTAGGGCGAGTATTTCGACAAATTTAAATTTCAATTACTTATCGATAAAATATTCGTACTGGATATGGCATTTTAAGAAATTATATCATCCAGTTAATAATTTTTTTCAATTTTGACAATGACTTAAAATTATATATAATAATAATAATTTTTTTATGATATTTTCATTTTAATAAAGTAAAAATTTACTAACAGATAAAAGAATAAAAATTTTAATACACAAATAAATATAAAAATTCAGTTTTTAATGTATTCAAAATTTATATATTTTAATATGAGGATATTCTGGTTAGAAAATAACTTTATATATATTTATATTGTTCCAACTCTCCAAGGGAGATAAAAATGCCAAAACGATAGAACGAGGAAGAAGAAAATGGAATAATTAGAGAAGAAAATATTTGTTGCAGTAAAATTTAGAAAACAAGAGGGAAAAAATCCAAATAAAATTTGTAGAAGAAAAAGTGAATTAATTGGATAAAGTGAGATACAGTTCGATCTGGCTTAGATCCTTTAATAAAATGCGAATAAAATCTTTACAACAATTTTATATAAACATGTTTTCCATACGTTGTTGTTGTTTTTTTTTTTTTTTTTTAAAGGGGAGGGAGGTGGGCAAGTGCAAAGAGTTTTTATTCCCTCCCCACCCCCAAGACTATAAAATTCGGGTCGCTACGAATTTAGAACCGATTATAACAGTCAACCCAATTACGGCCTTGGGGGCAAACATATTTTCCATACGTTTTAACCTTGCCGATTTCACACACAAAGGAGAGACAAGAGAGAATGAAAGGGTGTCAATGAGGATAAAATATAAAAAAAGGAAATGGTGACACCAAAAACAAAACAAAGCTAGAGACAGCAAAATAATTTATCACAGTGAGTGAGTGACACAGTCCACATTATCAAAGAAAATAAAGACATTTTAAGTGATTTAACTGATTTCAGGGTCGCATTAAAAAAAAACTTATTGCAGGGATAATAACATCTAGATCCCTTGAAATTTATAATTGAGGATATGGTTTTAGTTTCTCTTTTATATCAAATAGGCCCCTGGTTCTAATTTAAACTGCTAAAATAGCCTTACACTATCGAATTTAGCATTCGTAACCGTAATGGTATTTCTGTCATTTCAGTTAGGTTTAGGATCAGCTCGATCGAATAAATGAAGACTATATCTATATTTGAAAAAAAAAAAAAATTTCACGGACCCAGAGGTGACTATTTACTAACCCATTTTTAAAAAAAAAAAATTAAAAAATTGGTAATCGAGTAAGCGTCGGTTTTTGTGTGGGGGCAAGAGAAGGTTAGAGAAATCGAGAAAGGGTAAACAAAGAGGAAAAAAAACAAAAAGCCATTTCAGCCAGAGAAACAAAAAAGCAAAGACGAACCAAAAAAAAAAGAAAAAGAAAAAATGAAAATATATTGTTTAAAAAAAAAAAAATCATTTTTGTGTAAAAGAGAAGGTGCTGCCTGCTTTTGCCATCCAGTTCCCATCCCACCCACCTATCCCCTCTCCTTCCCTTCCCCTTCCCTCCGGCTTCCCCTTCCCATGTCATCTAACACATCCGCCTCACTCTTGTCTTAATTTCTTTCTTATTTTTCTTGAGAATCCGTTAATAATATTATTCTCTAACGCGTTTTTACAGAATTTTTAGTTTTGATTTTTTTTTGGATAAATTTTGAAACACAAACGTTTGTAAGTATACCTTATTTCATTCATTAATCATTTGTAAAGAGGGTTCAAACTCTCACATACATATGAGGAGGGCGAGAGGAGCCGCAACAACAACAGCAGCAACCAAACAACTTATAGAACCGAACGGATCTGCGGTCAGAACCGCCGCAGCAGCAGGGAAAGAGCCGAGATACAGAGGCGTACGCAAGAGACCATGGGGACGTTTCGCGGCGGAGATCAGGGACCCCTGGAAAAAGACGCGCGTCTGGCTCGGCACCTTCGATTCCGCTGAAGACGCCGCGCGTGCTTATGATGCGGCGGCGCGTACCCTCCGTGGCCCCAAGGCCAAAACCAATTTCCCGATTCATAATACAAATGTTTCCTCTTATTATCCTAATAGCAATAACGATCCGTTTTTGGATCAGAGATTATACGGCAGCGTTTTCCAAGATTTTCAAGATCAGCAAATCGTAAATCCGCAGAGACCGACGACGAGCAGCATGAGCAGCACCGTCGAGTCATTCAGCGGGCCCCGGCCGCCTCATCAGTCGCAAAAATGGGCGAATCTGACAGATGGTTCACGTAGGTATCCACGGACGCCGCCGGTGGTGCCGGAGGACTGTCATAGCGATTGCGACTCTTCGTCTTCTGTTATTGATGATGATGGAGATATTGCGCTGTCCTCGAAGTCGTTGTTGCCGTTTGATCTAAACTTTCCACCGTTGGATGATGTCGATTTTAACGGTGACGATGATCTCCAGTGTACCGCTTTATGTCTCTGATGATGGTTTATCTTTGTTGTTATTATTTTTTTCCTTTTTCGTTTTTTCCCCCTATTATTATGCGGAAAAAAAAATTAAGATGAAATGATCTTAATTCTACGAGAATGTTATGAAGGCATGTTGTTATTCAAAACGAAAAAAAAAAAAGAGCAAACAAGGTTAAGATATGATGATGATGATATTGTTTGTTGTTTATTAGAATACAATGGATTAGGGGTTGTGTTGTAATGAGATCTGGGTTTCTCTTGACTAGCCGTTATTGATAACATGCTTGTATCTGTCTAAAAGTTATCTGATTGTTTAATCATATGATGCTGCATAAAAGAAAATTAGAAGTTCTCATGTGTTCTTGTATTGTTGTACTCCCCAGATATATGTGCAGTATCACAGATTGTTGCCTGGATCTTGTTGTTTGCATAGTGTTTCATGTTTGTATTTTGCAAATTTGGCATCTGGATGTAAGTTTGTTATGGTTTTGTTCTTTTGTTCATTTTGCAGAACATAATGTCTTGGTGACTTTGTGAAGTTCCTTTTGTGAAGAAATTCTTTACAACCACACAATGATATCTTTGCATGAAACTCCTTTTGCTTTTTCGTTGGGTCTCGCTTGTTGGTTCAATAGTGGTTCTTCTTGTGACTTGTGGGGAATGATGGTTGAATTAGAAAAAAAAAAAAAAAACAACAAACAAGAGCTATCCAGTTATCTAGAGTAGGAAAGTATCTTGAAATCACTCAGTATTTGAACTATGATTCACCGTTCGTACGTTGACGCAGGATTCTGAAAAATAAGTGTTTAGAAAGAAGTTGTAATTTGTAAATTAAAGTTATTTCACGGTTGTTGTGTGTGTGAGATTAAGCTTGAATTAGAGTTAACATTTTTTCATATTAACTTTTGATAAAATTTACTGTTTTAGAAGGGATAAAAAGGCATGGACATCGTAGATGGTACCACTACTAGTACACGTACCACCAACAACATCACAGCTGAAATGTTATTTATTCCTCCTCTAGCTCTTTTGTCCCATCTTCGAAATGAATGTGAAGTTAAGTTAAGGTGCCTGAAAATCCTCTTGGCTTTGCTTTCATGGCATTTTACTTTTTAGCACTATTGGGCTTGGCTGAGAGCGAGACCAACTTTGTTCTTGTTCTTGTTTGGACCATGTACTTAAAAAAATATATATATATATTATTTTTAGAAATCAAAAGTAGTGGTCTCAGGTCTGCAATTTCAAAAAAAATAAAAAAAATAAAGTAATAGAGGTCTGCATTCTGCAATTTGAATCGGCGGGCCCTTTAGGCTTTTTAACTGATATTATTTTTCTTTTTCAGTAAGAGGTATATTTTTAAATATAATTTTTTAATTATGAGATTAAATTAAAGTAAATGATCAAGATTGAATTATATGAGTGATTAATTTTATTAATATTTTTCTCTCTCTTTTTTTTTTAATGTTTAATTTTCTTTTTTTCTCTGATTATATATTTTCTCTTTTCTCTCCTATATAAATTTGTTAATGGAATAATTCAAACCATCAAAATTAATCCATTTATATAATCTGTAAATTTGTAATATTCTGAGTTATGAGAGAGACTTATACTATTACACAATATGTGACACTTACATCTCTAATTTGCCTTTCGAAACCCACTAAAGCTTCCTCTCAATTATCAAACTCAAAATGGCTGCTTGAATGGCACCGAAGAAGGATATGATAGTAGTGCTAGAATATTGACATGCAAATCTCTTGCCAATTCTCTCTTGCATAAGGAACCGCGAAGACCATGCAATGCAGCTTTAGATAAAGAAAATATTGAACCAACGGTCCTTTCTGTCTTCTTACTGGAAATCATCAATTTGATATTGGCTTGTTATACTGTAATTTATGGCTTGAAGATGCATGTGTGTGGGACATTCATTAGCTTTCATTTGTGAAGGGTTAACAATGCAGCTCCACCAATTAATGCAAACAACCGTGCATAATACTTTAGTCCTCCCAACCAAGTTGTTCGTGTTCACTTTCTCAAGGCTGCTAGTTTTGTAAGAGGATTAGAATTTTGGTCTTAACAAAACAAAAGGACTGTACTTGCCATACCTAACCAAATGACAGAGCCAATAGAAATGTGATAACAGGAACCATGTTAAGGAATGCACATAAGCAAGTAGCAGATGTATATTTAAGTCCTCGAAGTAACAAGTATTGTGTCAGCATTAGTATGAAATAGATCAACATTTTTCATTTATCATCAGTAACCATAATCATTTAAAATGAACTAATCACAGGTACCCATTAATAATTGTAGATGCTATTACTAATCAAATTATGTAATTAGTACATTAATTTTGATCGTTTTAATTATTCCATTTAAAATTTATAAGAGAGAGAGAGAAGAGAAAATCTTAAGGAAAATAAGAAAGAGAATTAAACATTAAAGAGAGGAGAGAGAGAAAAATATTAACAAAATTAATAACTCATATTATTTAATTTTGATCTTTAATTTTAATCTAATCTAATAATTAAAAAAATTGTGTTTATATATATATAATACCAGAAAATATCACATTCATACACACACACACACACGCATATATAAAATATTAGGAAAAATCACATTCATATATACACTATTTTTATTTCAGCTAAATTTTAGTGTAGACTCATTTCCTTCCATATCTTCTTCCTTTGTTGTTCTTTTACTGAATCATGGCCTCCACTCTTTCTTTGGGTAACTTATGCTATTGAAAAAATTTTGATAAATTAAGGTTCTGTTTGAAATTATTTTTGGAAAGTTTAAAAGTGATTTTAAAAATTTAAAAGTTAATTTTAGTGTTTGGAAAAAAAAAAAAATCAAAATTGCTTTAGTTAAAATCAGCCCCTTTTACAACTAATTTTGAAAAGCAATGAACGAATACTTTTTAGATTATGATTTTAAGAATTTTTATTATTTAATACAATTCCATAAATATCTTTACAATTATTACTTAAACAAAAAACTATCCTTATTTAAAATGGAAACAAAATCAATATTTCAATAAAATATTTGTTATAAAAAATAAAAGAAAAATATAGTATAAATTTTATTTTTAATTAAATTATTATAATACACAATTAAAAATATTATATATACATATTTTTATGTGTAATAAATTTCATCATATATTATGTCAACTTCAGTCATTTATTTTTTTTCAGCAGTTTAACAGTTAAATTTACTAAATACAACAATTTAATAGTCATTTATAATTACTTTCAAAACTCACAATACTTCTGAAAATAAAATTTACCAAATACTTAACTGATTGTCTTAACAACTTATTATTTTTACAATACAACTAATAATAATTATTTTAAAAGTTTCAGCATTATCAAATTGATCCTAAGTAGTTATTTAGATGCACCTATTAAGATTCAAAATCACGACTTTTTGTTTAAGAGGCGTCTGCATTAACCACTATGTTACTAGGCTTTGGTGACGGCAATTGATTTTCAGTTATCTAATTGATCATATATTACAACGATGGCAATCCTTAAGGTTTCAAAGTGGTTAGCAATTAGTTGTATGTGTTTCTTGGAATTAATGTCCTTTCATTTTAGAGAAGTACTAATCGGCAATTTTCAGCTGGGAAATGGCTTCAGTTATATATGTAAACATAGAGCCAAGCTGGGTTCAAATTTAATTTTTGTGGGTCAGTTCTCTTGGGCTTACGTCAGAATGGACTAGAATTGATATGGTGTTAGACATGTATGGGCTTAAAATAGGGAAGAATGCTAACAATATGCAGCCCCAACTTTTTCCTTTTTGGGGCAGGCATACAATATTACTTATAATATAAAATTATCCTGTATTTATTTGGGTAAAATCTTCATCAAAATTGAATAATCTTCATGCTCTTTCTTTATTTATTTAAGATCACTTGACTAATATTTAAAAGATTGAAATGCCGATGATGAACAATTTAGCTTTTCTGCCAAAACTTCACGGGAATCTTTAACAGATAAAGGAAAAATGCAAAGCCCCAAATCGACACTTGATCCTCGTGCATATGCAGCCAACAAATTTATCACACGCAATCACCTTCTCAGTCACAGCACACAAACACAAGTTGACCACCCCATGATCATTTGCTATTTGCTATTTGCTTAACCGCCAAATTAAAACTGCCCAATAGATTTTTGACAGCTTCTCCTTACATTTTTGTCTTGTTACAAATTAAATAAATTAATAAATACAGCGTAGTCGAAAAAAATTTCAAAAAATAATTATGAGACTAATGATCTGGTCGTTCACACACCCATGTGGCGGATTCATTTTGGTCTCCGCCGTGAATGACGGCCCGAATGTACACATTGCACGTTATGTGGGCCCGCCTCCAGCTACACAACATTTTAATTTGATTAAATAGTTTTATTGGATCAGTTAAAAAATATGATACAGACATTAAAGAGATAAATTGAATATCATTATGATCTGGGTATTTTCTCTTGTTAAGTAATACTTTTATTTATTATTTTTTCAGGAATGTAACAGAACCCGGAGATGCTGACAATATCCAGAATTTTAATGTCAGATTTTGACTCCATTGATCTTTGTTCACTTGATCAGACGACTAAAGTTTACTACAACATCGGACGGCAATGATTAATTAGACGGTACAATGCTGGACTACACTGTTCTTATTTTAGATTGTGTTACTACTATTCAGTGTAATATATCAATTTTTTTTTCATAAACATAATTTAAACGGGAGATTTAAAGATAATTTTTTTTTTTTATTGAATTTGGAATAAGTGGAACTTTGAATCAAAATTAGCAAATGCAAATTTATCCTACATAATGAATTTCAATTGTTAAACAAATTGAATTTAATTTTGATTCATCGGCCTTCCAATGCCAATGCATTACACAGAACTTTCCTGTTACAGATTAAGAAATTCACCGTCTTCAGAACACTTGCTACCCACATAGCCACTACTCCAAACCATCAACCAATCAACTAAACCCACTTGTCGTTCCGTTATTTCCCCAAAACATCCAAATGGAAAAGCATAGCATGGCACAAATAATAACACAGAAATACTTAGTTTTTGATGTTATTACATAAAAGGAGATAACTTGTTGCAACTTTTCATAAAGATCCTAAGCACTATTGGATCTTTTTCATTTTCCTTTCCTTTTTAACAAATAATGTGATGGAAGCTCCCTTTTCAACTTATCTGCGCAATGTTTGAACTGAATATTATCATAAATAATTTCAACCTATAAAAAATTATAAATAATTTTACTAATTGAATTAATTAACATCAACAAAATTAAATAATTTTAAGTTTATAAATAATTAACCAAATCTATTGACAACGGTTAAGTAATTGATCTTAGTTCTATGCAAAGAAAAAAAAATTGATCTTAGTAAAAAAAAAAAAATTCAACAAAATTGACAATTTACTTTTCCAAAGTAATTTGAATTACATCCTTAGAACTAAATAACTCAATTAATTTTTTTTTATTTTTTTAATAAATGTACCCAAAAGCTCTAAAAAAAATAAAGAATCCATATTTAAAATAGAATATATTTACTAGAGTTACTACGCAAATTAATAAATTATTTGGCTTAATTTAATGCTTGACTCAAATTTCTTAATCTAATTGACTTACTTGATTTTCTTGATTTACGGCCCGACTTTATCGTGAAAGTCAGTAATAGAGTCCAATATCTTCTACTAAATTTATGTGGGTTGGGTTTATTGTTAGTTTTTGAAAGAGTTGTTATATGTTTAAATAAAACCACAATTACGTATGTATGAGCAATATTAATAAAAGTTAGGGATTCAAACGTTATTACTCTGTTTTCATTGATTCTCAAATAAAACACTTCAAGAACCAGAAAAACTTGCCCATAAATAGTTGCAGCTCTCTAGCAAGCACACAAATAACCAATTCCCCCATCACCACCCGCCTTCCACAATTCCGCCATGGGAGACCCCACAGAAGGTTTGTTAACGAACCGCCGCAAGAACTTATCTCGATGCATATCGCATGCCCAGGACGAGTTGCACAGCTTCCGATCGTATCTCAGATGGATGTGCGTCGATCAATCGAGTTGTTTTACAGCGTGTCTCTCGTGGACCATGTTCGTTCTTTTCACCATCGTCGTGCCCGCCATATCGCATTTCGTTCTGGCGTGTGACACCTGCGACGGCACCCACAAGCGGCCTTACGACGGCGTCGTGCAGCTCTCCCTCAGCAGCGTCGCCGCTCTCTCGTTTATTTGTTTGTCTGGCTTTGTCAAGAAGTTTGGCCTTCGAAGGTTCTTGTTTTTTGATAAGCTCTGTGATGAAAGCGAGACTGTCAGAAGCCGTTACATGGAACAACTCAATGTACGTATTTATAAATTATCATTCACCTATGTTTCTTTGGGATTATAATTCAGTTTTGGTTTGATTATCTCGAGGGAATTAGAGAATGATTTTTGGTTTAGAATTATAATTTTACTGTTCCAAATAGTTTCATATTTTGATCTTCTCAGTTCTTTTCTTCAAGTGTCTACGGCAAGAACAGTTGATTTTTTTTTTAAACTTTTAAAAAGGCAGGGGAAGAACAGAGGAAGCTAAATTTGATTTTTTTTTTTTGGTTTTTTTGGGAATTTGTATAGGAGAAGATCCAAATATTCAAATTACGTCAATAATCGAGCTGGTGTTTGACTTTGATCGGCTTTAAAGAAAGCTGTATGTGAAAGAAAATAAGACTTTTGTTCGCAATGTCTCCTACTTCTGGCCAGTGGCCACATAAAAGAGATAGTAGTAATAATTAATTAAGGGACCTTTGATAGCGGTAGCGGCCACAAATGAATAACACTATTGATTAAAAAAAAATCAATAATAAATGAATGAGGTGACCCACCTGCCCAAAATTGTAATTACGAGATTTCGTAGAACTGTCCAGAATTTGTATGATTAGCTTAGGTGATAGCTTTTTGGGAATTCTTGGCTTTGAGTTAGTCTCGGAGGATGTAAAGTGAGAAAGAAAGGACTAGAACAAAGTAAAGTTCAGATTCTAGCAGTTGGATGATTTGTTTAATGTGTTACTGGCAAGGTGGCAATGATGTGCACTTTTAGGTTAATGGTTACTTTACTCAATATTCATTGGAAACGTATAAGATCTATATTTTTTTTATGAATGTAATTGTTAATGTATTTTATTTTATTTTTCGTGTAATTTATGCAGAGGTCATTGAAGATCCTCAGTGTTTTTGTCCTCCCATGCTTCTTAGTGGAGAGTGCATACAAGATATGGTGGTATGCATCTGGTGCTTCACAAATTCCCTTTTTGGGCAATGTTTACTTGAGTGACACCATAGCCTGCATAATGGAGTTGTGCTCATGGCTCTATCGGACCACTGTCATTTTCCTTGTGTGTGTTCTCTTCCGTCTGGTCTGCCACCTACAAATCCTAAGGCTCCTTGACTTTGCTCAGGTTTTTCAAACTGAGTCCGATGTGGAGTCTGTATTAGCTGAGCACCTGAGGATCAGGAGGCATTTGAGGATCATTAGCCATCGCTATCGTGCATTCATATTATGGTTCTTGATTATAGTCACTGGAAGCCAGTTTGCCTCATTGCTTATGACAACAAAGCCTCGTGCTGTTGTAAATATTTATATAGCTGGAGAACTTGCGGTAAGCATTCTTCCCCATTTTGTTGCATAACTAAGTAGAGAACTGAAACTTGGTCTGTCATTCGCTACTGAGACCATACGTTAAACATTTGTGTTATGTCAATTTAGTTGATAATTTTTCTTAAACTCTCCAATGATCTTGAATGATTAACAGTTTTCTTACCTTCCTAATAATGTAAGTCCATATTATGATGGTTCCAACAACTTTATGAAATCTACATGTTGATAAACATTATGATTTCATTGCATTATTGGCTGTCCAATTGATCGATTTTGACTTTTACAGGACTACTAATAATCATGATGTTGAACAAAAAACATGTTGGATTCACTGTTCATTTTTTCTTGTAATTGACTAAAGGACAGAGGACACTGACAATGATAACATGCTTCACATGAAAAAGGGCAATAACTTATGCTTGTATTTATCTCTTTTGCAGTTGTGCTCCATGACCCTTGTTACTGGGCTCCTCATACTATTGCGAAGTGCTACAAAAATCACACACAAGGCTCAGGCTGTTACATGTCTTGCTGCTAAGTGGCATGTGTGTGCAACACTAGACTCATTTGACGCAAATGATGGTGAGACTCCTAGGATCCCAAATGCTGCTGACCAAGCTTTTCCGATATGCCACGGGGAATCAGACTGTGATGATGCTGGCGATGAAGAAGATGACTTGGACAACTCAAAGCTTATCCCAGCATATACATATAGCACCATTTCGTTCCAGAAGAGACAAGCTCTAGGTAAGCCAAATTCTCTAACAGATAATTGCTAAATAAACATTCAGGTCATAATTCTCATTTCATGGTTTAGTTTGGTTAGAATAGAGTTTCAAGTATGTTTAGAAGTTGTAATACCATTTTATTCAAATTAGGAATAGAAAAAATGATTAAAGTGCGAGGGATCTGTTGCTTATTGGTATCTTGGTACTGAAAAATGATAATGATAAGGTGGGTGACTGGGGTTAATACATTTGATTCATGCATGCACAAGTTACTTCTATTCATGGTTTGCAGAGTTTGATGATTTTTTCTCTTTTGTAATGGCAGTGAATTATTTTGAAAACAACAGAGCTGGGATTACGGTATACGGGTTCACATTAGACCGGAGCACAATTCACACCATTTTTGGTATTCAGTTATCTCTTGTACTATGGTTGCTTGGAAAGACAGTTGGTCTGTCTTGAGGAGTAATTTTTTTTTTTTCTTTTTTGTTGTGCCAAATTCATCATTCATGTTGTTTATGTGAAGAAGAGAGGGCAAAGTGTGGATGTAAATTACGGTTTCAAAGCCATTCAATTTTCCATTCTTTTTCCATTTTTTGTTTTATCTCCCTTCTTCTTAAGTCATCCTTTTCTTGTGCATACCCACCAGGTGGTGGTATTTTTGTTATTATCATTCTTATTTGTGTTGTCAATGTTGACGGTGAAATTGTTGTTGCTTCAGTTTGTTGTGTTATTGTTGAGCGTGGAATTGTTGTTGCTTCAGCTTTTCAGCTGCTGCTATTACTAATAGCTGTGGCGGATTAGCAGTAGCTAGTACAAACAAATAAATGAAACTCCATAACTTTACTTTGAATGGGAAGAAATTACTATTAGCCTCCTGTTTTAACCTTTTTCACTTCAGTCATCATTGAATATGGAAAAGATTGATTTGTGGTTTTGAGATCACTTGAAAAAGTGCTAAGCAGCTTGAATTTTTAGACTGCGGAGACCCTTCACATGAAAATGAATCAAAAGTACTTAAGTATGACTACTTGCAATCTTTTCAGGAAAACGCCAACCTGGTCTACAAAGAGTAGATGTACTCAAACAAGGACTCATGGCAAAGACTCTTCTATGCGTGTAGTCATATTTTCGTTCTTCTTAAATATGCATTGAGTGCTCATCATATCCACCTTTAAGACTTCGATACATTGGAAATTTTTCTTGGTAACTTTTATTGCAAATATTTGATTACATGTCACTAACATGAATTTGGATGCCATATTAATGCAGGCTGTGTTGAACTTTAAAAGAAAAAAAATTGTGTCACGCTCACCCCTCACAATTTATATTATTGTTTGGAATTCAAGTATTAAAAACATCTTTTACACGTAGGTATACATATTGCCACAATGATTTAGCCATTTCCTTATGCTTTTATTTATTTATTTTTTTCACGGGATTGTATATTTTTTAATCACCTATCCATTTATATTTAAAAATATGACTTTAGGTCTACATATTTAAAAAATTATATTAAATAGAGCTTATTTAAATAAAGTTTTTATGTAAAAAAATTTTAGTTGTTTGGTTGTCAATAAAAATGACAACCAAAATTTTTATTAAAATTATAAAATTACTTAATATATAAGTTTTTAAAGTTATTTTATAAAAAAATGAAATAAAATTATTAAATAAGTAAATAATATTTTAGATATTTTAACATTTAAAATTTTTTTTTAATCTCTATTATCAAAACCTAAAATTTGAGTTTGTACTAGTAGAGATAAAATAACTTATTTAATATTTAAAAATTTTACTAAAAAATAAATAATAATAAAAAAATTCAATAAAACTTATAAAACTAAATAAATATTTATAATACTAAACAAATACTAAACAATTCTTCGAATGGAAAAAAAAAAAATTCTAAACAACAAACTTTGATGAATCTTTCAAGAAGAAAGGAAGTGTACCATGTTTGCTTATTGCCACATCGCTTTTTAATTCGGCGCAAAGCAAACTTTCCCTATTTTGGCGCGAGCCTGTCTTTTATGTTCACGGGGAAAACGCATCGTTTTTATCACCATAAAATCGATAGGCCCCAACGGTGTCGTATTAGTTAATCTCGGCTTTTCCACTTTCGCGTTTCGTCAGGCACACAACAGAGCACAAAGGCAAATAAATAAAAGTGCGCTGGTAACTGTTTTCTGGTTTTTGTGCACAGCCTCTATACAATAAAAGGCAGAAACATATTGCAGAAAAACCCAAAAAAAAAAAAAAAAGGAAAAAGAAAATTGCTGCTTGATCTCGAGAAACAGAAAATGGAAATCGGTGCGGGCCCAATCGGTTCGTGCTCCAAAGATCACCAAAAGATCTACCTAGAATGGTTCAATTATGCTGACTCAGGTACATCATTATTGTTATATCTTCTCTTTTCCATTTTTTTTTTTTCAATTTTATGACATTTATGTATGTAACTTTTTTTCCCCTCTTAATAGATGGTGATGGACGAATTACTGGTAATGATGCAACCAAGTTCTTTGCTTTGTCAAATTTATCTCGACAAGATCTCAAGCAGGTATAATTTTTAGTAAAGCTCTTTTTATTTATTTTATTGTTTATTTATCTGTGTTGTGTGATTGTTTTACTTCTGTTTGAAATTCTTATGAGGGGTTGCTTTTGTGCTGGTGTATACTGGACTTAAGTATGGTGAGCAAATGTAGCCTTGAAAGCAGAGCAGCTTATAGTGTTTTGTTAATACCTACTTTTACTTTGCAGCTATTTGTCAAGTTCTTGAGTGGGTTTATATTGCGAGAGAATACTACTTCTTAGTATCCAGCAGTCGAATTTAAAGTTTAGAAACGGATGTATCATACACAATCAGCATGATGAAAATTTCCTTATTTGATTGCGGATAGATTCTATTTTTAATTAGTGGGGGACTGAGGAGGGATTCTTTTTTGTATATTTCTTGAGTATCATTGTTATGTACCCTTTATTTGTGGGATCTTCAATAATCTTCGTTGCCAAAAACTAAAAGCCACCTTTTTTATTTAATGCTTATGGACTTTTGTGGTTACCGCTTCATTTTGAAACTATTATTTAGAAATCTTGTTGCTAGGTTACTATTTCATGCCTTTCCATGGTTCATTTGGTTCTTATGGTTTAATTAACAATGACTGTTTTTTACTTCTTTTTCTTTGTTTTCTTTTTTCCGCTCAAAGATTTGGGCGATTGCGGATGCCAAGCGACAAGGATATCTTGGTTACAGAGAGTTTATTGCTGCAATGCAGGTTATAGTTACTAAATGGTTTTGTACTGTATTTTTTTTTTACATTTTTGTTCGATTTAGAAACTGAACAGTTCCTAATTTTGACGTGTAGCTGATTTCTCTAGTACAAGGTGGACACCAAGTAACACATGATCTTTGGAATAGCGATGGTAAACTACTTGAGATAGTATTTTTTCCTCTTTTGCTTCCCCGCATGGCAGAATAATTTCAAGTTGATAAATTGTAGAGCACATCCATATGTGTTGTGTGCTTTTTCTTGTAGTGTCATTTGATCTAAACAAAAATATTTTCAAATGTTTCAGTTGACTTCCAAAATCTGAAACCTCCTGCAATGGAAGGTTTGGATATATTACTTGCAGTAAGTATCCTATTCTCCACTTCTACTTGTCAATTTAGTTCTATGCCAACCCTTGCTCTTTTATTTAATATTTTCAGAATAAAAGGCGTTCATCAAAGACAAGTGATCCTGATTTAAATGGTAAGAAATTCCTTATTACCCTAATGATCTTTCCTGCTTTTTGTACTTAGCGATATGTTTACTAAATGCCATGATACAGGGAGTTTGCAGCCACAGCCCTCGCCATCAGCTAATTGGTTTTCTTCAAAATCATCAAAAAAGGTTTGAGCTTTAACTTCAAACTAATTCAAGCTTTTAATAGACAAAATGGAGGAACATTTTCAGTTTCCACTTGTGGCACAGACCAGTTTTGTATTTTAAATTCTTTGTGTGTGTATGTGTGCGTGTGTGTTTCTTCATTAATATTAATTATCACTGCTAATACCTAAGATTAAGAGGTTTGCAAATACGTACATTGAAGGACATGCATGTGAAAGTTGATGTTTAATTGTATAAACCAGTTTCTTTCCACGTATTTTTTCTGCGAGTGCGTTTGCAGCTCTGTCCTCTTTTGATAATCACGTTATTTACATTTTCATGTGTATCTGCAGATATCTATGTCTTCTGTTACATCAATAATTGATGGTTTGAAGAGATTGTACATTCAAAAGTTGAAGCCATTAGAAGTTACCTACCGTTTTAATGATTTTGTGTCCCCATTATTGGTGAGTGAAATAGCCTTTTCTAGGGATAGATATGTCCACTCTTTTTACATTATGTTTCAGTTTTTATGGCATGTGCACAAAATTTTATGTGGTAACTCTTCAAACTACAGGCTGGTAAGAAACAATAATTTTTTTTTTTTTTTAATTTTCTGATGCAGACAAATAGTGATTTCGATGCGAAACCAATGGTTATGTTGTTGGGTCAATACTCTACTGGGAAAACAACATTTATAAAACATCTGCTTAGAACTAGTTATCCAGGCAAGTTATCATTTCTCTCTCTCTCCTTTATACTCCCTTGTCGTTGGAGTAAAAATGTTATTGGTTGATTTTATCCTATTTCTTCTTCCTATTCACAGGAGCTCATATTGGGCCTGAGCCGACCACCGATAGATTTGTTGTTGTTATGGTATGTGCAATCCATGTTTTTGATATTTCACTTGTTGTTTTTGTATTCTATATTTATGCTCTTTTTCATTTCTTTGTTAAAAGTAATAAAAAGTTTACTCTTCTATGTTAACTCACATCAGTTATGCAAACAAAATATTCAAAATTTCACTTATTTTTTGGGTTATGCGCTTTGTTTATAATCAGTGTGGGGCCTTTTTTCTTCTTCATTTAAATATTCCTTACTATCTCACTTTTCTTTATCACTACGAGTGTTACTGTAATGTTACCAAGGCTAAAGTGGTATACCATATCTGATGCGTCGGAAAAAGTTCACAATAAGATACACGAGAACTATTTTACTTGCTAGACATGACATTGAGTGGTTGAATATTGTTGAGATGTATGCTTAGCACCTACAATTGTGCGTTCAATACAGTCTGGAGTTGATGAGAGAAGTATACCGGGGAACACTGTTGCTGTCCAAGCAGACATGCCGTTCAGTGGTCTCACAACCTTTGGCACTGCATTTTTGTCGAAGTTTGAATGTTCTCAAATGCCACATTCTGTGAGTAATCATCCTAGAATTTGGAATTAAACTCTCTTTCTAGTCCTTTTATAACTCTTGAAGTATGCTGTTTTGTACTTGAAGCTGCTAGAGCACATAACACTTGTGGATACTCCTGGAGTTTTATCAGGAGAGAAGCAACGGACACAGCGAGCCTACGATTTTACTGGTGTAACATCATGGTTTGCTGCAAAGTGTGACCTCATATTGCTTCTGTTTGATCCCCACAAACTTGATATTAGTGATGAGTTCAAGCGTGTGATCACATCTTTACGGGGTCACGATGACAAGATTCGTGTGGTTTTGAACAAGGCAGATCAAGTTGACACTCAACAGGTAAGAACATATTAAACCAAGTTGTTGTACATTTTCCTGGTTTGGAACATACATACTGTTGTACCGTTGGATATATGTTTTCCATATAGCAGCTTAGTCTGCTTACCTTCTTTTTGCAGCTGATGAGGGTTTATGGAGCTTTGATGTGGTCACTTGGAAAAGTTCTTAATACTCCTGAAGTAGTTCGTGTGTATATTGGGTTGGTTCTCATCTTTACATGTTTATATGATTTTTCATAAGATCATTATTATGCTAATTCCTGAATAATGATTTAGAATGTCATGGATTTGATGACATACCAAGTACTTAGTGATGTGTTTAAGATCATGCCAGTTTTTAACTTTGGTTTCCAATTGTACCTTTTGTTGAGCATATATACTTATGGTTTTTGTTGCACATCCCAGCAAGTTGGTATATATTGCCCTTCTTACACACATACAATATTTGATATTATGTGAAGTTAATTTCTCTCATGCATTTGACAGCTCATTCAATGACAAACCTGTAAATGAATCAGCCTTTGGCCCCCTTGGGAAAGAATTATTTGAAAAAGAACAAGATGACCTTCTATCTGATCTGAAAGATATCCCCAAGAAGGCTTGTGATCGACGAGTGAGTTTATTGCATACTATTTTCGTCAGCCTAGATTTATCTATTTAATGGTAATAGACCAAAGTTGCAATTGGTTTCTGACTGAGATCTTATTTCATAGATAAATGAATTTGTGAAACGTGCCAGAGCTGCAAAGATTCATGCTTACATCATCAGTCATCTTAGAAAAGAGATGCCTGCTATGATGGGCAAAGCAAAGACTCAACAAAAACTCATTGATAATTTAGGAGACGAATTTGGAAAGGTTCAAGTTCTCTGTCTCTTTCTCCAAGCATGTTGGGTCACATGATTGGCTTTTCCATCATGCTTTGATAATTGCATATATTGAATTTGTTGTTTATTTATTTTTTTGCCATGCAGGTCCAAAGGGAATTCCATTTACCTCCCGGGGATTTCCCTAATGTCGAGCACTTCAAAGAGATATTGAGTGGTTACAGTTTCGATAAATTTGAGAAGCTGAAACCTAAGATGATACAAGCTGTTGACGATATGCTTGGTTATGACATTCCCGACCTCTTGAAGAATTTTAGAAATCCCTATGATTAGGCGGAGTGTGGCCATAGAATATAAATGTGTCAATTGTTACAGAAAATGTGTATCAATATCCTGCCAGAAAATTTATTTGTTTCTCGATTATTAGAGATGAAAAATTCATGTTTTTATGCAGTTGTGCCACTCTTTGTATAATCCAGTTTTAAATTTTAAGGAATCCTAAATGATTCTTTAATCATTTTAAAGTTATCAACTATAACTTGAGTATGCAAAAATGGCAAAATTTATATTTGATTATTGTCCAAGGGAAACCAAAAGCTTTAAAGGCAAGAGATCATTCAGTTATTTGCAGGAAGCATCAACGAAAAAGCCTAGGCCTAGTAAGGAAATATGTAAATTGGATCTCTAAGATAAAAATGGAATTGTAATGTAAAAATCAAAGATTTGCAGTTGTATGCATTTTTACATAATCTACTTTCCTAGCTCCCATTAGGGAGTAGGGGCCTTAAGATAATTAAATTAATCAAAGTTAATATGCTGCTAATATATTGCCGCATTATGTAATGAAATATGATATGGGACTGTTCATTATGTAAGGTTCTGGCCGTCGTTACTCTTAAAAAACCATTATTGAATCAAGCCATTTTGGATGGGATTCTTTCTTTATTGAGAATTAAAATGACAAGCTAAATTTTTAATCGCTGAAAAAAAAAAAAATTGAAGTTTGTAATATATAAGTCAATAAGAGATCTTCAAGCATCAATTTACGCACATGATAAAAATGGCATGTTCCATTTTTACGTGAGATTTGGACATATTTTTCACATCTTACCATCTTAATATATATATATACTACTAACATTTTGCCATACAACCAAACCCTAGCTTAGCTTGCATTTGAATTAATCTTCTCTTTTAGCCAGAAAGTTAATGACCATTAGAAATCTTTTAACCATGTCTCTTTAACACAATTTGGAGAATAAGCTTTCAAGCCCTAAGAAAGCATGGAAGCGCTTGCTATCCACACTTCAATTACCGAAAGTACTTAACCGTCGTCTTGCTCGAAGCAACACATTTCCTCGACGCCTAAACGTGTCTCATAAGTACCATCATTATCAACAGCAACAGCAACAACAGATGATCACTCGAAAGAGTGTTGATCATCAAGACATTGAAAGAAGAGTTGGAAGAAAGGTACCTGTACCGAATGATGACCAAACTTCTAGTGATTACAAGGCCAATAATTTGATGATAAGGAGATGTGTTGCTGACGCAGAGAATGTGGAGGAAGACGATGAGGTGGCTGTTGGTTGTACGTCAATGGAATCTGCGTTTATGGCGCTGAGATTGCATGGAGTTGACGCAAAAGCTGAGGAGTTCATTCGGAGGAACAAGCAAGCTTGGAGACTTGAAAGGCAAAAATCTGTGGAAGAATTCTTTGCAATGTTAGCTCGTGGGTCATGAAGAAATATCACAATGCAACCATTGAGTTATGTTATTATTGTATTCACCTTTTTTTCTTCTTTATTGTGAACAATTTATGAAACATAAGTGATGATAAGAATGAATAATTTCACTCATAATACCTAAATCCTACTTTTATTATAATTTTATTACAAATTTTCTTTTCTTATAGACAGTGGCATGTAATAATTCTCTTCTCTAACTTAATATTCCATTCAAAAACTTACTTTTTTAACTCATCTCTACGATTGTATTATTCTATTCTTTGACGATCTTAGTTTTACTTATTTTTTATTTTTTACACTATTCACTCAGCTCCTACAATCAAAGTTTTCAGCTCCGCCCACGAATCAAATGATACTGAGACTCGCTTGTTTAAAAATTTATTTTTTTGATTGAATGGGCTCTAAAGAGAGCTAAAAGGCAAAGTAGTTTATTAATTTATTTAATACTTTATTAATTTGTTGTCTTATATAATTTTAGCATGTTTAAGTGACAATTTTTTCATATTTTGAGTAATTATTTTGTGTTTTAATACACTTTGATAAATTTTAGGCATCTCCAATTATATTCACAATTATTATTGATGCGACCTGTTATTTCAAAATTACTTGAGCTTTTGTTGATGTTCATTCTCTATCCATGCTTTATAATGATTTGAATTTCGAAACGTGATATTTTTATCGTTAAAATTAAGGTCTCTCCAATTATTTTGTTGTCTTATTGTTGCCAAAAAAAATAAAAAATAAAAAATTGGGTCTTAATATAATACTTATGTACTCTATAGATTCGTTATTAATTGATATATGAAAAAAAATGGTAATTAGTTAAAGAAGAATGATTAGTACGTAATATTTTCCAAATTAAGATTAAGATTCCACTAAATGAAAAAGAGATATTTCAGCAAGAATACCACCTTCAATTGTATAGAAATGGAATTTTAGTCATATAATTCATGGATCATATTACCAAAAGACAAAGAAATTGACATATTTTCGCCAATTGTGCGTCATATACATCTTACTTGGTTTGTAGTAAGAATCATCTAGCCAAACCCATCATAAGATTTGAAGTATTAGAAAACTTCTTACTCTTTTAAAATACAATATTAATAAAGTTTTTTTTTTTATCTTACAGTCTGTATAAATTACATTTATGTTAAAATAAATAACTGAAAATAGGTCCACCACTCATTTTATAAGGGACAGTACCTTACACAGACTGTTTGGTATCAAAACCTATATTAATATATAGTCGTGAATTTCTTTTCCCTGTCATAAATGTTATTATTATAATAATAATAATTATTATTTTTTAAAAAATAAAAGAATAGAATGCCCCTTTGTAATTTGTGGAAGAACTGGCCGAAACTGCGCTTACATTATCCAATGGGCTTTATTTTTATCCAAGTTGGCGGGCTAGTTAGCAACACCACTCTTTTGCTTTCCTTCACAAAAACGGCATTCTCGATATTCCACTTTTTAAAGTCGAGCCCGCCATCTCCTGTGCAACACCTCTCTTTCGAGGTACCAATTCAACCCATTATCTTTCCTCTTTTACTTATTATTATTATTTTTTAAATCGGTATTCTACTTTTAAAATTAGCTTTTGGTCAT
This sequence comes from Murraya koenigii, assembly GCA_025617385.1. NCBI lineage: Eukaryota > Viridiplantae > Streptophyta > Magnoliopsida > Sapindales > Rutaceae > Murraya > Murraya koenigii. The sequence goes on from CM046817.1 coordinate 23,184,463, forward strand.
CTCTTGTTTGTAATATTCACATATGCATATCAAGTGTTCGATAAAATTGCCCTAAAAAGGACTCAGTGGCATTATTGTGAGTCATGAGAAAGTAGTTAGTTTTGTTTACCTCTTGGTTTAAAGTGGAAGAAGAAATAATTTTATTTTATACAGTGGCTTATTGTATTTATTTGTTTGTGAGTTGCAGGAGGAAAGCAAATAGGAGAGTTGTGATAATGTTGCCACAGGGAGTGAAGAAAACCGTCATTGATAACCCGAAGAAGCTGGCCAACTTGATTGACCTTGTAAATCTCCCCTCGACGCTTCGAGATTTTGTGGGTCAGTCTCGGATTTCTCGTTTGGGTTGCTTCATGCGTGTCTGGTCTTACATCAAGACCAACAATCTCCAGGTTGTTAATCTTGTTTATTATTATTTTTCAGTTTCCAATTACAAGCAGATACGTTGGTGATTTTATGTGTTTCTTCAAACTTTAATAAATAATCTATGGTAATCATGTGTCTGTCCTAATGGTGATGCTTTGAGTGTTTTATCTTAGCATATAGTACACGTGCAACTACCTGTACAAGCGGAGGTGGCATGATATGGTTAGATGAGTATGGATGTGTTTCTTTATTCTCGTTTATTCATTTTGACAATTTCAATTTTAATCTTCCAATCATTTTATGCAACCTTAGTTTGTATATATAACTTAGTTTTATTGTGTTAATCTTTGTTGTATGCATGGGGCTATTATTTTAGCAATTAATTATCTTAACCTGAAGGAGTTGGAATTTTGCATATTGCGTTTGATTTTTAGTGCTGTGATGCCTATTATTTTCTTTCCTTCTTATTCTATAGCAATTTTAGTTGAAAAATGTTTATTACTAACTCTTATGCCTTCATTGGATTAGGATCTCAATAACAAGAATATGGTTAATTGTGACCAAAAGTTGAGGAGTATTTTGATGGGCAAGTCTCGGGTTGAGCTAGCTGAACTACCTGCACTTATCAAATTACATTTTCCTAAAGAGCCAAAATAAGATGCAATTTGAGATAAGGTGTCTGTCTTTCTAAAATGGAGCCATTTCTTCATGTTGCACCTGTAAGATCAAACATCTAGTTGTGTATGAAATAGATAAGAATGTGTACATATAAGTTTTGATTGTTTCTTTGAAATTTTACTTCCTTTTGCACTTGTTTCTCCTATAATTATAATATGTGGTTTAAATTTAGTTCATAATGCTAATTTTGTCGTGATCTCATGTCCACATGATAGAGGAAATTCATTCAGCAGATGTTTGAGTATTAATTTGTTTCTGCTTTTCATGCAGATCCCTGAAGAATCATTTCTGTTATTTACTTACACAATTGTTGTTTAGATCAGATTTATCATCTGAGCTACTTGTATTAACAAATATTTTTTTATTGTTAAACGTTTTATGGGGCTGAACCGATCTGAATCTTGGATTTTGTGGAGTTATCATTTGGAACCTTCCTCTTAATTGATTGAGTGATTATCTCATGAGATTCCATTTGTCATTCATATTTATAAGGGAGCATATTCTAAGAAGTTTTTAGTCTGTACTTAGAGAAATTAGAGACAATCTTCTTGAACGTTTATAAAATTTTCATTTTGTAGAATTTGTTTTGTATTTCTTTAGAAGAGAATTACATAGCATGATAGCATTAAGAATGATAAAATAACAACAAATGCTATTGTGAATGATTAGGACTAGCACTCAACCATTAAATGCTACATAATACTCCGTGATGTTTATAAAAACGTAGCTAGGGAAGTTTTAACCACATGATCCGCAATAATCCAATTCGTCTTCTCTGTCGGATGGAAGGAATCCCAAAATACGTATTTGCTTGCATCTGAACATGTAAATGGGTTAATTTTCGAACACATGTAACCCATCTCAAAGAACCCGGTTCCACAACATGCTTTTGCTATGTCTTCAAATCCTGTGATTAGAAATTGCAATAAGATACTTTGAGTTACACGTGCAAACAGGTGCATGCATAAGCTCGTTCACACAAAGCACAACTATGAAGCTAAAAATACTCAAACTTGTTAGTCTGAATGATACACTACCTTTGCTATGTATTTTTGCATGGTTTCATTCTCCTTTAAGTTATTTTGTTCGGTGTAAAAGACTTGAGAATTTATAACTCTTAACAGATGATGAAATGTATTGAGAGACAGCTCTAAAGTTACGTATTGGTGCTCATTTGAAGGACAACACAATAAAAAATCTAGGCCAAGCCAGAAACTAGACAGTACCACTTTATTCATATCAAATCATGAAAAGTAGATCCCTAGGTTTCTCTCTCTTATTTTTGGGTCCATTGGAGACCCAGCGGATCAGATACTTATAGAGGTAAGTCTCTCGTTCATAACTCCTCCTCCACTGTTGCAAGCGAGATTCAATCATTCATAACTTCCCTACTAACTTCACGGAGTTTGTGCTATTTAATTACATATGAAAGTACTGCAGAAAACTTACCAAATTTCTCTGGGTTCTGAATGATATCTAAAAGAATATCATAAGGGTTTGAAAACACAAGCCGGATGCCAGGAAGCTCCTTGTTCAGCTTCATGATCGTACCCTGCAACTTTTCATTAAATTCCTTAGCTACATCATTGAACTCCTGCACACAGTCACTCCCCGATAACATATTTGTTGTTCTTTCCAATGGTAAACACCCCATTGGAGGAAGCCCACTTAGAGATATATTTCGAGCTCCTAGGCGGTAAAGCTCTGTGATAAAATCTTTTGCAATTCCTGCAAGAAAATTCTGGTACTCCTTAATGTTGTACTCCGATGATCTACGAGGAAGTACGTAGTAATTTTCCAGGAAATCATTAGTCCCTATGCTCACTAGGTACAGTGCTTCCCCAATGACTTCAGTAGCTTTCTCATTGCCGAGATACCCTCTGAGTTTCTCTTGGTATTCTTTGTAGTACTCCATTTCCTTCCAGAGAGGGATTACAGACTGCAATCCATGAGGCACAAAGAAAATCATCTTGTGATTAGAACATAGATAAGTTACATAGAAGTTGCATGGTGGTTTAGCTTCCCGGGAATCACTAAAGGTACGAAAAAAACAATAACAATAACTACTAATTCATCGGCTAATACATTTCCAAAGAATCGAAAACTAAGCAATTGAAGTTTTGTGAAATTTTCTAAAATGTTAACGGGTAAAAGAATTGAAGTATCTGATAAAAATACTATTGAATTTGATAATTTTTTGTCGTGAAAAGGCATGTCAGCATCAACTGGGAAAATGAGTAACCTTATTGAAAACTGATTGAAAATAAGCTTTCTACGGACTGGTTGAGTTTTGTCCTTATCTAGTGTGTTAAAGAGTCACAAGTCAGAATGGGACTTACTAGCACATCAGAAGTGGCATTATCGTAACCAGTTCCAGCTGAAGCAAAACAAACTCCAGTAGAAAAATCTGATATGTTATATGTGGGATCCAAATATGCAGGTATTGTTGGCTTGATATGAAAAGCTTCAGAAATGAAGTCAGTCGGAATCCGACCATTGGAAAACCGACCAGTGGGTTTGCTGTCAATAAAATCACGGCCATATGGCTGAAAGTTGCTCTTTAGGACGGTAGAGATCTCATTGTTATTCCCTGAATCAACAGAAGAGTCACCAAACACAATGATTGCCGGAACTTTTGCATTTATTTTAAGGATTTGCACAAGGAGATGAGCTAAAAGAAACCAAAGCATGGCCTCATAACCCATAGCTAATGCTTTTGTCTATCTAGCTGTAGCTGGCTTATATTCTTACGAGCCTGGAGTGTTTGTTGGTGAAGTTGGTATGAATGACTTTTTGTGCAGTGGTGAAGTAGAGAAGTAACAATAAGTTAAAGTGGATGAAGTTTGTTGAGACTTTTACTCGCCTTTTGCTTTATACAGGTGAGTTTCCAAGTTCTATATTGAATTTTATGATTTATTGGCTGCATAGTCAAGCAGATTAATTACGTGCTATTTATGATGAATGAAAATGATGGAATAAGAATCTTACTTGAAATAGAAGCAGTTCTATATTGTTTGACAAAATTTTTTCCGGGTGTATGTCTTTAACCTTGTTAACTTGTCACAACAGCTAAAATGCCATTTTGATGTCTTGCATATTAATTTCAAGCTACGTTTAATAGTAATGTCGCGTGATACCAATTTACGGGTCAAGATCAACGGCCCTGATTTTTCTTTTACAAACTATTTGATGCAATTTATGGAATTGTGTTTTGCTTTTGACGAGTGTTGTTTACTTATTTTCTGGATTTATGCTTGAAAGTTTTCAGGAGCACAGGTGTTGGGTATAGGCTTGACTTGAGGGAGAATTCATGCGGTTATCACAACAGGCTGGACCTAGACGTAAAACTTCTTCACTTTCTTCTTTTTGTTGTCGTTTAGGACTGATTCTAAGTGCCAAGAGTACGCGTGTATCGTGAAATTGATTCATGGCAAAAATGTGATAGTGTTGGTACCATAGGCATACATAATAAGTTAACAAACATAATATACTTACTCCGATATTTTCAGCTTTCCAAAAATTTTATTACTTTTATTTTATGTTTTACAATAAAAATTGTTATTTATTTATGTTGTTACTTTATTATATAAAGTAATAAAATTCCACATCAGTTCGCATAACTTACAGCTATATTTTTTGTACGATGAATTTTTCTGCATCAAATAGTGGCTTATGCATTAAAAAATGTTAATTAGAAAACATAATTAAATAATTATTTAATTAATAATAATTAAATAATTTTCCTAATGTTAGAATTTTAAAAATAAAATTAAGAATTGTTTGATTGTATCCTCTAAATTTTTGAATGTTCCGAATTATTATTTTTCATTAAAAGTAATATTGCATCGTGTATTTTTTCAAGAGGAACTGGATCCACAGCACTCAATCCATATATAGAATTTTAGAACAGTCAAAGTTTATTTTATCTTAATTTTTAACTTAATTAAAATATTACTAACTAAGCAATCCCAATTTGAAAGAATTAAAATTTTGTGTACTCAACAGCATTCTACCGTATACAACAATAAAAATTTTTTTTAAAAAAAAAAAGAGACAGAAAAAAGAAACAACCGCCCATCACTTAAAATAAAAAAAATATTTGTCTCCCTATGTTAATTGGTCTAGCTTTGATCACCAATACATGTTCTCCACGTGGCATATGCAACTCTGCTATTGGCTGTTAACTTGTTACGATTCTATCACTCTACTGGAGTCACAGACGATCCCAAGACAGAACGACAGCGTTCTGATTATTTCCGAGCCGTTGTGGTAGACTAGTAGCGCTGCCGCAAGGGTATTTGCGTCTTTCGACATTACACTTATGCTCGAAATTTAGAATCTGCAAAATCTTTGTATAATTTTGTTGTCTCATTACCCCGTCGTCACAGAGACGGAACAAAAAGAAAAGGGTGTGAGAGAGAGGATTAAAAAATAAAAAATAAAAAAAAGGAAATCGATCTAATGGCAGCTAACAAGCTCCAAGCTTTCTGGAACCACCCAGCTGGTCCTAAAACTAGTACGCTCTCTTATTTCTGTTCATGTTTGTTTCTTTTTTGAATTTTTTCCTTTTGGTTTTAGATGGCTGCTTGGTCGTATCAAATAAATGAAATTTGTTAAAATTAGTTGGTAATTTTTTTTTTTTTGGGATTGTGTTCCTTGATCAATCAATACATTTTGAGCTACGATTGTTGAATTTTTCTTAAAAAAATTGTAAATTGGCATCTCGGTATACATAATTGTATGTGATGATTAGTGTTTAATCCTGAATTGGCCCCTATTAATAGATGGAAATAATTGGTAATTAAGGAATCGTAGAGTGAAACTGAGTTGTGTGCTTACTTATTTTATTTACTCCTTAATGTAGTACATCTTAATAGAGTTTATAATTTCGGCAGTTCATTTTTGGGCCCCAACATTTAAATGGGGCATCAGCATAGCAAACATTGCAGACTTTGCAAAGCCACCTGAAAAGATCTCATATCCTCAGCAAATAGGTGTGCCTTATTGGAAATTTTGAAGTTATTTGTTCTTGCATATATGGTATTTAATGTCTTTCCGATGCAGCTGTTACTGCTACCGGAGTGGTTTGGTCGCGCTACAGCATGGTGATTACTCCGGTATGTTTACTTTCTTGCTTTAGGTAAAGATAAAAGAATTGCTGATTGCCGTAGAGATATTATGCTCTTGAAAAGTTGGAACTTTGCACACTGTTGTTGTGCTACATAATGGCATTGGTTGTCTCCTTTGTGTTTGTTTATCCATCATGCTAGCAGTTTGAAGTTGCTTGACTGATCAACTGTAGGCTAATTTTACACGAGTTTTTCAACTTCGTTTAGTTTATCTCCAATGTTTTATTCCAATTCTCCAAGTATGGAATGATAATCCTATTGGGGAATCTAGTTGTAATTTTTTTTTTTCTATTGTGTGCAAAGAAGTCACTGGCATGGTGTGATTGTAGAGTACTACATTTTGTTTAAGATATGTTTGGGACCAATTGTAATACTATATTACCTCCTGAGATTGTAGAAAAACTGGAACCTTTTTAGTGTCAACGTCGCAATGGCTGGGACGGGCTTGTATCAACTATCACGCAAAATCAAGTAAGTTGGACATCAAATTCTTGAATATCACGTATGATTTTGGTAATACCTTTGATTTTATTCTAATTGTATGTGAAGAATCTGTTTCGAATCAAATTCCGCTTTGAAGGTATTTCTCATTTTGATAGCTTACAATGTCATTGTTTTGGAAGCTGAAGGAATTTTGTATCATTGATGAGGTACACCTAGGAAAGAAAAGAAATTGAAACTGTTGTCAGATTTTTTTGCCAGTGAGAGAACATAAAGAATAGACCTTCCAGTTTCTGAAACTAATTTAATCATATGCCATGACTGAGGTAAACATTTTCATGTTCTTTTCAAGCCAAGGGAGCTTATCATTCCACTCATCTTTGTTTTGTTCTCATTGATTTTCAAGAGCTGGGACGAGGCAGAAGTCAGAACCCTTGTCAATGTTTTATCAGTTCTTATTATATTGTTCAAACACATAATTGTCTCTTGTTAGGCATAAGATGCCATGATAAAATGAAAGCATAGGTAGATGAAGTGGCCCTATCATGGTTGGTTCAGTTTTATTGATATTATCCTGAGTAAGGTCTATATTGTTAATCTGATTCCTAGTCAACTTGTTCCATTTGAGTTAGACTTATGGGATTTTTGTTGTATCCCTTTTTTCCTGCGAATGATATTGTAACTTAATGTGATTGATTTATATTGTGTTTCTTTTATAAATTTTTGGGCATGATTTCTATATGATCTGAATGCTTTTATGTTTTAAGTTTGATGCCAGTGATTTACTACTACATATTTCAGGCAAGATTACTTCTCTGTGAGCACTGAGACAGAGGCAGCTGCAGTGCAAGAATGATGATGCAAATTTCCTAAAGCTAAACCAGTATCATTTTTTCTTTTTCTTTTTGCTATTGTAAAAAACTGAATGTTTTTAAAAAATGGTATCTTCTTTTGCTGTTGGATTGGTTGGTGGGAGTTGTCTAATGGCGCCAGATTGACTGTAATGAAAATTAAAATGAATATGATCATCTTCAATGTATATGCTAAACATAGCTATGATCATAATTTCTTTTGTCCATTTTCTTAAATTTGTCTCTAAAAGGCCTACATGGAATGCGTTTTAGGTATTAAACAGTGTTATTGAAACTGAAAATTTCCATTTTATGTTCAAAATTGATTCCAATTCCTGGTTTTTTTCTTATAAGGCTTTTTAGACGCATGCTTATTGTTCTAGTTTTTCAGGATTTAATTTCCCAGTGATTAACAACCGCTGGTTATGTTTATAGCTAGAGGAACAAACTAAACTATCAATTTCGGTCAATTTAGCTTTGAAAATTCCATAAATATTAATGCCGAATCAAATTAAGTTGTAAATGCTGACGGTTTTCCTCGTAACAGTTGTTGAAATATGGTTATTTCAAATTTATTTTAAGCTTATGAGAAGGCTCTTGAAGCTTATATGTATGAATATTATCAACGCTTTTTTTTTTCTTTGTTTCTAAAGATAGAACCCTAGGGCCTAGGATCATATATCAGAGCATCGATCCAGATACTCCATGGCTCCTACAAAAAAATCACAACAGGCAGATTTGCGCAATTACAATTTAGAGGCAAGAATAAATGCAAAGGCCCGAAGTGAAATTTTCTAAAGACATCGCCGAGATAAGAGAAATTCTTAGTGTCATCGCTTAAGCTGTTGTTAACTTGTCGCCGAAGTGTCGTGTAGAACAGCATGGGCAATGGACATGAATTGCCTGAACGATAAATTATAAGAAAGCCCAAACAAGAATTGCGTGAGCCAAGAAAATAAAGAAAAAAAAGCCTCATGGATTGCCTAGGAGGCAGAAATTTAGTGCAGGGGAATGTTAAAATCCAATAGAATTAGGATTTTAAGTTTTTTTATTTAAATTGAGAATTCTATTATTATTAATTTGTTTTCTTGGAGGTTTTAATATTTTATCTAGAACCCTATAAATAATTAATGATCTAAACTTTTGGGTTCAGACAACCAAGTAAATTAGTCTTTTGATGAATTGGAGGATTTCATATTTCAATTATAATTATAATAATCCAATTATTCGTTTCTTCCTCTGCGATGTTGGCATCTAGTGTTTTGTCACGCGCCTCTCGGAGCCTCGGCGGACGCGCGTTGCCTCTTGTTCCTGCTTCCGGGAAGCAACAGCTACCTGCTCTCTCAGATCAGTTCCATTCTCTTGTTACTGAATATCTTAATGAGGTGATATGAGAAAGCTTCTGCTTTCATGTGTAATTTGGAATTAGGGTGCTAGGGTTTAAGACTTTTGACTATATTTTGACTTCTTTTTTTTTTTTCAATCAATTTATAGCTTTCTGATTAGGGAATACAATTTCTCACGTGGGTTTTTTTTTGGTGGTGCTTTTATCAAGCTTCTCGTTAAATCTTATGTATCTGTTGTGACATAAATATCACATCTTTGTATGAATGAACGGTTGATTTGAAATTAATAAGCCTGGAATCAGGGATTTACTTGATTGGTTAAAACTGTTTTGTCAGTTACAATTTTTTGGCATTAATATGAATCAGGATTTAGTTTATCTGTTACATTTTATTTCATTTCCCTCTTTTTGAAAGTGCCTTACTCGCGTATTGTTTCTGCGGGTGTGCTTGCAGTTCTCTCCTTGTACAATAATGTACAATAATCATGTTATATTTGACAGTTGAGCTGCTAGAATAGCTTCATGTATTTTCTTCCGTATCCGCAGATGTCTCTATCTTCTGTTACATCAATAGTAGATGGTTTGAAGAGATTGTACATTCAAAAGTTGAAGCCATTAGAAGTTGCCTACCAATTTAACGATTTTGTGTCCCCGTTGTTGGTGAGTGAATAGCCTTAACCAGGGATATTTATGTGAACATATATTTACATTTCTTTTTACCTTTTTTTATGGCATATGCTCAAAATTTTTATGTGTTAGTACTCTTCCAACTACTTTTTAAGTAGGTGAGAAACAATAAATTTATGAATGTTTGCTGTTTTGTTTTGTAATGCAGAAAACTAGTGATTTTGATGCTAAACCTATGGTTATGTTGTTGGGTCAATACTCTACCGGCAAAACAACATTCATAAAACATCTGCTTAAAACTAGTTATCCAGGCAACCTATCATTATTCTTCTTCTCTCTTCTTCAAGAAAACTTTCATTGGGGTAAAAAGGTTAATGGTTGGTTTTATCCTATTTATTCTTCATATTCACAGGAGCTCATATTGGACCTGAGCCAACCACGGATAAATTCGTTGTTGTTATGGTATGTGCAAATCTGTGTTTTTGATAATTCATGCTCTTTTTTTATTTCAGTGTTAAAAGCATTAAAAGTTCACCATTCTTTGTTCACTCAACATAAGTTATAACAAACTTTACTCTTCTTTGTTAACATAAGATATACAAACAAAGTACGCAGAATTTCACTCATTTTTCTTTGTTTTGTTATGCTCTTGTTTGTAATCATTGGGGAACCATTTGTTTTCTTAATTTAAATATCCCTTAGTATCTCTCTTTTGTTTATCACTATGAGTGTTACTGTAAAATTACCAAGGCTAAAGTGGTATACCATGTGGGAAGAAGCTAACAATAAGATACAGAAAAACTATTTGCTTTGCTAAACAGAGCATTGAGTGGTTGACTACATGTCTAGATATATGCTTAGCATTTACAATGTGATTGTGCTTTCAATACAGTCTGGATCTGATGAGAGAAATGTACCGGGGAACACTGTTGCTGTCCAAGCAGACATGCCATTCAGTGGTCTTTCAACCTTTGGCACTGCATTCTTGTCGAAGTTTGAGTGTTCTCAAATGCCACACTCTGTGAGTAATCATCCCAGGAGTTAGAATCAAACTCTCTTTCTAGTCCTCTTCTAACTCTTGAACTATATTATTCTTTACTGGAAGCTGCTAGAGCATATAACACTTGTGGATACTCCTGGAGTTTTGTCAGGAGAGAAGCAACGGACACAGCGAGCCTATGATTTTACTGGCGTAATATCGTGGTTTGCTGCAAAGTGTGACCTCATATTGCTTCTGTTTGATCCCCACAAACTTGATATTAGTGATGAGTTCAAGCGTGTAATCACATCTTTACGGGGTCACGATGACAAGATTCGTGTGGTTTTGAACAAGGCTGACCAAGTTGACACTCAACAGGTAAGAACGTATTAAACCAAGTTGTTCTACATTTTTCTGGTTTGGAACATAGATACTGCTGTACCCATGGATATTCGTTTTTCATTTAGCTGCTTAGTCTGCTTACCTTCTTGCTGTAGCTGATGAGGGTATATGGAGCTTTGATGTGGTCACTTGGAAAAGTTCTTAATACTCCTGAAGTAGTTCGTGTCTATATTGGGTAGGTTCTCATCTTTACTTGTATAGTTGTATTTGTATTTGTTCTGCAAATTTAATGTCTCTCATGCATTTGACAGCTCATTCAATGGCAAACCTGTTAATGAAGCTGCCAATCTATTTGAAAAAGAACAAGAAGACCTTCTATCTGATCTGAATGATATACCCAAAAAGTCTTGTGATCGACGAGTGAGTTCATTGCATACTCTTTTTTTGGGCCTAGATTTGTCTATTAATTGGTAGTGGAGTGTTACTATATTTGGAAATGGTTTCTAACTGAGATCCTATTTCATAGATAAATGAATTTGTGAAACGTGCCAGAGCCGCAAAGATTCATGCTTATATCATCAGTCATCTAAGAAAACGGATGCCTTTTTTGATGGGCAGAGCAAAGACACAACAGAGACTCATAAATAATTTGGGAGATGAATTTGGAAAGGTTCGGATTCTGTCTCTTTTCTCCAAGCTTGTAGGTCACATGCTTGGCTTTTCCATTATGCTTAGATATTTGTTTCTTGCTGCTGCAGATCCAAAGGGAATTCCATCTACCTCCCGGGGATTTCCCGAATGTTGAGCGCTTCAAGGAGTTGTTGGGCGGTCACCGTTTCGATAAATTTAAGAAGCTGGAACCTAAGATGATTCAAGCTGTTGATGATATGTTGTGCTATGACATTCCCGGCCTTTTTAAGAAGTTTAGAAATCCCTAATGATTAAGACTTCCCGAAAAAGCACAAGAAGTAAATGTGTAAATTTGATCTCTAAGATAAAATGAATAGTAATGTGAAAAAACATGATAAAATGCGGTTGTGCGCACTATAAGATAGGCAATTGAGCGTATCAAATCATTGTTAATGTTATGTGAGTATGAGATGGTTCATTATGCAATCTCTCTCATTTGGAAAACTATTTTATAATTAGTTATGAGAGAGTCTTTGGTGCTTCTTATGTATAAATATTTTTACAATCGATTGAAAATACGTTAATTGAAAATGAACAATGTAACTTGATGCGCACACAACTTTTCCCATTAATCAGACAAGCCTTGTCCATAGTGGCTTAAATTTGATACAAAAGCTGCTGGCGATGAAAGGGATTCATAAGAAATGGTCGTGTTAATTTGATGAGGAATGGATTCATAAGAAAGAGGTTCTCGACGCTTCCTAACAAAACCTAACTTAACTACCCCCAAAAAGATTCTTCAACTCTCCGCTTCACAAGCAGTCCATTCACAAGGGCAATTACGTCTATTCGAAAAATGGCCTAAAACCCCAACGTTTTCCTCTATAATCTATATATCCCTCTTTTCTTTCTCCCCACGCACTTCTTTTTTCTCTTATGTCCTCTCGTTCTCTTCCTCAGCCCAATAAAAACCCAATCTTTGCCTCTTAAACCCTAAGTTTCCCTATTCCAAATTTAACCCTCCAATTATTCTTTCTCTTCCTCGGTGATGATGGCCTCTAGGGTTCTGTCACGCGCCTCTGGGAGCGTCGGCCGACGTGCGTTGCTTCTTGTTCCTGCTTCGGGGAAGCAACAGTTACCTGCTCTCTCAAATCAGTTTCATTCTCTTGTTTGTGAATCTCCCAATAAGGTAATAAAATAAAGTTTCACTTTTCACCCCTAATTTTGAATTAGGGTTTTGCTAGGGTTTAAGACTTTTAGCTAAATTTGACTATTTTCCATTCAATTTGTGGTTTTTTTTGTTAATTGAATACAAGTCCCCATGTGGATTCCCGTTTATGTTATTAAAATTGGGGACTTTTATTAAGTTTATCTATTTTAGAGATTAGAGTTTGTGTTTCTGATAAATCACAGAATTGCCTGAATTCTATAGGTGTTGGGATTTAATTGGTCTGTTTTTGTATGAATGAGAAGGTGCTTTAGGATTGATAAGACTTGATTTTATCAAGTGTTTGGATTTACTTGGGCGGGTTAACTGTTTTTCTATTACAATTTTTTGGGATTGATGTGAATCAGCAGGATTTATTTTTTCGCCTACATTTGAACTTCCCCCAACAAGCACCCAGCCAACAACCAAAACCCCCCAACCACCGCTTCCACAAACACCCCAACCCCCACCCCGATTCCTTCCCCATCCTCCTGGGGAAAGTCCCCTGCTGTTAGGTGTCTTAAGTATGAATATGATAGCTTACAAAAAGTGAATATGAGCCTTTATTTCTTCCAGACTCTAATGTGAGCAGACATTTCTTTGTTGTCCTTTAATGGGTAAAACTTGCCCTTTTTTTTCACGCATTTGAATATTATCTTTACTTGAATGCTTCTTTGGTGTTTTTTTTCTTCCTTTGTATGGCATATTTTCAAGTCAAGTTTGAGATGCAAAAGCTTGAGTTAGATGATTGTTTTCTGTGCCAGTTGACTCAGGTGTCTCTGTTTCATCAAACAACACTCAATTCATCCATATTTCAACGATTTGGGTTTTCTTCGGCATCCCCTGAACCTAAAGAAAAGGAACAAGGGAGTGCTGTAGATAATAATGGGGCTGAGTGCCCCAAACCAAATGGAGATGCTAAAGCTTCTGATGCAAGGATGGAAGCTACTGATCAAACAAAAGAATCAGGTTTTGATTCAAAACCCCAATCTACCATGCCCCAATCTAATAAAAGAAGGAGAAGAGTTTCTAAACGAACTGCATTTTCTGATTCAGATTCAGAGAGTGAGATTGAACTTTCAAGGGATGATTTGATTGAACTTGTGAAGGAAAAAGAAGAGCTTCTCAAGGCAAAGAATGAAGAGATGAAGCAAATGCAAGATAAAGTTCTCCGTTCTTTTGCGGAAATGGAGAATGTCAAGGACAGGACAAGACGTGAAGCAGAGAATTCAAAAAAATTTGCCATACAGGTTTCTTTATTAGCATATTGCCTCCTTATAATAAAATTAACAAGAACTGTTGGTATTTTTTGGTGTTGTATTTAGAAGTTTTTCTCTGATGTTTGTTGTGTACAATATTCTGCAGAATTTTGCGAAGGGCCTACTGGATGTTGCAGACAATTTGGGTAGAGCTTCTTCAGTTGTTAAGGAAAACTTCTTAAAGATAGATACTTCTAATGACACTGCTGGAGCTGTGCCACTTCTGAAATCGCTTCTGGAAGGTGTAGAAATGACTGAGAAACAGCTAGGCGAGGTAAAATTTTATCGTTGATTCCAAGTCACATTTCCGCTTTACTGCCTCCTGAGCACTTGTATGAGCCAGGCCGTTATGGTTTGATGTTCACCCTTTCTAGCAAGTCATTGATTTTCTATATTTTATTCCATGAGAAGGGGGGTTTACAAAATCACCTTGCTTGTTTTTATAAATCTTCTCTGTTCAATTTTATGCTTATCAACCTTTTGCGTCTCAGTGTGCTTGACACGATGGATTTTGAGACATCAAGACTAAATTGGAAGTGGAATTTGTTGCTAACTGTTTCTTGAACATTGTGCTTTTAGGTGTTTAAAAAGTTTGGAGTTGAAAAATTTGATCCTATAAACGAACCATTTGATCCACACAGGCATAATGCAATGTTCCAAGTACCAGACAATTCCAAACCTCCAGGCACTGTGGCTCATGTTCTAAAGGTATTAATTTAAATTAATCAATTTTTCCTTTATTCACTGTACATTGCATTGATTGACTATAACGTTGTTTGCATAGGTAATCATTTCACCCAAGGGAAGAAAGTATTTATACACTTTACAACATTGTTTCTATTTTTGTTAAAAATTGATTCATACACTTTCTTAATTGAATTCAACTCCATGCGGTTGAATGTGAATATTTTGACCAATCTTTGTGATTTGTGTGAAAGTGGTTATGATTACTTTGTTCAATTCTCTCAGTCTGTTTGCTATTGTAGAAATGCTTACGGTGAACATTTCATTTTAAAGTGTTGTACAAGACTTATCAGGTCTTGGGTTTGTGATACATATATTTTCTGTTCCCTTTTGCAGACAGGATACACACTTTATGAGCGAGTTATCAGGCCTGCTGAAGTTGGCGTTACTCAAGCAGTGGAAAATGATGCTGCTGAGAATAATGATCAGGCATAAAGACAAAGCTCACGAAGTCCCCATATATAAATTTTGGCCTCATTTGCGATTTGTTGGTTCAGAAGAAAGAAGTACAATGGTTTTCTTGTTAGATTAACCTCAAGTGCAACAGTGATCAGTTTTTTCCCCCCTTTTTTGTACCATCTCTTATCAAATCTCTTGTTATTTAGACATAATAATGATGCTACAAAGATTGCATTGGTGCATTATTATTATTATTATTATTAATTATTTGAAGATAGAGATTCAGTTTTGAGCTTTGTAAGTGCCGTAGTGTCAGAGATCTAGTTTTCTTCCTCGCATTTGTAATTTTTTAGTGCTTTCTAAGTAAAAGCATGTGATTTGGTCTGTATAATTTCATAATAAGTTCCGTAGGGATGAAAAAATAGAAATGCAATAGGCTAAACTGTAGTGCGAAGAACATGACTGTACCCAAGGGACCTTGAAATTTTCTTCAAGATTTTTTGTGTAATGACCCTAATGGTAATGGGTTTCTAGAGCATAACCAACCGTGCAGGAAACGAAACCCATATCGAATGAGCGAAATAGACCTACGCATGCCTGAAAAGGGGGTCATATTGTACATGCTTCTTAGTGCATAGATTACACATACAGACAGCTGATAAAGAACAAGATCAAACGTTCACTTATTTACTACCAACCTATCTAGGTTCTATATAGCTAGATATTAAGACTACATCTTAATTACAAACTAAAACATAACTTCCTGTTTAACAGTTAACAGCGCACAATGATGATGTCATGGCACTAAAACAAGTCATCAATCGCTGACTTAATCAGCTGATTGTCTTTGGTCTGGCTGACAGAATCCTGGTCATCACTCTGGCCTCTCAAGCAAAGACCCACATCCCAATCACTCATGTTCAAATCCTGCAAAGCCAAGAGAATAATGTAATACAGCAGACATGTAGTTCAAGCTCCGTAATATAGGCATATGCATATAGATGCTTCCCCTCCCCCGACTTTGAAGGGGAGGGATTTTACCATTATCAAAATTCGTCACAAGCAAAGGCAGATCTAAAGAAGCAACATAAGCTCCTTTAAAATTTAACTTAAAAGAAAAAGGCTTGGTGTGATGGTGGATTGGTGGCTGTTTTGAGCAGGTTCCGATTTATTCATTTGGAACAGCTACTATGTAACTCAATATTTTCTTTTCAACATAAGCATCTTCCATCATTCTCATTCTTGACAGGTTAAGGTAAGGGATGCAATTATCTAGAAGAAAATTCTAGCCAGCACAATATATCTTTTATAGAGTGGAATCATTTGGAAAAGAAAACATAAGGAAACTTTTTGTTACCTGAGTTTCTTTTGTTAAATTTCTGTCTACTTTCACTTCAATGGTCTCGGAATTCAGCTGGACATTGAGCATGTTAGTCTCAATTTCTCTAGCTTCATCCTCATCCTTCTCCAAAACAGGCTTCTTCTGTTCCTCTAGAACAGCAACCTGAACAAAAAGACAGTGATCAATCAATGCGTAAGACAACAAATATAATGGAAACATACCAAAAATATAATGTCAAGAAATTGGTATGAAATGATATCAAAATGTTAAATTCTTTCTACTTAAAAGAAAAAAATTCCCCGAGCATTGATAAACGCAACCCCAGCAGACTCACAAACCACAATACTAATTTAGAACCTCTCAGATGAGAACACTACTTCTCAGCCACTGAACCAAGGAGCCTCTCACATTATCACATCTTCCACACTTCTAACCTTTGCAAGAAACTTCAAAACCAAATTTATCAAATTAAGCTATGTCAAAACAAAGATGTACTACATACAACTCAAGAAGTGATATCATTGCACAGCAAAGTTAGAACACACACCGAAATTTAAAAATAATAAACAACAAAAAGCAGAACCCACTATTTAGGTAAATAGATGAGTAAATAACAGTAAGAATAAAAATAAAAAAGGGGCAAAAATCAAACCACAATTTCGAGAGTCATTTTTAATGACCCAAGGCAACCAGCTTTCTCAGAAAATACTAAACCACCGCAACACAAACCAACCACCCCCAACCAAAAAAAAAAAAAAAACACCAAAACCAACAAAAAATTTAAAAAAAATAAATAAAAGATTAAAAACCCTGCTTAAACCCAAGATAAATTAGTAACTTATCAACTTACAGGAGTGTAACGGAACCGTCGCCTAGGCGGCTCCTCCGGTGTGCCTCCGTTATTATCAGAGGGGTTCGAAGAGAGTGGGGTCCACTTACAAAGAAGCAGAGGAGCCCCGTTGCTGCTGCTGCTGCTGTTGTTGTTGTTATTATGGCCGTTGGATTGGCTGAGTGTGGACGGTGATGACGATGACACGTGGACCCACCTCTTCTTCCATTTCCTCACTGGACCGTTGAACACCGTCTGCGTCGGGCCGTACCGGGCCGAGGCCCGACCCACTCTGGACCCCACTCCTTCCATCTCTTTTTCCACTCTCTTCAAGTTCCGAAATTCTTCCGATTCTCGGACCGGTGATATTGAGTATGTGTTGGCAGTGATGCCAGCTACTACTGCTCAGTGCTAAGTTTTGGCCGTTTAGCTTCTTATATAAAGTTGAATTCAATGAAGATCAGATGTCACGATGTCGTTTTGGCTAAGCCAAGTGGCCTAACCGTTTTTGTTAAGCGCCAAATGGAGTTTGTCGGTTTATTATACCATCTATATTATTATTTTGTAGAAAAAAAAAATGAAAAAATTGTTGCGTTTGGTAAATCAAGGTAAAAGTTAATGATATTTGTAAATATAGTTATTAAATCTTAATAAATTCGTGTAAAAAAATCATGTTAATACATTCCTGTAAAAAAATTATAATTTTATTTACCACAACGTAGAATGATTTATTAATTAAATAAATTATAATCAATTTAAAATAAATATTAATTTATTAAAATAATCAACTCAAAGTCTAACCAAGTGTTTGACTTAATTGTCAAGCCACAATCTTAATAATTAAACCAAATAAGTCCTTATGCGTAAAACAGGATATAAACCTTTAAGTAATTTTACCACTATACTATTTTGTATGGCTTCCTACAAACTCTTTCATGCAATGAAGTTTAGTTTGTCATTTAATAATTTTTACATTTTGTATTATTTAATATTCCAAGGGGCATAGGTGATGTAGCATTTTGGTATTAAGTGATTAAATTCTAAGATATTAAAAAAAATTGATTGTTATATAACTAATGAAATTATTTGTTAGAGAAGTATTGCCTTACTCAATTAGAATAGAGATTCATTAAAAATTAATAAAAACACATATCTAATATTATAAAATTTATTAATTATTTTAGCAATATACCAATTTATCATTTCGTTAAAGAATATAAAATTTGTAATAATTACTCGTTGGGTGTTGATGCGACAGAAAAAAATAATATTGTATATCTTAAATTTTTTATTATAAATAATTATTTTAAATGATTTAGTATTTTTAGTAAGATAATATAATTAATTTATTTTAATTTTAAAAATTAATTAATAAATATTATATTATTTATGATGATTATTTAAAATAAAAAAATTGGGTTACGTGATATTATCAGTAAAAAAAACACCTAATCGAAGAAAATGTAAATAAGCAAAACGCAGCGTATTAACTGAAAAGATATTAAAAATCCGAACACTATCTTCAACAACGATCGCTTTGGAGAAGTCGAGCTTTTTTATTATCACACATTTAAAAAGAATAAATAAAAATGGAGCTTTGCATCACCAACTCAACCAGAATCCTCAACCTGAACTCTCTCAGCAGAACAGAGCTTCCTATTTCTGTTTCTCTAAAGAACTCAACTCTTCAGTCTAAGAACCAAAACTACTTCAATTCTCAGAAACTGTCATCATTTTCCCGCCAAATTCACTTCCATCTCCAACAACCTCAATTTCATCGAAGCCCAGTTCGTGTCTTTGCGTCTTCATCCTCCTCTGTGGCTCTCGGACCCGAGAAGGATCGGCTTCCGGCTGATATCGAAGTCACAGAGAGTCCAGAACCCAATTCAACAGTGAGCTTTTTTCCCCCCCTCTCTTTTTGTCCATTTTTATTTATAGTTTCTTGTTAAATTTTGGCGGACCTTAATTTTTAGGTTTTAGTTGTTTGTATTACTGGTTATTTTTCTGTTTTGGTTGGTTTAAACTCTATAGGTTGTTTCATTACTGCATTTTTATACTATCTTACAAGTTTTGATTTGTTTTATTTCTCATATCAATATGCTTCTTTTTATTTTATTAATTGCCTTAAATTATGATCAACACTGAATTTTTATCAGTTAAATGGCCTTTCATTCATTTCATTCCCTGATTTTGTTGTAATAAGATTATTGCTAAATGTTACTGTGTCATATCACTGCCTAAATTGTGTTGTGTGTGTGTGTGTGTTTTCTTTAATTATTACTATTTTTATTAATGCTTCTTACTATCTATGTCTTCTTTTTTATTTTCTGTTCTTTTAGTAGTCTCATTGTGATTTGTATCTTTGTATGTCTCTATTTATGCAGGTGAGGCTGAGTGTAGAAGTTCCAGAGGCAGTATGCAAGGATAGCTACAAAAGGGCCCTTCATGAGTTTATGAAGCAAGTCAAGGTGGTTCTCTTGTCTACATGCGAATTCCTGCTGAGATGTAAAAGATGATTGCTAACTTATGTAGGCAGAAGTTGAATTTTTGACATTTAAGTAGTTTTGTCCATGCAGATTCCTGGATTTCGTCCTGGAAAGATTCCAGAGAGTGTTCTTGTAGGTTTTGTTGGGGAGCAGAATGTTAAAAAGGCTACAGTTGAATCTATTCTGAAGAGGACCCTTCCTCATGCCATGACTTCAGTATTTTATATCATAGTCTCTTCATTTCTTATTTTATCAGAATAAATTCAAATTTATAAGCGTATTGTGGAACAATATTGCTTAGGTTACTGGAAGAGCTTTGAGAGATTCTGTCCGCATTGTGACAAAGTTTTCTGAAATGGAGAAGAACTATTCTTCTCTCAACTCTCTCAGGTTCAAGTTTGCTTGTTCTTCTATCATCTTCGTTGTTCTATATTGCAACTTTTATCTCTCAATTTCTTGTTATAGACTTGTAATCCTAAGCCTATTGACCATCTCTGGACTTGCAATAATATGGATTCTGCTTGCTGACCTGACTTGTGCTTCAGTTATGACGTGCTTGTTGATGTTGTGCCTGAAGTCAAATGGAATCCTGAAAATGGATATAAGAATTTGAAGATTGTTGTAGAAATAGATAATGACATAGCTGCTCAACAAGCTGCTGAAGAAGAATTAAGACGTCGCCATAAGTCCCTTGGATCACTGAAAATTGTCACTGACAGAGGACTACAGGTAACTGATTGAAATCACTCTAGTTCTCCCTATTTAATGTCTTTTTGTATGTGAGGTATTAATTGTATGCTTTAATAACTGACAGCAGTTGTTTATGTAAAAGGATTAGTACGAGTGTCAATTTTTTGCTATTTTAGTTGTGATGGTTCATCATTTTTGTTAAACGGAACTTATGGCTTGTTTCTATGAAATAAGAATATTAGAGAACAGATGTTTGGTTTCTTACAATTGTACGCATTTATAAAACTCCTCCAGACCTTATTTGATCAATCTATTTTAGTAAGAATATCAAGTCCGGCTAACACTGAGGGGAAGCCAACTTAGATTTCATTTTTCCATTAAGGACCCAGTTCTTTCAATAAAATAAGAGTTCTATGTGGTCACCTTTTAAAGGGAAAAAAAATGCAGAAATATTACTTTATCTTTTCCTAAGGCAGAGGAAGATGTTCATGGCTTCCACTTTTCAGTAGGTTTGAGAAACCGACTTATGTTAGAACAGCTTATTTGATGATATATGTATTTGTTCCCTTTTAGATGTTATTGTACTCATCATATATGTGGTAGAGGTACTTTTCCTTTCACCTTCAGTTTAGATTTTGATTTTTGCATTTTGTTGATAGGAATCGAGTTTATAGTTTACAAGTCTTATTAGGCATCTTGAAATTGAGATGCATTTAAAACTTCTTTCAATTGTCACAAGGTTTGTATGTTATAAGAACTTGACACTTTCACAGGTCGGTGATGTTGCAATCGTTGATATATCAGCGACAACAATAGATGAAGATGAATCAAATGTTCAAAAGATTCCAGATGCAGAGAGCAAAGGTTTGCCATTATAAACCTGAGTTATGTTGCCTGTATTTCATTTTTTCCATTATCTTCCCTGCTCATTGCATGTCTTACTATATGCTAGGAGAGTTAGATGGACTAGTCTCTAACTGAACTGATCCTAAGAATTTGTTCTTCTTCACTTCCAAAAGCTCCTTTGTATGCATGTCAGTTGTTCCCTTCTTCCAAAAATGTGTTGATGGGCATATCTTTACCATTGAATCCAGTGTACTATCAAGTGACTGCTTCCTCGTTTCCATCCCTTTTGCAGGATTTCATTTTGATACAGAATATGGGGACAAAGTTCTTCCAGGTTTTCTTGATTCTATAATTGGAATTCAACGAGGTGAAACAAAGTCCTTTCCACTCACGTTTCCTGAATCCTGGAGACAAGAACATCTTTGTGGTGTTCAAGCTCAATTTACTGTGAGTTTCTTTCTGTTTTATGGAGTTTAGCGCCATTGTTGATTAACAGGATTCTATAAAACAAGATTAAAAAGAATTGAAGGAATCACGCCTAGAACATGTGTGAGGACATTGTGAAAGTATTTACCTTTTTATTACATCTTGGAATTAAGATCGTCAATTTGGAATGTGTTGGTGGAATATTTTTGACAGTTTTGATAGATTAGAATTTTAACTTTAATGGTCCATTGAGATAGAGTTCTCTTTCTTTTCGAATTTCCATTTTCTGTTCAGGTTGAATGCAAAGAACTGTTTTATAGAGATTTGCCGAAATTGGATGACTCCCTTGCTGAAAAGCTTCTTCCTGGATGCACTACTATAGAGCTGGTAAACATTGCATTAAAATCATTGGAACAGTTCTGTTTTGATGAATTCTTCCATTGATGATTTCTGCTGCACAAATCTGCAGGTCCGGGAAACATTATTGCAGAAGTGTCTAGAAGTGGGGCAAACTGCAAAAGACCAAGCGACTGATAATGCAATTCTAGACCAGCTGCACAAGGTTATTTCATGTACTGAAGTTGCAACATTTAGATTGGATTGATTTCATGAGGTCTTCAATTGGTTCTTCCCTTGGACATTGGCTTTGTACTGCGAGTCAATGCCTGGGCTTGTGTTCATTTCAAATGGGAACATTATCGTCAAGCAAAAGTATTGTTATTTATGTGCCAGCCATATATTATAACTTCTTTTACTTACTATATCACAATCTTTGTTAATGCCAGATGGTGGAAATTGATATTCCTCAATCCTTGTTTGAGGAACAAGGAAGGCAGCTTTATGGGGCACAACTTTTGCAGATACAGGTCAGTACCGAGTATTTTTCTTTCTATGGGTACCCTAACCTGTTTGACGGCCTTGGATCCTCAAAAGATTTAACTATTTTCCACGATTTGATTTCACAATATCTCTTTGCACGAACTAGTTCTTATTCCTGCACTTTGTTACTGCAGGCAAATATGAAACTGAATGAACAGCAGTTGGCTGCTCTATCAAGCCCAAAAGCAGTAAAAGAGTTTCTGGAAAACCAGAGGGAGAATATAACCAATGTGATAAAACAGAATCTAGCTGTCGGAGATATCTTTAAACGTGAAAATTTGCAGGTATGTACGTATCTCTTGCTAATTTCTGGAACACCATCAGGAACATTAACTTTTTGAGATTCATTATAGAAGTAAATGTATTGAACATCGCTGCAGTTTTCGACTGAAGACTTAGTCAAAGAAGTTGAAAATTCCATTGCTGAATTAAAACAACAGAAACAAGAGTATGATGAGGATCGAGTAAGAGAACAGGTTAGCACATTAGCACATTTTCTTACATGGGGTTGATCTTTTGTGGCATAATGCAGAATCATAATTCAGCTCACTTTACCTGCTTCTGGAACTTATTACATAGGTACAAGACATACTGGAAGGAGCTAAAGTTCTCGAATGGTTGAGAGAACATGCAGAAATTCAGTACATAACCAAGAATATGAAAAGGAGCTAGAGTTGGCAGGAGCTGGGTAGGAATTGCATTGCGGATACACTGCTTTCTCTGTACAATTTTGTATCGAGAGACTGGTTGTATAGCAATTGTTGGACCAGAAAGCTTTCGGCGAAAGTGCTTTGGCTGTGTTGGGCTTTTAGAAAGGATAGTTCATGATCAGCCCAAAATGCAGTTTTGGTCCATCTGATATGAATTAATTTTCTTGATATTACTTACTACGTGAGCGGATGGTTGAATTTAGTTTTCTTGTAAAGTTTATCATTGAACCAACTAACATCCATCTACAAAATTTGCATTCATTGTTACTAAGAAGATCATTAACTAAAATGAAAAAAACAACAGTTCAATTTGGTCATCACATGACTACAAATTCACTTATAAACAATCACATTAGGGTCTAAATCTCGCATGATAGGTATAGCTTTATGAATTATATATATTATATGGTCTGTAAACATAATAATAAATAACATGAAAGGACAAAATGCATGTGAAGTTCTTTTGGCTTGTTCAATGCACTAAACAAATTCAATATATTCTCTGTCTACGCCACATGAAGCAAAGCCCTACAAAAGTGCTTCCATTGGTCAGTTGTGTGATAATTTTCGTGCAAACAAACATCATCTCTTCTCTCCTGCGAAAACTATCCATGTTGGGTCAGTTTCTTATCAAATTATTGTAGTTTCTCAAAGTTTTCATTTTGCATCACTTTGATAAGTTTGATTTAATTAAGTTGAAATAATCCGTTAAATATTTTAATACGTGACTTTTAAAAAAAAAAAAAGTTATTTTGTCTTGTGCATTTTTTTATCTTGAAAATGAAAATCTCTTGAGAAAAACTTCTTAAACGATTTTATGCTATGTGTATTAATCATCCATCTTATTTGTTGTCTCAACCAAAAAAAGAAAAAAATTCAGAATACTTAATATGTAATAAATTTTTATTTTTAAAATTGCCACTTTCCCTCTAATTTCTTTCGGATTTCTACAATTTTTATGAACCCTTACTTAATCTATTAATGTAAAACTTTAATTTAAAAAAAAAAAAGGTGATTTGTTTATGGTTGAGATGAGTATAGAAGTTTTGACGTTAATGTCATAATAAGATTTTATGAAATTTGTAATAAATAAGTGGAACATTAGTACATAAAAAAAAAAAAACAACAGTCCCTCTTTTTATTTTGATGGACTTTTCATCTCACACAAAGTTAATGTAGCAGCTATACAATAAAGCAAGAACTTAATTGATGTCATCAAAAGGTATTGCAATTACAACCATATTATATACTAGTTTCTTTTTGGATACAGATACTGCCATGTTTTAGCTAGGGACACAATGTGGGGCAATTGTGTCCAAGCCAAATTAAAAGAAAGAAAGAAAGAACATAATTATAATATATATAGCAAAATCTTTAGATGGAAAGAATATAATTAAAATATATATAGCAAAATCTTTAGATGAGATATCAAATAGTGATCAATGAATAACTATGACATTGAGATGTTCAAAGCCTAATTCTTGGTGAACTTTCTCTCGTCAAGCATCATGACTTTGCATGCTCATGATTTTATTTATGCATTAAGATAATGACTTCTTCGATTCCTCCACATGACACCTAGCGTCAAGATTCAAGCAAGCAAAACCAAGCAATGGACCATGACTTTTTGCTTCCCAAATATCACATCTCATTTTTCTTTGTGGACACAAGTTCTTTAGCATTAGCATTCATGTGACCCCTTCATTTTTATTGGGTCTCTATTCCCATGCCCTTCTTTGCTAAACCTCGAAAATGCCCCTTTCGTTCCCATTTAAACCTGTAAAGTATGTTTCCAATTCTCCAATAGTGGTAGCAATGGTTGCCATTGTCCTGTTACAGATAAGTGTTTTCAAATAAGTGATTTTGATAATATTCAAAATTGAAATATTAACTATACAACTTAAGAGGAAGTGTATTGGATTTCTAAACAATAGTACTAAATTAAAACTAAACATAGTTCAATCAAATTAACTAAATTTGAAATAATAAGATTAAAGTGTTGTAGAGAAAAAGAGTATAGAATAGAGAAATACAAACACACGATTTTTACGTGGTTTGGCTAACTTTATTTACGTTTACGCCTTTAAGCTCATCGGACTTGGAGATTTCACTAAGCGCGCCTCCAACGTTTCAATAACGCTTACACTTAACTCCTAAGGTGTCAATGGACATTTACAACAAGAGATTATCTCTAATCTATTAACCCTAGTGTATCCCTACACTTACAACCAATCAATTTGATTTTACAATAAGGTTTACAAAATGATTTTCTTCATACAATATGTTTGAAAATAAATGAAAGCTAAATGTGTGAATGAATGAAATGAATCTACAAATTTAAGCTCAAATTGTAGAAGAATGCTGAGTGATAACTGGAGTTGTCGAACACACATTTGAATTTGATTGAGCCTTTTTATAATTGGAGCTGAAAAATAATCGTTATTGACTTTTTGCTCATAACCGATTTTCAGTTTGGAGAAATTGACTTACCGTTTAATGTTACCATTAGAATTTCCAATTAACTTTTCAAATATTTGGTTTCCAGTCCATGAATATTTGGTCTGTCATTTAGGTCTAGAGAGCATGTTTTGAATTACTGATTTACTGTTTCTCTTATGCTCGAAACCGTTTGATTCCAGTGAGCACACATCTTGTATCTGGTTTCTATGTTACCTTAAGTATGAAGTTGTTTAGTTTCAGTGAACAAATTTCTTGTAACCGATTTTCAGGTTAGCTTGAACAAGAAACCATTGAGTTCTAGAATGCATTTATATTGTATCGGTCTGTCGGTTTTCTTATATTGAAAGCCGTTTGTCAAAGAATTAACCACTTATTAAAAAATTCATTTTGCTTATGAGTGTGAAATTATAATCTTTCAAAATATTATTCATTTTAATGTTATAAAATTAATCTGTGATTTGTTATTATCAAAATCAACATGCTAACAATTTTTTTTTTTATGTTGACAAAACACATCATATATTTTGAATATTTTTGTTTAAATACTCCCCCTTAATGTGTCACATTTTAAAAGAAAAGGTTTTCAATATTTTAAAAATATACTCAAGATCTCCCCTTACACATATGCATGATCTTCAAAACAAAGAGTTAATATCACTTCAAAATATAAATCCATTCATTTTCAAAATATATGCTTCAAATATCTCCCTTTTTATCATCAAAAAGGAAAAAGACAAAAAACACAAGTACGAAATTTGTAAAAATTTCAATAAAACCTCCCCATAATATTGAGAAAATCCAAAAATCTAAACATGTAAAAAAAAACCTCATAATACCATCAACCCAATCTCAAACATTCACACTTCCAAAAGATTCAATAATTCAACTCCAGTAACCAAATCAATATCAACATCCAAATATAAGCATATAAAATATCAAAAGCATCATTTCTGAATTATGTTGTTCATAAACATCCAAAAACAACTGAAACAAAATATAAATCAATGTATGATGCAGAAATGTATGTAAATGTTGGTTTGCCCAGTACAAGTAGAAGATAACAAAATAAAAACTATGGAGATGAAGGTGGAGGTGATGACGATGATGGGAATGGATAAGGAATACCAAAGTACTCGAACAAAAGTCGTTGCCCAGTAAAAAGTTGTTGCTATTGCTGCTCGAGAATGTGCTGTTGGAAGTTGGTTTACTGCATATAACACATCCAAACCTTATCCATCAGCTATTAGAGAGTGATTGCATCTGAAGTAGGAGGCTTTGGAGGAGGTGTAAGAGAAACTGGATCAGATGACTAGACGTCGGGAGCACGAAGCTAACCGTAAGGGTAAAGAAAAGTCAAGTAACTCTTCAGGAAGATAGACGTCGTTGAGCGATGATCATCACTAAATGCGAGTAGAGTAGCCCGATCACACTTTGTCTTTACCCATGCCCTATCTCTCCAAGTGAAGTCTAAGCTATAAACAATTTCATCACTAATTGGCTTGGTAGGCTAAAAAGTTGGTTTATCTAGGGGTACCTTAAAGTAATAGAATATCCTAGTGATAAAATGATCATATAAAAGTGAGCGAGCAGTTGTACCAAGAATACTGAGCATATGACAAAAAAAATAGACTATAGATTAACAGGTCGACACCTAAAAATACAATCGATCAAAGCAACATCATTGTATGAGGGTTTATTTGCATGTCCTGACCTAAAAGTAATAATAGCCTGAAGAATACAAAGCAGGACACGAGGTTCAAAATATAGACATTGAGTACAACAATGAATGTTGTATAAGTTATTAGAAAAATCAACACGGCGACAAATGTTACGATGACATCAACATGAGAGTAATCGAAAAAATGAGGGGCTTTCCTAGCAGTGTAAATTTCTAGGCCTTCATTTGGAATTCTGAAAATGTCATGAAGCAAGCTAGGCTCAAATTCTATATCCACTCTATTACAACGAGTTATGACTTGGTTCTATTTTTTAGTAGAGGTATCAATTTTGGAATAGAATACCCTTACCAAATTGTTATACATATTTTCTTTTATCATCAAGGCATTGATCTATTTACTTTTTTCTATTAATTGAACCAAGTTTCTATTGCTAATCATAACAGAGTACAAAAATTCTAACTAAAGATAGTAAGAAGTGACTATCGTACGATTCATAAAGTGGAGATAAAAATCCTTGACGAGACTCTTTTTTAAAAGTGTCATCGCTCAAAAGTATCATGTTTAGTGCTTTCTTAATTTATTCTCTTCTGTTTGGGCCGAGGATCTTCAACTTTTTTTTTTTTTTTACTCTTATCTGCTCTTAGTCGTCTTGAAGTGGACATAATATCATAAAATGAATTTTGATTTAAAAGTTAGATTTGAGGAAAAAGAAACTGATTAAAAGGACTAAAATGATATATGGAAGTGATTTATGATCTCAAATTAATAAAAAATTAACCTGAAATAGATTAAATTTGAAAAAGTGTGGCTGGTTGAAAATGAAATTATAACTTAACAACCTAAGAGGAGGGTGAATTGGGTTTTTAATAATTATTGTTAATTAAAAATAAATACGCTACAATCAAATTCAAAATGACAAAGGTAAAGTGTAGTAAAGTTAAAGAGCAAGGGATTAGAGAAATGCAAACACGTAATTTTTACGTAGTTTTGGTAAACCGTACCTACGTTTACGCCTCCAAGCTCATAGGCTTGAGGATTTCACTAAGCGCGTCTCTAAGGCTTTAACAACGCTTACAATTGACTTACAAAGTGTTAATGGACTTTTATAATAAGAGATTATCCTCAATCTCTTAACCTAAGTATATCTCAATACTTACAATCACTTAACTTTGTGTTTACAAGTAAAGATTACAAAACAACTTCTCTCACATTATATAATTGATTACAAAATAAATACTTAATATGTGTAAGCAAGAATGATTACAAGAATTTAAGCTTAAATTGCTCTTGAATGCTCAGTGATAAATGTAGTTATTAAACATTGATTTAGATTTGAATGAGTCTTTTATAGTTAGAGTTAAAAACTAACCATTATTGACTTTTGTTTCACAACCGGTTTTCGGTTTGCAATAATTAGCTTGCTGTTTGATGTTACCGTTAGAGCTACCACCTGACTTTTCAAATATTCGGTTTCTACTCTATAAAAATCTAGTCTCCGTTTAGGTCGAGGGAGCATGTTTTGAATAACCGGTTTGTCATTTCTCTTAGGCTGGAAGTCGTTTGATTTCACTGAGCACACATCTTGTATCTGGTTTTCAGGTTACCTTAAACAGAAAGCTGTTTAGTTCTAGTGAGTACTTTTCTTATAAATGGTTTCCAGGTTAGCGTAAGTAAAAATCCGTTTAGTTCGAGTGAACAATTTTCTTGTAATCAATTTTCAGGTTAGCTTAAGTAGAATGCTGTTTAGTTCTAGAAAGTTTTCTACTTGTATTCAGTCTATTGATTTTCTTAGACTGGAAGCCGTTTGTCAAAGATATTGTCATATATAAAAAAAATCACTTTGCTTATGAATGTGAAATCATAATCTTTCAAAAATATAATTAATTGTAATGTCATAAAATTAATTCGGGGTTTGTTATAATAAAAATCAATAAGTTAACAAAAAACCTAAATTAAATTTTGGGAATTTACAAATTTGATGAGGAAAATGAGTTTTGAAAGTGATTTGGAGGTTTATGAGTAATGAGAAATGATTTAATCGGTTAAATTTGGAGTGAATTGAGGGGTTTTTATAGAGAGAAGGGAACTAGATGACCGAATGAAGAAGATGGAAGGCTTTAGTGCATAAACCAACGAAATCTAAATTACTGTTTAATGTTACTATTAGAGTTCCCAATTGACTTTTAAAATATTCAGTTTTCAGTTTACGAATATTCGGTCTGTCATTTAGGTCTAGAGAGTTTGTTTTGAATAACCGGTTTGTCGTTTCTCTTAAGTTAGAAGCCGTTTGATTCTACTGAACACACATCTTGTATATAGTTTTTAGGTTACCTTAAGTAAAAAGTCGTTTAGTTTTACTGAACATATTTATTGTAATCCGTTTCCAAGATAGTTTAAGCAGGAAGTCATTTAGTTTCACTTAACATATTTCTTGTAATCAATTTCTATGTTAGCTTAAGTAGGATGCCATTTAGTTTTTAAATGCATTTCTACTGGATTCAATCTTTTAATTTTCTTAGGCTAAAAGGCGTTTATTAAATAATTAGCCACTTATGAAAAAATTCAATTTACTTATGGGTGTGAAAACATAAACTTTCAAAACATTATTTACTTTAATGTTATAAAATTAATTCATAATTTATTATCATTAAAATTAATACGTTAACAAAAATGGTTTAACAACCTCTATTTTTTTAATATATTAGATGACATTAGATGATGAATCAAATTAAACATATTGTCTTATTATCGAGGATCGACCCTCATTGTCAAATTCTTATCCTAGCAGGTTCCACCACAAAAAAAATATTCAACCAATCCTTCTTCAAATTGCATAAACTATCAAACCCAGTTTCAAGATCATTTTTAATTTTACCGAGACAAGCCAAATGGAGCTGAAGCAATTCACCAACTCAATTATATACAACAGTCTTTGTGACCTCATTAATTGTGATGATAGGTACAAAATTTAATGTCTTTTAACGAATCGGCCTTTTTGAACTTCCTTTAGTACTTTGGTTTGTTGATTGATCCAACGCCAATGTAGCTCTCATTAATCCTGTCCTTCTGTTTTCATTCATAAAAGTTAAATGCATATATTGATCACCTTTTTTTTTTTTTCTTTTTAATCTTCTTTAGGTTAATTAAACATTATTTTTTGTTATTTATTATAAATTTATTGGGAATATAAGTTAACCCATAAATTAATCTAAGGGAAAAGTACAGATTTTTTCTAAAAAAATGCTATATTCAACTCCTTTCATTAACAATTTAAGTTATTTTATAATAAAAAAGTTCACATTATCCCTAATCAATTTAATTTATATTACAAATTAAAATAAAATATCTTTTTATGTGATATGATAATATTGTCTATTTACTTTTTTTTTTTAAATTTAGAATTTTGGCATAACATAAGCTATTTATATATATTTAATTTTCTTTTAAAGTTTTATTCCATGATAATATAATTTCATTTTCATCAATTATATAGTAATCTTATTTAAATAACTTAAATTGTTAGTATAAGAGGTTAGGTGTAGCATTTTTAAATTTTAAAGGAATAACGGTCATAGGCTCATAGCTTATTTGAATTTGAGTGTAAGTGTTTTCAATTTATATTTGGGGGGAGTCAATAATTTTTTTATTAATGTAATTGTTGGTTACTTCTTTCTCTTCTTTCCAATTGCTGCTTTTTATTATAAATTCAAAATCACGTTGCTTACTTTATTTTGTCGTATTTTCGTCACAATTTTATCATTGCAATTTAATATATTAGAGGATTAGATTATTTAAAATTATAATAAATTGAGAAGGCAAATATTATGGTAGATTTGTTCTAGATAATAAATTATAACTATACATATAAAATAATAAATTATCATTTTAATTATATAATTATAAAGAAGTATTCCAACACAGTCAAACTCAATCGATAAAAACATTAACAAAGTTTAAATTTTTCTAAAATTCATTACTATTACACAATTGATAGTTTGATCACCGGTCAAAACAACAGCGCTAGAGTCAACCAACCGGACAAAAGCGTCATTTCAACTTGACTGACAGTGTCAATTTCGTAGATAACCCTAAAATCACGGGCAAATAACTACAATCGAAATCGTCTACGACAATCAGATAATTGTTGTAGAATAGAAAGGGCCCCACCGACCATTTCTCTCTCTGAATCCATTTCCATTTCCCTGTCCTCTCTTCTCTCACTCTCTCTCACATCTCTTTTACACTAAACACTGGAACCAGAGCACAGGAAATAAAAAGGGGGAAAAAAATCAATAAAAATCAAAGCTTTAGATCTGAAACCATAGAGAGTGAGTTTTCCTTCAGAAGCCTTCATTCAAGTTCTGATCTTTGTAAGCAGTTGCTTGTTCTTGTTTTGGTGCCAAATGTAGCTTTTTTTGTTTTTCTGTTCTCTTAATTTCTTGATTTTAACTGTTTCTGCGTTTTTGCTTTTCTTGTTTTTGTAAGTTTACCAAAAAAAAAGAAAAAAGAAAAAAGTAAAAAAGATCTGGGTTTCTTCAAGTTGAGTGTTGTAGTACATTTTGTTCCAAAAGAAGGCTCTTAGATGATTTGAAGTGTTGTGGGGGATTAGGATCAGTGAGTTTGTTTGGTGGTTGTGAAGTTGAGATCTTGTTTTTTTGGTGTTATCTTTGTAATGGGTAGTGATCTTTTGGTCGTGTAACTGTACTGGGTTTTAAGTGAAATGAAGTGCATGGCTTTGTTTGGTTGATTTAAGTGTGGGTAAAAGTTTGTGGCTTTGAGAAGAATGAGTGATCTTATTTTAGATGCTGGATTTTGATGGTTGGCCAGTTTGATGTATAATTAGTTACTGCATCTATTTGGTGGAATTTGGTTAGAGTGAAGCTAGCTTTACTTGGTTTCTGCTAGACTATGGGTGGTACACAGTTGTTTGAAAGATGTGGGTTTGGGTAAAAATAAATTAAGGCCCTGCTTGGTTGCACAGAAATTGTGGGATTGGGGAAGAAGTTGATACTTTAATTGATACAAATTTATGTTATTTCACTTGTTTAAATGATCTAAGATTACACCAATTACGTCAATGTTTGCAGGTTTTAACTGAAAAGTAGCTTTTATTTCTTTGGTTAGGAACAATGATTTGGTGAATAATGTCATACATCATATTCACAACAAGTTGACTTTCATTTCATATTTTTGGGTTTTTAAAATGTAAATGCCAAGCAATTGAATGGATTTGAACATAGATTCTTCATTTGGTATTATAGTTGTCCAGCCACTTGGAACCCATTCCTTGATCTCTGGTTATCCTGATTCCCATGCCATCTTCTGGCTAGTTGATTGTTTTCATTTGTGACTAATCGAACAGGTGTGTATGTTTTACTTTTCCCAGTGAACTGGTGTTACTTGCTGATCAATTAGGTATATAGTTTTTATTTGCTATTCCTTGCTTGTGTTGTATCTGCACTGTTTTGGAAAATTATCTTGCCAACTGGAAAGCTGAATTTTGCATTTGGTTACAGTTTGACGCAGGGTAGGCTGTCGTGGCTACGTGAATGGCGGTGACAGATACTGAAAACCCTCTTCTTGGAGAAACCACTTGCAGTTCTTTACTGCATAAACTACAGGTAATTTTGTGTTCTGGTTTTTATTTTCTATAGTTTTCATAGTTTATGTTTGTGGCAGAAAAGAATTGCCACTCAACAGATCCAATTTTTGCCATAGGAAATCTGGGATGAAGTTGGTGAAAATGATGAGGAAAGGGACAAGATGCTTCTTCAGATAGAGAAAGAATGTTTGGATGTGTACAAGAGGAAGGTGGAGCAGGCTGCTAAGTCAAGGGCACAGCTTCTTCAGGCCTTGTCAGATGCCAAAATTGAACTTGCAAGTCTTCTATCAGCCCTTGGGGAAAAAAGCATTGCTGGACTTGGAATTGTGAGTAATTACTTAGTTTTGGTCTTATATTTCGCAGTCAAAATGTTTGAGAAGTGGAAGCATTTATGTTATAAGATATAACCAACTGGGTTACTTATAATTAGCTTGGTTTTTTACAGCCAGAGAAGTCTTCGGGGACAATCAAGGAGCAACTTGCGGCTATAGCACCAGCCCTTGAACAGCTGTGGCAGCAGAAAGAGGAGAGGGTGAAGGAGTTTTCTGATGTGCAGTCACAAATTCAAAAGATATGTGGAGAGATTGCTGGGAACTTGAGCCTTGGTGATCAGGAACCTGCAGTTGATGAGTCTGACCTAACCTTGAAGAGGTTGGATGAACATCAAGCCCAACTCCAGGAACTTCAAAAAGAGAAGGTAAGCATTTCATTTCTATAAATACTAAGGTACTTAATGATCATTTTTCTGGCATCTCATGTCTCACATGCATGGAGTTGATTGATGCTAATTGCTACCTGAATTTGCAGAGTGATAGGTTGCACAAGGTCCTTGAATTTGTCAGCACTGTGCATGATCTCTGTGGTGTGCTTGGCATGGACTTCTTCAGTACTGTAACTGAAGTTCATCCAAGCTTGAATGACTCTACAGGTGTGCAGTCCAAAAGCATTAGCAACGATACCCTTGCTAGGCTGGCTAAGACTGTGTTGGCACTTAAAGAAGATAAGAAGCAGAGGCTTCATAAGGTATAATTTAAAGCTTTATGGTTCATACTGGGAAGAGTGCATCTAATCTCTCTTGCATGACACTTTGCTGTGGTTCTGCTAGAAACAGAAAGTCACTGAAAATTCTGCCTCTAATCTTATTCCTACTAATAATGAGGAGCTGGGTGTCTCTGTTCATTTTAGTTCTACATTTCGAGTTCGTTCACTATTACTTTTCTGCTCAGTGGTTATTTGTTTCCATCTCTTGGCATACAGCTTGTTGCATTTATATAATTTCTTCGTGTTCTGTGCAAGTGACATTAAGTATTTGACACTCCCCACAGCTTCAAGAATTAGCTACTCAGCTAATTGATTTGTGGAATCTGATGGATACTCCCCCAGAGGAACGGAGATTGTTTGACCATGTTACCTGTAACATATCAGCTTCTGTAGATGAAGTAACTATCCCCGGTGCTCTTGCTTTGGATCTGATTGAGCAGGTATCAATTCGACAGTATCAGCAAAATTGTGTTGTAATTAAACTTTTCCAGCTGTTTCTCATTGTCTTGTTATTTCTTTTTTAGGCTGAAGTTGAAGTTGAAAGGCTTGATCAACTAAAAGCAAGCAGAATGAAGGAAATTGCTTTCAAAAGGCAAGGTGAACTTGAAGAGATATTTGCTCGTGCCCATATAGAGATAGATTCGGTGGCTGCTCGAGAAAAAATTATGACACTAATTGACTCAGGGAATGTTGAGCCTGCTGAGTTACTAGCTGACATGGATAATCAGATAGCCAAAGCCAAAGAAGAAGCTCACAGCAGAAAGGAAATTTTGGACAAGGTTGAGAAATGGATGTCTGCCTGTGAAGAAGAGAGCTGGCTTGAAGACTACAATCGAGTACTTAGAATATCTCTCTCCCTCTAGAATATCTCTCTCCCTCCCTCTCTCTCTCTCTGTGCTTGCATGCTTGCTTGTGCATGTGGGGATCCATGGGCTTGTCTTCCATGTTAATTAAATATGTAGACCTCATTTGCTTTTTCTTCATTTTAAATTTTTTAGTTCATGGCTGATTTTGGTTATGCCAACCTTCAACCTTACTGATTGGCTTGCTGAAACAGGATGAAAACAGGTACAATGCTAGCAGGGGTGCTCATTTAAATCTCAAGCGGGCAGAAAAAGCCAGGATTCTGGTCAACAAGATTCCAGGTATGCCTAGAATTCCGGAACAACCTATGTCGATTGAGTTTAAGATAGGATTAGCATGTTTCAGAGGGAGTGGGAGTGAGTTTAGATTGTGAATGGATTTTGTGACCAGTGAAAGTCCTTCATTAATTATAGAGTATAAATGTAATGTTAATGGAGATCATGTGGTGATGTAAGTGAATGTATAGATAGGTCTGACTTGTGTCGATGATCCTAAGAAAATCATGATGCTGCCATGTGTCCTTTTCTAGTTGTGCATATGCCAGTTGGTCAGTTAATTCTTTGTGCTAAAAAGTTTCTTTTTTGTTCATCCAGGTCTGGTTGAAACCTTGGTTGCCAAAACTCGGGCTTGGGAAGAGGACCATGGCATATCATTCACTTATGATGGAGTCCCTCTCCTTGCAATGCTGGATGAATATGCCATGTTGAGGCAGGAAAGAGAAGAAGAAAAGCGGAGGATGAGGGTAAGTTTTATTGACTGATTGGATTAAATCATCTTTAGTTTTATTTTCAGTCCAATCTTTCATTTTCAACATCTACATTTGCGGTTTTTTCTTATGCTAAATTTTGTTTTATAACTTTTGGATTTCATAGGAATCAAAGAAGTTTCATGAGCAGCAAAGCACAGAACAAGAATCCATTTTTGGTTCAAGGCCAAGTCCTGCACGACCGGCCGGTCCGAAGAAGGTTGTTGGTCCACGTGCAAATGGCGGTGCCAATGGAACTCCAAGCAGACGGCTATCACTAAATGCTCATCAAAATGGCAGCAGGTCAACGACTAAAGAAGGGAAGAGGGAAAGCACTGGCAGCATCAGGCCAGCTGCTCCCGTCAACTACGTCGCCATAACAAAGGAGGATTCTGCCTCCCACGTTTCAGTTTCCGACCCAGTTCCGGCTTCACCATGACAATAAAAAGAGAGATAATTAGTAGGTTTACACACCTGTGATATTACTGTTGTTATTACTAGATCTGTTGTAGTAGGGATAGGGACCATGAAACACTCGAAAGGTGACTGGAGAGTAAACTGCTTTTCCTAGCTGTGTATGTTATATGTTATAAATTTGGCTTTTCTTATCAGTCTCTTGAATCATGCATTTTATGTTCTCAAATCACTTGAGTTGTAATGGAAATCCCTGTGGGCTGTGGGTTACAGTACGTACCACTAGCAAAATGTTCATTAACAAAATATTTGGTGCTTGGTGCCACTTTAGTGCTTTTATTGTGGAGGGGCACGTACGTTGTTGGCTGCGCTTTATTTTGGCTTCGTCGAGTCATATGGCACAGTTTTAAGGAGGCAAGAGTATTTTATGTTGTTGGAACCAATCAGGTTTCAACATGGCTTCGTGCAATGCTTTTCTCTTAATAAAAAAATCTCAACAACATTACGCATATTAATGCATCTTGATATAGAAAATATGTAAAATAATTAATATTAATTTATTTTCAATTTAGCAATCTATAACTATAAGAATCCGACACCAAACGCCGCGTTACCATAAAATAATAATAATAAAAGAAATCAAAATTCAAACCTTCGCAACGAAGCTTACTCTAATAACCCTTCACACATACGACGGCGTTTCGATCTTCTTCTTTCACCAATATCAAAGACTGGACTCGACGCTCAAAACCTCTTCACACATCCAAGAAAAAGACTCAGGCAAAGGGGCATGGCGAGCGAAACTGAGCCAGCGAAGTTGCTGTTACCGTACCTACAACGAGCCGATGAATTACAAAAGCACGAGCCTCTCGTCGCTTACTATTGTGAGTTTTATCGCATGTTTTTAAAACCCTAGGTTTTCTGTACAGGTGGATTGATCTCTGGATGTTGTGATTTAGTTTTAAAACCGACGCCGTATTTGAACACTGTTGCTTTGTGTATTGATCATTTAGGTCGATTGTATGCGATGGAGAGAGGATTGAAGATTCCACAGAACGAGCGGACCAAAACCACTAATTCTCTCCTTGTCTCTCTCATGAAACAGCTTGAGAAGGTCAATTTTCCATATTTCTGATTAATTTCATAAGCTGTTGGTGTAATCAAATTTATTTATTTTCTTATTGGAAGTTTGTTTGTGATAAGATGGAGTTGATCATCAAGTTTTTGAATTTTGAGAGAAATGAGTATGGATCATTGATACCAGGTGTGTTTTTTCTTTTTTTTGAGAAAACGAGGGGGTGTTTGAAAATTTTTTTTCACTAAATGTAAGGAAAAGTCACTTTTGATGCGGATAAGCAATGTTGGTTTGAGTTTTAGTAATCCTGCACTAGTACTGAGGCTCTGGGTCGTTATTTAGTTACCCAGTTGCCAAATCTGTATGTGCAAAATCAATGGTTGGGATCCGCTTTGCAGCTTATGTTATTTTTTAGTGTTTCTGCTGCCTGTAATGCCCTCACATTGTTTACAATATTTTAGTTTATAGTGATATATATATATATATATATATATATATATATATATATATATATTTGGTTAGAAATAAACTGTTTGCTTGTCGTTATCTAATGTTTTTAAGAAATCGAATGGTTTATGTAGATTTGAGTTGTGGAGCTTCCTTTTGGTTATTTCATTTTATTGACTTTTCTGAAATTGTTCAACTTGTGTCTGTTATTCTATTAAATGTAAATTTGAGGCTGTAAACTTATAATGTATTTATTCTCTACCAGATTTATGGTTCCTTCCATCACTTTGTATTTTTCCTAATTGGTGAGAATGATACCGGTCCTTTGCAGGATAAGAAGTCATTGAAGTTGGGGCCTGAGGACAATTTGTACCTGGAGGGATTTGCTTTGAATGTTTTTGCCAAGGCAGATAAGCAAGATCGCGCTGGACGAGCAGACTTGTATGACAAACTTTAATCTTTTTTTATATGGCTTTGTACTGTTTGACATTTGGTCCTTATGATGCCTCAATGCTATATGTAGCATTAACCTTATTCGCATAATTATCTTGATGTCTCTCGTATTTTGAGGCACTTGTGGAACAAGTAACTCATGTCTTGAAGCTCATTCTTTGCTTGTTTGTATGCACTTCATGATTAGTTGGACCTACGAACTCAGGTATTAGTGGCAATTTGTTCGTGCTTTATCGGTAACCAGAAGGATATGTGGAATCTATGGTGCATGTAAGTGCAAGGTTAAAAAGGGTTTAATATAGAAGAGAGCATGTCAAAATCAGAACAACAAATGATGTTATTATGAGTCATTTGAGTCAGGGCGGGTCCTGGTCCTATAATTCACTGGTGTTAAAGGCTATCCTTAGGCTCCACCTATCATTGAGTGTCATTGGTGGATTCTGGTGTTGTATGTTGAGTGTCTTGTTCACATTATTTCTTGTGCAAACTCTGCTTTTTCTATATTAGCATTTCGTGAGAAGTTTGTGTGTGTCTGTACTTTATTCAGGAATTAATTCATGATTGTTACAGGAATACTGCCAAAACATTTTATGCTCATTATTGTTACAGGAACACTGCCAAAACATTTTATGCTCATTATTGTTACAGGAACACTGCCAAAACATTTTATGCTCATTATTGTTACAGGAATACTGCTAAAACATTTTATGCTGCAAGTATTTTTTTCGAGATCCTAAACCAGTTTGGTGCCCTTCAGCCTGATGTGAGTTTATGGTCTTACTATTTTCTTATCATAGCTTCATCTTCTCAAACCTTTTAGGTTTATGTGACCTGAATTTCAATGATTTTTGCAGCTTTTCTCTGATATAACTGGCTCATTTATGCTTTATTGAAATCTTTTTCAGCTTGAGCAGAAACAGAAATATGCAGCTTGGAAAGCTGCAGATGTAAGGAAAGCCATGAAGGAAGGAAGGAAACCTGTCCCGGGCCCTCCTGGTGGGGGTGAAGATCTATCAATTCCACCAAGTTCACCTAGTGGTTCATATGTATGTTTCTGAACTCAACAGATATGTATTCTTGAGTTTGTTGACTAAAACTATGCATATGCACATTATGCTTGCACCTTCATTTTGGCCTTTCAGCTTCTTCCTAATGACAAGAACTGATATATGGTAAAAGAGAACTCTGGATGAATAGGATGTAGTCACACATATAATAATTTTAGCTTCTTTGTACATGAACATGATGATTAGGAAAAACATGCTGCTGTTGTTCTCAGTGAGTCTTTAACTATATCTACTTTTGTAGGACATTGGAACAAGCGAAACTCTAAATAAGGGTCCTGGATCTGATTCTGATCCATCATCTGAGTTCCCTGATAGACTCGGTCATTATTCTGCAAACGTTTCGCCACCACCTCAGTTACATGACAAAGTTTCCAACCAGCATTCAGCCAATATTTCCCCATTACCTCCTTCCCATGATTTTCATCCGACTTCATTGAACAGATCAGATGGTTCTTCTTCCCATGATTTTCATCCATCTTCATTGAACAGATCAGATAGTTCTTCCCATGATTTTCATCCGTCTTCATTGAACAGATCAGATAGTTCTTCATACTCTCAACCTAGTGCAGGTTACCCTACTCATGATTTTCATCCTCCTCCCTCAGCTAATCCACCTGCCCCAGCAAGCAGATCAGAGAATTCTACGTATTCTCAGCCATACCACCATCAATACTCTCAAGAACCCCAGCAACATTTGCCTCATAATTACCCATCTCAGGAAAATCCCACATACAATTATCCCAACTTCCAGTCTTATCCAAGTTTTACTGAGAGCAGTCTCCCATCCATCCCGACTCAGTATACTTCTTACTATCAAGGCTCTGAGATTCCCTACTCTTCCCACTCAGCTGCTCCTGCTCCCACTACAAGTTATCAGTCAACTTCTGAGTACTCTTCAAGCAGTAGAAATGGGACTATCTCAGAACCTCCCCCAGCCCAAAATTATCAATATGACAGCAATTACCAACCACCGCCTGAGAAAATCTCTGAGGCACACAAGGCTGCAAGATTTGCAGTTGGAGCCTTGGCATTTGATGATGTATCAATTGCTGTGGACTACTTAAAGAAATCACTTGAACTGCTGACAAATCCATCTGCCGGTCAGTGAATTGTGTTTTTCCTGGCCTGATCTTTTCTGTTGATGTTTCATCCTTTGTTTTCTGGCTGTTAAATGGTTGGATCTGTAAAGTTAATTGGACCCTTGGCAGATACTAAGGGTTACCCATGGATGTGAATGAATGATCTTGATATTTTCCTTGCAATGTGGAGCTTCCGATTCTTTTCTTAGAAACTTTGTTTTGTGTTACAAGATTTCGTAATACACACACACACACACATATATATATAGTAATGTGTCTGCCTATAATCTCTAAGAACAAAACCATTTTTCTATTTGGAAACCACTTATCCGCGACTGAGATGCAATGGTTTTTAAGCGGCTCCTCTTTTTCCTTGCAATGGTTTTTGAGTGACTTTTTTCATATAAGGTTTCTAATGACTTGATTTTTGCCTTTCGCTTGTTTGTCTTTTGTACATTGCTTTTTCAGCAGCAACTTTATATGTGTATGAAGTCAAAAAGTTGACAATTTAGTGGAAAAATAAGCAGGGAAAAAGCTAGTCTGTGTCGGCGTTGCCTTCAAAAGAAAGCGAATCAATGGGAAATGAAGAAACGCAGGCTCACCTAAAACAGCAAAAATTTTCGCTTCATTATTATTATTATTGTAGTAGAAAAATGAGTCCTAAATTCCTGTAAAAACTGATGTGGCAAGATATGATTGGTTGATGGAAAACACACATAATAAAAATAAATCATTATAGTATTGTTTTTTAAGGTGCCTGAGAATGATGCAAGAGGGCTAGTAGGCTACCATATAAGTAAAGAAAATGATATAAGAGAATGAATATTAATCGGGAATTGGCATGCTTGATGTTCTATGTGGTACTAGTAGGAAGCTTTCAACTTCAATATCTTGGAGAGGAGAAATTGTAGAGCACCTCGACTTACACTATAGAATATCTGCTTGCAGAGGGAGACCATATGATAGGATGATGCAACCGAGAGAATCAATGTTAATACTTCTAATTTTATAACTGAATGTAATAGCTGCCAGCTGTAGCAAACAAGAGCACTTTCCTTAATAGCAACTAAACCATGAAAGTTGATGATTATGATTTAACATCCTATAATATTTAAGCTAAACCTAGGGCTTCGACATTTCATTGCTTTGTATGGTACGGTTTAGCATTGTCGATTATGCTATTCTTGCCTTCATCAACGGCTATGCTAAGAGTTATCTGGAGGATAAGCCAAAGGGATTTTTGTCTTCCATGTTTAACATAATTTAAAGGTTGATTAGATGACAGTCTAATCACTATTTCAGAGAATCGAAAACATTTAGATAACACAAAAATTACTTCAGGATATGATGATGACAACTAAGCTTACTTTCAATGAAAATCCTGTCATCTTGGAGAACCCGTCAACATTTTTACTATAAAAGCTCATTTTACGCACAAGAAACTTGGGAACGAAGGAATGGGAGCAGGCTTCTCTAGTTCCAGGCAATCTTCAGGCCCGCAGAAGCTGCCTAGGGAATATTTAAGTGATCAAAATTCTGTTTTAGCATCATCCATTATCAACATCATGAAGCCTAGATGCTTATGGACAGATGAAGAGAAAGAGCAGCATCAGCAGCAGCCGGCAAATGAGGCGAAGCTGCGCACTTTAGAGGAATGGCTCTTAGCTTCTCCAAGCTTGAACAAGAATAGCAGCAGTGGAGGTGAATACTATGTGTTCAAACAATTATCTCCTAACATTCATTTTCATCAATCTTTATACGTAGATAAAGCAGATTACGTGTCTGACTCACTTCATCAAGTTGAAAAAGAGGAGCTTAGCACAAGCAGCCAAAGTGGGAAGACAAAGAAGAGGGTGAGCTTCAAATTACCTGAAGAGGCCGATATATTCATATTTTATTCACCAGCAGAAGATGAATATGGGAAGTAACTTAGTGTGTTCTGTAATGAACCCAATTTAAGCACTTGTACATTTCAATCAAAGCTCTCGGTGCGATGAATAAAAGCTTATAACATTGAAATGAAAGTACCATCTAATTATGCGGTCTTGTTCGAGTTAAATTCAATATATTTAATTTATAATTCGTTTGACTTCAAGTAAAAAATAAGTAAAAAAACCACCTGTTTCAGCTACAATTTGCTTTTGGGTTAGAAGTTGCTTTTGGAAAGAAGCAAAATCTTTTCTTTCCCTTTATAATTGAAATAACAACCATTATACCCTACCCTTCTTCAAATAAAATAACTGAAAGTGAGAGATTACAAAATTTCAAAGTATCTAAAATCAGCAGCATTAAAAAGTTACATAGAAAACACAAAGTCTTAAGGTCCCACATGTATGAAGGTTACTACACACTTACACAGTCATATATAAACGACACACAAAATACAGTCTTAATAAAAATATTTAAAAAAAAAAACTATTTCCATTTTTTTTTCAGTTGAATACCATTTTTTTTAAACAAAAGAAAGGGATGCAACTATATGGAAGAATTGTAACTGTTCTATTAGCTCTTTAGCATAGCAACTGCCACGACGCTCCACCCGTTTAAACAATTCTTCACTGAGCTGATCACCAATGTGGGCATCAACAAGGACCCCAGCCACACTCCGACAGCTATTGGCGAGGGCTCGACCCACTTCGGCTGCATCGTCCGGCTGTTTAACCACCAGAGGACTTCCTCCTTTGAAGACCTCTAGCTTGTTGATGGCAAATGAACCATTAGCTTCAACTACTTCCTTGAAATCTTGTAAGCTTGATGCATAAACCGGTATGTTGAAAGTGTCACGTTTTTCACTGGTAATAAGGCCCTATAACAGTGATGCAATATAAAAGTTAGTGGTTAGCCCAATTAAATGGGCCTAAAGGCCCAAAATAGATAAAGAAATAAAGCTAACAAATTCATGAATACCTAATCATGATCTATGGACCATATTGATTACGGTTGTTGTTTAAGGGACATGGTCATACGTAAATGTACTCTAAAAATCAATTGTTTGAAGACAAATTTGGGCCCCACATAAATTTCAACGTTATCTGATCAACCTCACTATGATGTATGATGATGATTGTGTTGGGCAAAATCCATCAACCGATTGATTTACTACTGTGGCGAGTAAAATTAGCACACACCCACTGGACTTGGCAGTGTTTATCATACTGCCGACAAGAGGATTGACACATGGGCGGCTAGATTCTACTTCGGTGAGCGCATCGAACGGCTAGGATTGATCTGGTTTGATCATGATCAGTGACAAGGGCCGCCTAATAAGCCCAAGCACACCTAATCATAGCTCCCCTTTATGCATGGTGTATTATTATTGCATTTTGGTCTGCCAACAAAAACGAAATGCAAAACAAAGACCCAAGTCCAAAAAGAAGTTGCCGTAATCACCCACACAGAGGCACATGAGATGAAAAGCTTAAAAATCGAAATGTTGTTGTGATGATGATGATGATTACCTCTTGGACAAGATCATTCCAAGCATCCTGAAAGTGGGTCCCAAAAAGGATCCCAGGCCCACCTTGGTCTGTGGGGTCCGCCGAGGTCCTGCCTAAGCAGACAAGAAACATGGACCCACCTCTTTTCATCTCTTTTGATCTTGATCTAAGAAATGCTGCCAAGTCCGTTTGAAATTGTTTCTTGTACGCATTTGCTGTCTGCTGATTTGCACCGTGGATGTACACTTTCTCTTTATTGTACGCCGTTGATCTCTTATCAAGAGCACTCTCAGGCACCTGTTTCATGCAAAGTTATTCTTTAGTGTGTGTGCAATACCCCTCAAATTTATTTTGTCACGGTAAAAAGCACTTTCCAAGAAATGCTTCTAAACATACAAGAACGACGTGGAGCGCCGATACGCCCGTTATTATGTGTGACCGGCCACGTGTCAATTAATTATTGGCCGAGTTATTAAAATCAGTTAATACGATTACGTGTACAACGACGCGTATTTAATCGAGTCTCTTTAAACATATTCTTTTTTGTTTGATAAGCTTTAAACATATTCTTTGAATTGAACTATTATTACTAGTTATTATTTTGTCATTTTCCCACTGTAGAAGAAAAGCAAAAGCAATTTATGTATTCAAAGTGATTTTGAAAAGTGAAACAGTTGCTTGTAAAATTCTGCAATTGAGGACAATTTTGTTAAATGCTGCAACTTTTTGACCTTCTAAAAGCCCGCAAAAATTCAGAGTCTGAGATCATTCATTTTGACTCTTAATCAATTTGAATACTAAAAATTTGCTTGTTTAATACAATTATAATTTACAACCCAAAAATCGTCCTGGGGAACAAATTATTATTATTATTATTATATCAAACTTAGCGCTTTGTATGTAATATAATAATTATGCACCGCGACCAAAAAATGATGTAATGTACGTAGGTAACACCTAAATTATCAAGAAAAATAATTAATGATCACCTGAGATAGCCAGTGCAAGGAGAATGCGGAGTGGAAAAAGTCGATTGATCTTGTCGGAAAAAGGCGCCGATAAAATGAACCTGGGACTCCGGCGGCGAA
Organism: Murraya koenigii; assembly: GCA_025617385.1. Lineage (NCBI taxonomy): Eukaryota > Viridiplantae > Streptophyta > Magnoliopsida > Sapindales > Rutaceae > Murraya > Murraya koenigii. The sequence continues at coordinate 23,229,116 of CM046817.1, forward strand.
ATAAGACCGGTGAGTATCGGAAGCTAGGCATTCTTCCATGCTACTGCCTATGGGAGGCAAGAGTTGAAAGAGAGTGTTGAAGTCATTGCTAGGGAGGTCGGAGAAGAAAGCTGAGAACTCCGGTGGCTCGCACCCCGAGGCCTCGTAACGTTTGCTTATGTGCTTGATGATCACGTCCACGATGTATAGCGTGTTGTTGCCACATGAACAGCCTAAATCTGCCAAGGCAAAGGGGACGATTTCTGATGGTGGCATGATTAATTGGATATTGTCTAGGGTTTCTCTTAGTAGATGAAGCATGGATCGAGCATGTATAGCCTGCATGTCGAATATAATTAACGACTTATGTATAATACACAAATAACAAATTAAAAACAAGTGAAAGTTTACTCGAAAGGAATTCAAAAGGAACCTGTGCTTGAGAGTTATTGGCATAGCTAGTTTCACCGTTGCCTCCTTTCATGCTTAGTATCATCTCAAGCTTTCTGTCAGAAACAATAACATCATTTCCTTTGGGAGCCATGTTCATTAATGCTTTGTATATATGCTATATGTGTATATATGTAACAAGAACTATAATTAAGAATAATTAAGTGCTTTTGCAGCTTCTTGTTGTGTGTGATATGAATGTGAGAAGAAGTGCTTTTGCTAGCTGGTTGGTTTTGTGGACTAGAGGAGGCTAGGGAAAGTTGACTATATATAATAAAGGACAGGGTATTTTATATAGGTTGTTTATTTTGGTGAGTAAACGAGAATTAAATGGGATATATATTTAAAAATAGAAAGAAAGCCAAATATGGTAAAAATTAAGTTCAAAATGTGCACATATGGTCCTCACATGCAGCAACAAATTAAGCAACAAAGTACCCAAAATTGACGCCGGATTTTCAATGTTTCCGATCTCTATGTAACTTCATCGTTGCCGGAATTATTCCCCTGAATAAAATAGTACATTGTGAAACATAATTACAGTTGAATTAATAGTATACTTATGGTTGTTTTTTCATATTCTTGATCATATATATATATATATATATATATATATATATATTAAATGATTAATGATATACATCCCAAATTTCATCCCAAATAATGTGTCATTCCTTCCGTTAATGATGAAATTTTTAAATAAGCTACTTAATTATGTCATTTTGTTGATCCCTATTCTATTTTTGAAGTATATATGAAAAAAATAATCAAAAAAATTCAAAGTAAATGAAATTTACCAAGGGAGAGCGTGCAAAAGTAAAAATCTGTGGCCCCAACATAACCTAAAACAAGCCAACAACAATTCTTGTTATACAATTGCATAATCAAGTAGCTTTCAATTAGTAGAAAACAAAATTATAAAACGGCATTAACATACTAAACCAGAAAACAAAATTTAAAAACTTAAAAATAAAAGTTTAACATGCTTGGAGACATTATTTTTAAGTATATGCATGAGGCTATAAGCTATGATGTAATTTGCCTCTTATTGCATGCTGCTTGCTAGACTCAATGTATATATTATAAAGCAATTAACAAAGAATTATTGACTAATTATCGGCTTAACAATACACATAAATTATAAAGATCCTAATTAATAAACCCGAAAAGCATAAAGATGACAAATACTATTTCTTAAAGCTATTACTAGTTAATAATTTCTAAAATTTAAAATAAAACCTTAACATGCTTGGGGGCATTGTTAAGTACATACATGCAAAAAGGTGTCTGGATTATAAGCTATGATGTAATTTGCCTCTTATTGCATGCAGCTGTATAGAGTGTACATATATATTATAAAGTAGTTTCAAAGAATTATTGAGTAATTATCTCCTTAACAATTCGTATAAATTAAGATGATAATGAACCCATTAAGCATAAGATGACAATCACTCTGCTTCTTAAAGCATTTAAGAATATTAATTTAATTTATTTCACATAATTATGGGTTTAGAGAATGATTAGGAGGCCTTGTTGAAACAGTTAAACCAATTTTAGTCAGCCATGCAAATCAATACAAGCTTTTTTCCTTTTTCATTGTTTAATAAAAGGTAAATTTTTTTTTATTATTATAAGAGGACTTTATGGGTTAATTTCTTTTTGGAAGGGGACTTTAGGGCCTAATTGAGATCAAAGTTGGGATCTATTAAAAGCTTGATTAGGATTTATTATTCTCTGATTTAATTAATAATTAAACCATCGCCCCAGAAATCAAGGTTCAGATTTTTACCCAACTTCTTTTAACTACTGACTAGACTACTAGTCTTTGTTGGATCGATGTTGGGATACTCGGACAAAATGCAATGCCGCCACAACTTGCATTTTATTGCGTGCGTTTTACGCTCTTTTATAAAGAAATTAACCCAATTAATTTCTCCCAAATTTCCAAAATTTCAATTATTTTTGTTCAGTTCCTAATTGCTGGGGATCTCTCTTATGGACTGTGAATCCTTGATTCCTTGAGTAGATCGAATGTTTTCTTTTTTGTTTTTTTGGGCAAATGATTAACTGTTTTAAATTAATATCTTTCTATCTCTTTGAATGAAGTTTGATCCAACCATATATTTTATGTAAAATGCCTAATAATTCATAATACTAGCTAGTTACTACAAAGAATTTTGCATTGTTATAAAAACTAATCCAAAAGTAAAAAATTAAGTGAATATTGAGTTCAAACATAATGTTTAAGATTTAACACATATCTATCATCACATGTAATTGATAATCATATATTGATAACGGCCCTTAGTGTTGTGGTTGTCCTCACATATTCATTCTCACCTCATTGATGAGGTCGATGGTTCAATTAACCCTCCTCCTTTTTAGAGAATATTTTTGAGTTAGCCTCCAAATGATGTTTAATCAATCATGCACTGTAATTATATAACAAGATATGGATAAATAAGCGCCGATATTTTCATGATTATCTTACACGCTCTCTAACAGGCAGTGAAAAAGGGGCAGAATTTTGACAGGAGCATTAGCACTGTAACCCTAATAATTATTAATTTAAACCCTAATTAACTAACTAAAGACCTGGAATCTTGTTCTCCATTTTCCACAAATCAATCCCCCCACACCGACGACATTTTTCTTGCAGCCTTAATATTCTCAATGCCTTAAACTAGCCGTGATAGTCGCCGGTTCACGTGAATCTAGGCCGGACCGTGTAATATTTATTTCCTCCATCATCCACTTCTGCTTGTGCTTCCACCTTTTTGCTTTTGCTTTAATTTGTTTAAATTCTATTTAACTGCCCTATACAGCTACACTTTGGTAGCTTTTGCTTCTAGTGTACTACATGTAAATACGAGCCATGCAAGATTAACAGTTTTTTTTTTTTTTTTTTGGGGTTCAAATAAAAATATACAGTGGGTAACTGGGTGTTGCTCATGGCAATTGGCATAGACTTTATTTACCTTTTTGTGAGACTCTTTACTTATGTTTTAAAAACTTGGACAAGAAAGATGCTTTGGCATTGATGGTGTTAGATTGGTCAGAAATGGTAATATTGCTGTGATTTTGGACAAAGCGTGACAAAGTTTCTAGCTAGTTAAAAGAGACAAGTCTCTAGATAAGAAGAACGTGGTGGAATGGTCAAAAAGCTATAGGTAGAATCACTTCTTAGGGTTTCATGAAGTTTTGTCCAACATTTTACCATGGACCACAATTTCATTTTTAACCTTATTATTTCTAATCACGTGATCGTTCAAAACAAGAGAACACTAAAAAGAGTTCAAGAGGATTAAAACCCTAGATTCATTTTGAGTGCATATATATATCATATATGTTAATTGCTACTTGGCAGCTAGCTTTTTAATGTAAGTAATAAAAGCCTCATTAATGTCCCGGCAATTATTATTTTTCAGCACAATGGTGTGACGGAAGAACAAGAGTAGAAACAGGTTTCAGCAACGTTATGAGCGACGGCTGATGATGGATCTGCGTTACATGGATTTGTTCATTTTCGGATGCAAGGACTTTGAAAAATCAAATGAAAGAAAGTTTTGCCGGTTGCCGCTGAGGCTACCTACGTATACAATCACGCAATGTTGCTTGGTACAGCTAATTTTTAATCTCAATTTTTCATTGTTAACCTTCCAAATTTTTATAGTAATGTGTATAATATATAATAAGTTGGGACAGAAAGACATCAACCAAAAAACTTCGCAAGTTTTTTCAACTGAGAACTAGCAAGGACGGCGTGCTGCACTAGACATTGCAGTAGTGTAGTCATTCTCACCACTTGAATGCTGGCTAAGAGATTACTTTATATTAATTTGCTGACATAAAGCTAGCAAATAAGATCTAACACATGCATACTTTGATCTGACATCTTATAAACAACTCATCACCTTATATTATCAATAATGGTGTATTTGAAGTAACTGTAAAGTAGAGCGCGAATCATAACAACTGTACATGTAAAATGATAAATAATAAAAATATATTATAACTTTAATCGGTAACTAAAACTGTTGAGTTGTTTTAATATAACAACCCTAGATTATTGAAAAGGGGAAAAAAAGTTAAAAAAAAAAAGTACATCTTTTGAAAGATGTAGAGCCTAGATTTCGAATTTGCAGTACCTTGAGAGGAACAAACTTCCATCAATTATTGAGAAGAGTAATGGTCTGGTTCTGGATTTATCAGGCAAATCCTAAGCTAGGTAGGGTACAGTGACGACAAAGACAATAAGTTTCAACAAATAAAAATTTCACAATAATAAACGTTGTACTAGCTGTGACCTCTACCGGTATAGCTAAAGCAGTATCATGATTAAATTAATGGTTTATTGCAGATAAAAATTATTAATTAAATGGAAGGTTAATTGGATTACAAGACAAGCTAGCTAGAGATTTGCAATCTCTCTTGAGTTTACGGTTTTTCCTACAAGTGAGTGCAAAGAAGAGAAGCCAAGCAACCAAAATATTGTACTGCAAGTATTAATGCAGAAATTGGATCAAATCAATCAGAATAAGCAACAATTTTTTTAAAAATTGATGTCTATTCCTAGCTCCCTAGATGTAGCAGCTGCAAATTCAAAGAATTGGGAATTGCAGGGTTGCTTCAAATTCTGGGCTCAACTTATTATTATAATAAATAAGTGTTGTTAGATCGAGGACATTCAGCTGATTTATTCAAGTCCATCAAAGATCAAAGAATATGAATTGCTGATATACTTAAGAGAAACTTTTATGATGGTATCAAATTTGAGTAAATATTGAATGATATCCTCAAAAAAAAATATTACCATTGGAATAAAATAATCACTAAAAATATCCCAAATACAACACGTCAGAAATATAACTTTATAATTTACTTGGCCTTCATACAACAAGAAGTGCGAAGCACCAAAAATGGGCAATTTAAATTGCTATTGAGAAGATCATACAGACTAAATACTAAAGCCATCTACATATGATACAAGTTGAGAGCTCTGGCGCTCCTTTATACATCAAAACTCAGAGCACCCATACGTCAGTATCTGTTTTGATCGGATCAACCAGAAACTGGCCGAAAAACGCCTTTGACTTCATCATAAAACCATCTGCAGTAGAAAAAGTTTGTACCATCAGAGATGGAGAGAAAAATAGAGCAAGTGAATTGAATTCCTTTTTTATTAAAATGTAATTAATCTGATGAGAAAATTGCCCAAGATGTTCAAATAGACTAACTGTAGCACACTTCTTTTTATTACTGCTGTGGCCATTCTTGGTGTATCTCAGGGACTGTATATCTAAGATGTTTCGCCATGATTCTAAAAATATTAGAAACGAGGCAGACATGCATCTTTTGTAAAATAAATACATACTGGCACAAGAATACTGGATGTCTTCCTTTATTTGCCTCATTTCCCAAGTGATTTAGTCTTTCATTCTCTTCCTTAAACTTGCCAGGAGGAAGAACTTCACACGGACCTCGAATCAAGCCAGCCATGACAGAACTCTCGTTATTAGATTCATAAAGCTGCACATCAACAGTGAGTTAAAATGAAAATGAGCATGATAACTAAAATTAAGTATATTCCATGATAACTAAAATTAAGTATATTCAGACTCCAATCCACAAAAAAGAAGAGGCAGACATTCAATTAAATGAAACAGAAAACCATAACTTGGAAGTAAGCTTAGTATATGACCTTCTCATTCTTTCACCCATCCCCAATCCACCACAAAAGGGTAAACCATCAGGCAAACCGTCTAAGAGTAAGTTTACTTTAAAAATTATTCTTATATATCTAGCAATTCACATAAAAAGAAAACATTTCAGAAACTAAATCACCTCATTGATTTCAGGGGCACATGGGCAGCCAACAGCCTCTGGCAAGTCACCAGGAAAGAAGCACCTATTGACCATAACCCACTTAGAACCAGTTCCAGTATCCTCCCACATGGTCTGCAATAGAAAGTAAAAACTATACAAATCAGAAACCAAAGTGGAAGATATACACACGAGAATATTAGTAAAGATTCGAGTAACAAAAATTCTAGGGCATGCACTATTTTATTCTTGCCTGAAGTTTAGAAGGCATCAATTTGTCATTGCTAGAATGCAAAAGAACATGATCCTTTACTTTATATGTTACTCCACCAACGCAACAAAACTGGTAATACTTTTTCCCATCCACAATTTGAAGTACATCCCCAATCCATTGCACATTGTGCAAAGCATCCGAAGAAATCACAGAATTTCCAACGGGGTTTGGCCGTGCAACAACTTGCTCAGCTTGCTTTATTGTAGAGTTCCTGTCACGACTATTCTTTAAAGAAATTTCAGCACTGTTAGCCAGATCTGCACGAACAACTAGAGAATTGTGTGAAGGCTGTGATGGAGCAGAGTTATTACTAACAGTCTCTGATGATATAGCAGGATGCTGTGATTTTGATTCAGAAGCCAATTTCTCCAGCTGTGTAGAAGATTCACATACTTGAGTAGGTTGGGTCGGTCCACGAGAATCACCAGGAGGAGAAACAACCCCCAAAGGTTTTGTCAAGTTACTTGAACAAGTTCCAGAAGAAGTTTCCTGATCCTTACTTTTTGTGCTTGAAACCAAACTACCACCCTGTGTTGCTCTTATATTGTGAATTTTTGAATCAGACACCAAGTCAATGGAGTTGCTGCCTAGAGCACCAGACCCAGCAGAGCTTCCGTTTACTGTAATCTTCTGCTGATTATTTACTTTTTGATCTACAGATATGACTTTCTTATCTGAAGGAGACTGAATTACAGATGTGTTGGAAGGCATTTTTGGTGTATTTATGCTTCTCATGACACGACCATATTTAGGGGGCAAGGGCTTTCCATTGGATAATTTCAAGCAACTCATGCAGTGCCACTCACCACCTCTAGGGATTCCTTTCTGATTATTCATTTGCAGACATTTTAAGTGAAATCCTTTCTCACAAGCATCACAAAGAACTACACTTTCCACCTCATTGGCAGTAAGTTTGCATATTTGGCAAGTAAAAGCCTTGTTCATGTATTCTCTTGAAGGTGGGGTCCATGTGGGATGCTGAGGAAGCTTTGGATGCAATAACTTCTGAACAATTTTAGCAATTTCACCATGATTGCTGCCAATTTGTGGGGCTTGGACAAGATTTGTGCCTTGCAAAGGCTGATGCATGCTAGGCATATTTCCAGTTTGAGAAATGAATGGTCTAAAGCTCTGATCTCTTGCAGCCTGAGGAGCTGTCCGTGACATATCAGCAGGCCCCTCAAGCTTGACAGGAATATGATTTAGCACCTTATTTTCTGGTCCAGGTTTAGCCAATGAGGCAGGTTGGGGCTGTACAGACCAAGTTGGAGCATTCACTAATGGATGATTTGCAGAAGCATTTGCTGCATACGAAATAACACAGGCATGAATTGTACAATCAAAATGAAGCAAAAATATTTCCATATCAAACAAAAACATACTAATAGAAAGTATATGATAACATTAAATAGCTAAGTATATAATTTAAGAAAAAGAACGATGGATTTTAGACTAAGCCACAAAGTGAAAATGATAACATCATTTACCATGTACACCCATTAATTGAAACCAGAGAAAAGGGGGCAAGGATTACCTTGTACTTGTGATACATAAGAAGACCCATTTGATCCTCCATCGAATTTAACTTGTGGTCTCTCAACCCTTGAGAGCGCTAATGAAGATGAATCCCTTCCTAAATGGCTATTAGGCAACCCAGTGGAGACTGTGGGTGGTCTTGCATCATTGTTCGGCAACTGATATGGTAGAGATGTAGAAGTTGTAGCATGAACATGGACAGGAGGTGATGAAGTGGGGAAACCTCCGGAGGATAGTGCTGGCGAGGAACCTACTTTATCTAATGGAAACATGCGAGCTGTGTGTGATGTCCCACGGTTTTCAGGTGCTGTGCCAAAACTTGTTTGCAGTGAGTTGGAAGTATGTGTGGTAGGTTGTGTTAAAAATTTCTTAGGTTCTTCCATCTGGGTTAAAAAAGGGAAAGAAAAATATTAGAATTTGCATCCTATATAGTGCTGCACAACATGTTAAAGTAGTTGGAGGAAATATTAGTTCTGGATACCTTAGTGCCAATCACTATGATCCCGTAAAACTACAACTTTTAAGTTTTTTTTTTTGTCTGAAAAACTACAAACTTGGATCCACTATTCTAGCAGAAAATACCATGTCTCAGAGATTCACCCAATTTGAATCCCAATAAACAAGAATTTTAAGAGAATCTTTGATTCAATTTCTTTTAATTCCTAAGCCCTTTTAACAACCAGACATCCCAAATCTCATGATAATAATATCTAAAGTCACAAAAACGACAAGATTAACATCAAGTAATGATACTAAATTCAGTGAACCAAACAAACCAATAAAATCAATGAATACATAAAATCCACATCAATCGAACCCGAAACGCCAAATGGATCCAAATTAGTTGACTACCTCTAAACCCACAGAACCAAAACCCTCATCTCCCCATGGGCAACTCAACCTTCTCAACTTGAGTTTCTTATATGTTCTAATGAAGAAACAACTTCAACTTGTTTGCTCTTCCTAAAATATTCACTAATGAAACATAGCAGGAAGAATTTCAGATTCAATGAAACACATATCAATAAAAAAAAAAGGCTAAAAGAATTAGCGGACAATTGCAGCTGTAGATTAAGCAAAAAACTCAATTACTGCTGGTATTTACATAAATTCTATATTAAAATTAAATACCCACAAAAACCACTCCCCGATAACCAAAAAAATTAATCTAAAGGAGTCAAATTTATTTTCTGCCTCTGCACATTGTTATAACATCACATAGACAATAGTGATCAGTATCTACAGTAGTTAATAACATAACACAAAATTAAACCAACCTACAATTTCAATCCTGCAAAAACCACATAAATCCAAAAAAGGAAAGCCCTTTACCTTCCAATTATTAAACTCACCATTAGCAACAATTGCCAAACACAGAAAAGCCATATTAAGCATCAAATTAATCAAAATCAAAACCAGACCGCGATCCCTCATCCCATGAAAATTATCCAAACCTGTTCAAGAATACCCTTTTACTTTCTTCCCAGTACTTAATTTTGAAAAAACAACCACTAAAGTTCTTAGTAAACACCCAGTTTTACTTGGGAGCCCAAAATTAAAAACCAAACTACTCATTCTAAACCAATAAAAAGGAGCTAAAATTCCAAATAAATAAATAAAATAGCCTCTCTCTCTCTCTAATTTTTTTTCCCCTTCCTGATGTAATAAAATAAAATCGTGTTTGTTACCTTCCTCTTGCTTAGCTCAACCTTCTCCTTAATACTCAACCTCTGTCCACGAAACCCTAATTTCTGCTCCTTAACCCTCCCATTAAGGCCCAAATCCTCAATCAACCCCACAATTGCGTCTCTGGCCACAATGTCCTTGGGCGCCAAGCCCTCGCACATCTCCGCCAACTTCTCTCTCGCTTCCGCCATCAACCGCCGTTCCGTCTCCGTCGGGCCCTTCCCTCCCGCGCCCCTCATCCGCCACATAGCCGACAGCACCAGGACGATCTCCGCCACTCGTTTCGCCTCTTTCTCAGCGGCCCCAATTCGAGCTCTTTTCTTGGACTTCATTTGAGAGTCTTCTTCGTTTTCTGCCGCCCTTTTCTCGTTTGTTTTTGTCGTTATTGAAACGTCTGGCTGGGGATTAAACGGTGCGTTTGCGTTTGCGTTTGCGTTTGGGGAAGTAATTGGCGCTGGATCCATTGTGTTTCAGAGTTTAAGCACATGAACGGTGTCGTTTATGCGGGAGCTTGATTTGAACGAGAGATGTTAATAATGTTATGTTACGGGGCACTGAGTGAGAGGGAGAGAAATATAGGGAGAAAAAGGGGTTTATTTAGAATTTCTAATTTCTTTGGTTTATTTTGTGAACCGGTTCTTATTTTGGGGCTGGACCGGATTCATTATTTTTTTAATTATTCTTACTATTTTAATTTAATAATAAACCAAATTTTAATGTCAATTATTAAATCAATAACATTCTAATTTTGTTGTAGATATAAAGTTTTATTCACCCCGTAATAATGTGTCGCTTGTATTAAAAAATAAATATAAAAAAAAATTTACATAAAATAAATATTAAACACATCGTATCATCTATATATTTATGCAATAAAATTATAAGATACTCACACATATACATTTTTAAATTGACCAATCATAAAGTGAGAGAAAATAAATTTTAAGTAGATTTTATAATTTAATTCGATAATCTCATTAAAATTTGAAACTCTCTCTCATATTAGATATTTTTTTTTTTGGGATAAAGAAATGTATACTCAATTATTAACATTGAAGGAATTAAATCCCTCTCCAATTAGCCCACAAAAATATTTATTTTCGTTTATTATTATACAAATTTTATAGCAAATATTATAAGTTATATCTAAAATTTTTGACGTATTATACAAATTTTACAACACAATCATAATGTTTTCGTGTTTTTATTTATTATATTCATCGTCACTCTTATCAACTGTATTGCTACGAAAAGGGTGCATTTTTCACTTTAACTAAGATATGGTACTAGTTCAATTAATTGTGAAATATAATGAATGAATGATAATTTTTTGTTATATATATTCCATCAAAATTAGTGGACGAGGGCTTGTATGTCTTCTTATCAAACGTCAAGACACAAAGGACTTACGTCCCTGTCCCTAAATAATTACTTGACACATGCTACTTTTCACTTTAAATTAATCGCGCCGCGCATCATCCTTTTCATCATTAGTCAGTATGTACATGAAATTTGATCAAATTCCATAATGTATTTTGGCAATAGATACAACAATCAAGTAATCAACAGTGACATAACTTCACTTCCATTTAGCTTTTCAACTTACAGCAGTACAGCTACAACTGTAAGATCAATTTATTTTGTCAAACTTAAGGCCAGATCACTGCAAACAACAACCCAGGAATTGGTGTAGAAAATTTCAGCATTCTCAAGTGTAAAACCATGAGGAAGTGGCAAAGGAAATCCTCTTCTGAGATGTACGTTTATATATGGCAAGAAGCCAATCTTGAGAATTGTGGACATCATAGACTGCAAGCACATTTTCAAACTAACATGAGACGAAGAATAGCCAATTAATGGAAGAAGAAGCAACAGCTGCAATAACATTACAATGTTGAGACTCAGCGGAGATATATGTAACAATGCATATTGAAATGATGAAACTCAACTAGATATACCTGGAATATGTGCATGTTAAGATTGCCAATGTTGCTCCACGTCAAAGATGCTTTAAAGTCGTTTAATCCAATGATACCGGCTAGGTTATCTCCTTTGATTTCTGGAATACAATAAGTGTTTATTACCTGTGCCAAAACAACAGGCTCTCAGCTAACACAGTATACACGAATGAGTGGGTTAAAATGAAAATGAATGGCATTAGTAAATGGCTGTATATTATGTGCAGCTGATAGATTTTCAATTAAGCTCACCAGTGAAATGCATGCAACTGGTATAACTTCACTGGAATCCAGAACATTGATGGTCATATCTATGTCAATGGTGGCACCTATGTCATGCTCTGAAACTTGTATCTTTGGAGGACTTGTGACAGATATATTTAGACTCATGTCATCATTTGGGTACCGTGTGTAGAGTTGAGGTATAATGTGTCTCCATCCAGAAGTGTTGAGAACAGACTTATCTGGTATTTTATCTATGATCCAGTGCAGACGATTTGCCTGAAATGGAAAACAAAGAATAATAATTAATAAAAAAAGAATTTAAGGGTCCAATGATAAAGTTGTGCAATTTCCAGCTAGACCGAGATCAGTTTAGTAATTAGGCGCAATCCCTTTCATAGGTAACCTAGCCCTCACCCAAAATAGAGCAAAGCCATCCAGGTCTAGCACAAGCCAAGCGGGAGCCATAAAAAGACCAAAGTCCAAGACTCCAAGATATACAAGCTAGATATGATTACATAAGGTTATTTTTGTTGGCCAGGCTTATCCTGGTAAAAGAGTTGTTTAATCATGTGAAAACTCAAGATTAACGAAGAATCAACTTACATTGAAGTAGACCAATGCACCTGAGCTGAAAACATTTTCATTCAATTGAATTCCAATCATCTTAGCTGGACTGCTGCAGGAAGCAGAAGACTCAAATCCTTTGTGGTAATAGTTCAACACTGAAGTGCCACTAGTTGCTGTAAATAAACCATTGATTTCAACTTCAACAGAAGAATCACTCAATACAGGACTTCTCACAAAACTAGTATTCATTGAAGCGATATGACTAACTGGGATTTGCTTTGGAAGTGATTGAAATACAGAATCCAGCTTTTTTATCAGTTTACTTATTTTCTTGGTGACAGCACTTTCGACTGCAGACCTTACTTTACCTTCAAATGCTTCAAACAACCTGGAGATATCAGGCTTAAATGGAATAAATTCATCAATTCTTCAAATTAGTGTCTGGGGGAAATGGAAAACAAAAAAGGTGAGGGGATTACATACGCTTGATAAAGCCAGGATGCTCCGCCATCCACATTTATAGAGATACCTTTGACATGACTTCCACAGTCTACGAGAATAACCTTAAGTATTCCTCCTTGTTCCTTCAAAGATACAGTTAGCCCCACTTCCAGTCCTTCAACCTTGAAGAAATTTTGTTGATCTCATCAGCTTGATAAAAGGAAAAACAGATGATCTAAAGCACAGAAACATGGTTAAAAAAAGTTCAGATACCAAAGCATCTAGGTTGGTTGAAGTTCTATTTCATGCCGAGAGACATACTTCAACATCTAGTTACAGTACTCAGACGCTTAATCAAATTGAAACAACTTAGGATATGTTTGGGGTCGAGGTACTGTGACTTTCATTCACTAAGCATTAGTTGCTATTTACTTTCAAAATAAAGCCGACCAGCACAGCAATTACAAACATACCCACCAGAAGGATATATTGGCTAATCCGGTATAATTTTGGATTCTAGTTTGAAACCAGAACAGTGAAAGGGCAAGGAGGACATTATAGTTTGATACCAGAACAGTAGCAGCTCCAGAATCAGAAATGGTTGGCAGCAACCAAGAACCATAAGAGTACTCCCAATTCATGCTGGAATTTGCAGTAGCGCCCGAAATAGCTAGCAGTAAACCTGTGTCTCCAGTTTTAACATATGAAGAATCAATCTCAGCACTGTAGATTATAATATTGGATAGAGCCATGTGAACTTCGCCAATTAGTGGAATTTTCTTAGACTTCTCAATATCTGGCAGCTCGAGTGGAATTATAGAGGAAGTAGCCTTGTTTATCAAATAATTTTTGAAAAAATCAAGACCCTTCTTGGATATAACGGCGGAGATGTATCCTTCTTCATTGACTTGCACATGGCCACTAGTAGGAATCAGCAGTAATGATGAGAACATGAACAAAATAGCTGGTAACAAGAATTTTATAAAGCAACCCATTAGAGCTTAGGATTTGACTCAGAGAATTCTTCAGCAGAAACTCTTTACTTTGGATACGGATGGCTGTTACAATAATTGGATTGTGATCAAGAGAGTTGTTTGGCTCAAGTTTTGTAGTTTTGTTCGTCATTTCACTCCGTCGAAAGTTGGAAGATATTTTAACCAACAAGGAGTGCCACGTGTATCAATGTGAGCACTTTTTTAAAACAACTCCAAATGCGTAGGACTCTGGCTGTCTTTAGCATCCATGCATGTACAAGATTCGCATAAATTCTCGTCTTATTTCCGAACAAAACTGCAAACTATCTTCCTAGTAATCCTACAGAAGGCAGAGCGATGAGTTGACTTAAAAAATTTCAATTTAAGGGAGCCGCTAAGATATAACTTGAGGTAACTTACTTATTGTACATAAACAGTATCACAATGACGAAACTCACATAATTTATGTGAGAAAAATAAATTTCCACTTATTGTAACTTAGACAAATCCTCAAGTTAAATGTGAAATAACAACTGAGGCTTCTTGTCAGGGGCGGTGCTTATCGGGCAAAGTGTTTGAATTGAGAGGTTGAGGCCACTGAAATGACACAGTCAAGGCCAAAATGCCTCCATTTGTGATCATACAATAGCTGCGTGTTCAAGTGTTTCACATGCAACTTGGAATAAGCATAACATGGAAAAGAGAATCCAAAATTTTCTTTTTATAAGAATAATGATATAAAATTCCTCCAAATTCCCTCATCAAATCATTTTTCATACCCCATGGATGGAACAACAATTTCCTCCGGTAACCCCTTTCTCGCTCATTCTCCTGTGTTCTGCATTTCGTGATTTACTTGCACATCAAATACTACATGCTAACACACTCTACTACAAGCAAACATCAAACAATGGCGGATGCAGGCAAACCCCAGAATCCAGACTGATCAACAACTTGAAGTACAATTCTTGCTGTTCATTTGAGGAGCTGATCATTGAGTAGCCTACAATCAATTCTTCTTGTATTGTGAGATCATCACCATTTGGCACCAAATCTTGGTTTTTTCATAAAAGCAAATTATCTAAGAATATAAAACTTCAACCCTCATAAAAAGTAATCTGGTGCAGGTTTTTTGGCAGGAGCCCCTCTCGATTCCTGCATTTGATTATAAACGCTCAGTGGATCAATGTAAATCAATTTAAGCAACAACTCAAAATAACAGAGAAATAAAAAAGGAAAACTTTGACTTTAAGGGGGGAAAAAAAGGTTGCTTGAAAAGGTTGAAAAGCAACATGGAATATAGGATCCAATTGTAAGATCATTGCTATCAAATCATATGATACTTCATCCCTGGCCTTTTCAGGGTAAAAAAAATACATCTTGGTAAGCTAAAACCAGTGCACTTTTTACTCGCTCAAATTTTTAAACCCTCATATGAGAAGCATATCATGATCAAATAATTGGCCAAAAGAGAAACCAAATCCTGCAATTAACTAAAAGAATATCGATGCACAAACCTGTGGGGCAGCATCGAATACACGAAACTGCTTGTTAAGATTTTCATCGAGTTCAAGGATTGCTGCTACATTGCCACATCTGAAACACATCCCCAAGTAATGATGAAATTACTTTCCTTAAGAAAAAGGAGAAAACTTCTGATAGATAATTGTTTACCTATAGCAGTAATTTGGAGCTGACCAGACAGTCACTATCTGGTTGTTGAACATCCATTTATATCCTTCCATTACCAACTGATGAGCACGACATATATAATCAATGTTGTTTGAGTGGTTGAAAGAAGTGACAACACTGCCACCAAATAGGAAACCAGCACCACGGGGACTCAATCCCCAACCATCTACAATATCTTCAGGATCTGACCATAGAAGGTCACACATGGCACCATCATGAGGTACTTCTTGTTTACGATCAATTGTTCGAATCTGTGTGAAGAGGTCATGTTAGAAGTGTCCTATACAATCTTCGAAGAGTTTTCTAATACTATAAGGAAGGCTTCATGTACCTGATCCAATGTTGAGATGGCAGGAGAGAGACCACCGTGGACGCTAAAAATCTTGTTCTCTATGAGTGCAGACAAACTGCAATAAAAGATTAAAATTCAGTAGAAATAGTAAAAGGAAAACATGAATCACTAAACTTAAGTTGATCCAGAAGTAACTTAAACAAAAAGAAATAACTGCAAATGGCCACTAGTCTCAATTTAGTGAAGGAAAACCTAGTAAAGTCCTGTTATAATTCAAATGAAAGAGTTTAGGGAACTAATAACATAGGAAGAACATTCAGAGAAATATAGACAAAATGATTTAACGCAAAAATTAGCAACTGCTTCTAAACACACCAAAATATAACAGAACACAAAACCAGGGCACCGTTCAATTGGAAAATAAGGATTGTATGCTAGAAGTTTAGTGCATTTATGTTAAAGTAAAAACAAGGGGGGTAAAATATTTCCAATGCAAATCTGAGGCAATGAACATATCAACTGCAATAACTCTGAATGCCAAATAATAAAGGAAATAAACACAAGCTCTAGACATAGAAGCAGATAATAGGGTATTCAAATAGCAATAACATAATGGTGAAAATTTTCCCTGACACCAAAATGTCATAAAATGGCTCCACCTTATGACTCTCTTGGGTGCAAGTACCAAAAGCATTTTGATAATTACAACCATCTGATTGAATGAAAAATCAAACTATTCAACTGGCACTACATGATACCCTCCCCAACACATGCAACTTTTGCAATTCTGTGGTTCTTAAAACTCCCTTGAATTCCAAAATATAATATCCAGTGTTTTTCTAATAGAAATTCACAAACCTTAAATAATCAAAGATATCGGTGCAATATCTCCAAACATTCACAGAGCCGTATTTACGTAGGCACTCATCATAGAATCCATATACCTGTGAAGAAAAGATAAACAATAAACATTCTGCAAATAAGGAGTTGAAAAAGGACATGTCAATTATAGAGGCTTCACCTGTGTGATCTGACGACTTTCATGGTTCCCTCTAATGAGTGTTATCCGATCTGGATATCTCACCTGATCGTACATTCATTATTAGTCGAAAATGTGATAAAAACTCCAGGAAAAACTTCAAAAGGTAGATTCAAGTGATCGTATAAGCATGATCTATCAATGGATTCTAACTGATGGTGAAAAGTCAAATGGACTAGACACAGTCAAGAAAAGCAATGCTCCATAAACAGTAGCAGTTATGAAGCCTGCTTGATGTAGAATAGTAAGATGAGGACGATCATATAGTATTTTAGCATATATGAAAGGGTCATTGTAATATCCTACATTGCTAGGGAGAGAGTTCCTAGACTAGTTTATAAGTCTTGGGCTTGCAAAGCCCAATAACAAAACCGCGATAGGCTATATGCCCAAAGTGAACAATATCTACTTGGTTGTTGGGTGTGGGCTATTACAGCCATAGGCCTTGAGCTATAGCTACAACATGTTAACCTACACAGGGGTTATGAAGATAGAATAGAAGCTATACTGTTGGGATTATGAAGATTTCTATTTAACACTCCTAGTCCAAAAAGCATTTTAACTAGAAGTGTATGGCATCTCCTCCAATTAAATCAATCAACACTTTCCTGCTATTCAGTCCACTTAAAACCCATTAACTAATTTTGGGAGCAACATGCAAGAACTAATTTTGAAATCAACTTGTTTGATGCCAGCACTTCCATTTTGCATATAGCCCTCCTTTATATCCCTAGAAGTCCAGAAAAACAAGATAGGCTTTTAAGTTAGCCATGACATCCCATAAGCATTTTTTTATCATAATTTCAAAGAAGTTTACCACCAGCACAAAATCCACCAAATAGTTAGAGTACATCCACTAGCATGTTGTTTAGATGTAGTGCTCCTTGCTTCAGCAAATTGCAAGAGTATGGTAGTGAGATTTTTAATCAATGCATGCAACCTTTATTTTGAACTTTTTGTTTTTTTCCTTGAAACAAAATAAAACACAGGAATGCTTTAAAATCCAGCACATGATATTTATATGAAAATATCAGAGTGACAGCAAATTGGATAATATCTGATGCAAAAGCAAAAAAGGTCCGGTTCATCAGACCAATAAGCCAACTGAAATTTCATAAGAGAATTGTGTAGTACTGTTACCTTAAGGGCAAGCAGAAGTAGAAACGTCTCAACGGAGTAAAATCCTCTGTCGACAAAATCTCCAAGAAACAAATAATTTGTCTTTGGGCAATCACCTCCCACTTTGAAAAGCTCTTTCATGTCATAGAACTGCCCATGGATGTCACCACATATCTGTGTAACAGAACAGCCATTAGCCATCCTACATAAAAACTAAGATCATACTGAAGTTCAACCCAATTACCCAGATGGTTAACCATACCAAATGGACAAGAGTCTTTATTTAATTATTTTCCTGACCACAATCTACCCAGAAGAACTTCATGTTTGCGGTCGTCAGTAACTTACTCTTGGATGTGCTAGTGCATTCTCTGTCTCTATATTTGTAAACTTAGATTCTAGACAAATGTTAATTAGCAGTATAAAATTTTGTAAAAACACTAGTTTAGATGCTACTATGGCTTTTAAAATGATTCATAGACATTTTACAGTTCAAAATCAAGGTAGAAAACACTTTCAATAGCAGCATTTCACTTAATCCAATCCAAGCCATATTATCAAATTCTATGCATAACCCCAAAGTCATAATATATGGTGCATATACATGCCTACTGAATTATCCAATTAAGAAACATCTTTCAATGAAATCCGATAATCTCCCTAAATTCCAATATATAACGCTTTTGAAATAACAAGTTACGTCCAATTACCTCAAAATTCAGACCATCTATTTCACTCCCCAATATATCACACCTTATTAAGGTGCATTTTCCCCTCTCTTTTTTTCTTTTTCAAGCATAGCATTCTGGAAATCAAATCCCCTTGAATCCCAGACCTCCACTCACAACGCTAGAGGTTTTACCAGCTAAACTAGCTAACACCCACCATGTCTTATTAGTTATACACAAACAGACCCATCAATTTTCTTTTAGTAATAATTTGCGTAAATAAAAAATAAAGGAGATAACCAACACACAGCTCAAAAGCAAATCCAAACCCAAAACCCAAAAAAAAAAAAATTGGACTAAATTTTATCCCATCAATTTAATCAAAACCATTTCAAACACACACAAGTCACAAATATATATTCTAATATAGATATGGAAAAAAGTATAAAAACGGGAAAAAAAATACAGTGACAGGGGCGTCAACACGTTGAACGTTGCTTTCTTCGACGAGGATTTCCATGGCTTTGAGACAAAGAGCTTTAACCTCCGACTCTTTCAACGGTTCGCATTTCTTCAGCTGCTCTATTTGCCTATCTAAATCCGACATCTCCCTTTTTATCTTCACTTCACTGCAATCGTGTTCCTCTAACCTAGCTGATACTCACCCGATTTTGAGCCACGGCTTGTCTCTCTCCGTCACTCACTCTGTGTCAATGAATGAATCCTTCTGCATCTACAAACTTTTCTTCACCACTAACTGAGTTTTTGTGCATAATATATTGTTAATAATATTAAACTTATACCTGCGAGCTAGTTTCGCTATATCTGTAAAGTAATTTGTGAAAGTGGTCACCACAAACTTAAAATCCCGTCATTAACCCGAAGATCAAATGTAAATTACCACAGTACCCTCAAAATGAATAGACCCTATTAGATAGATATGTTACAAACAACTTATTTTCATAATTGAACAGTGATAATTGTCCTTCTCAATTTATTTTATCAGCTATCACTTTAAATTTAATTTATTTTAATTATAAAATTATCCTTGTTAAAAATATTTTTTATTATTTTATTTTTTC
Organism: Murraya koenigii; assembly: GCA_025617385.1. NCBI lineage: Eukaryota > Viridiplantae > Streptophyta > Magnoliopsida > Sapindales > Rutaceae > Murraya > Murraya koenigii. The sequence continues at coordinate 23,248,921 of CM046817.1, forward strand.
TTTCTCACACGTCTCTTTCACACATAAGTATCTCTATTTCTAAATTTTATATTTTTTATCACTAAATTTACCATCACATCAATTAAAAATTATTTTTATGAGTCTCAAGAGCTGTAATTATATCAAAATAACTTATTCTATTATTAAAGAAACTTAACTTTAATATCTTTGAATCAATAAAGAATGTGATTAGGCTAATTTTTTTATTCTCAATTGTTTATGTTGGATATTTAATCTAATAATATTGAATCCTTAATTCAAAGTTAAGCATATATGTAAATAATTATGTATTATAAACGGTCAATGAAATTAAACTCAATTAAAAGTGATCTTATTAGGTTTTTAGTAATTTAGACTTTAATATATTTAATAGGGTATGGATTTTTAATGTGTAGAAATCTACTAGTATTCTAATTTTATGATGAACAGAATTAGAAATACCTAGTGACAATAAAAAATGTTATCTATATAAGTGGTTATGCTCTCTAGATCATACGTATTTTTTCTATTCTTTCTGATATTTCATAATTAAAAAGAGTGCACAGAAAAACTAAAAGGCTCTCTAAGATACACGTATTGATTTGGAAGACTAACAACACGACCCTAGAGAATAATTTAATATTATGAATTCAAATACGCTTCTTTCTATTTTATTGTTGATTCTTGGTGATACAACATAAATATTCTTAGATTTTAAAATGATGGATTTCACTATTAGAATTCAATTCTTCTAATAAGTGGTATAAGAGCTTCTTAATATTCATTGAGAATCAATTTTATTTTTTTATTAATGATTAAAACTTAGTGTTCTTGAACTAGAACTATTAAATTTGAGAAAAAAAAATGTGTTGGTGTCTAGAATAATTGAAACTAAATAAATTTGGAATTAAAAAAATAAATATTTCGGTTTCATAATTTCAATTTTTTAAGTTTTAAAGTTTTATGGCTAACGGTTGCCATTGCTGTTAAGATTCATGACTAAAGTATCACACATGGCTGTGAATTCGTGGCCTTCATGTGGCTATTGGAATGTGCAGTGGCAAAATTGAAGTTAAACTTGTAGAAATCTACTAGTATTCTAATTCTATGATGAACAGAATTAGAAATACCTAGTGACAATAAAAAATGTTATTTATATAAGTGGTTATGCTCTCTAGATCATACGCATTTTTTCTATTCTTTCTGATATTTCATAATTAAAAAGAGTGCACAGAGAAACTAAAAGGCTCTCTAAGATACACGTATTGATTTGAGATGCACTGCTGATGCGTGATTTGTGTTGCTGCAGCGTGCTAGCCGCGCTGAAGGGATAGAGCTGAGGCTGAAAGTCGCGACATAAAGAGTAAAAGCGGCGGCACTTGGGCGCTGCATGAGGAAAGAAAAATAGCAGCCATGACCGTTATTTGTAGAACTAAATAAAATAAAATAAAATAAAAAGGAGCCACGCCAACAGCCTATCCGCAACATAAAGTTTAAGAGCAGCGGTCATAAAGAAAAAGAAGTAGCGGCCATGGCTGCTGCTTCTAGAAGAAGAAACAGTAAAAAAAAAAAACGCATTAGGAATAGCAGTTCCGGGTCGGCTCAATCCGATTTGGTCTAACCCGATTTAGATGGAGCTGGTTTAAGATTTGCCCCGAACTGGTTTAGCCCTATGAATTTTTTATTTTTTTAAATTTTTTGTAATTTTTTATACAATTTTAAATTTAAATATTAGCATAGTAATATATGTTTTAAGATAAATTAATTAGAATAACATGTTACCAAAGTGACCTCTCTTGTGGAAATTAATTTATTTTAGAAAATAAATAACTTATGAATATATAATTTTTGTAATTATCGATCTGCCCAAAAGAAGGTTCATATTTAACAGAGTTGCATATGCACCTGCATTAATAAACACATGATGATTATTTGGTTTTACATGTGAACAATAAATTGATCTAAAGGAAGGTTTATTGTTTAATATGTTCTTTATTATCATTGTTTGATTACTGCACTAAGATATCACTTTTTTTTTTTAATTACCACCAAAATGGTGGGGGTTAGGCAGGACCCATACCTGTAATATAAATCATGCAAGAGGAAACACATACATAAGGAGAGGGACATGAACCAAAAACCTCATCGATAAGTGAAAACATATAAACGGTAATATAAAAAACTAGCGTCTGATATGTGGAACCGCATGGGCATCCATATGAATAATCTTAGATAAACCTGTGGGCAGATCACGGACCGATAAGAATCGATGGCTGGAACAAGAAATGCAAGCTCAATTGGCCAAAAAATCAGCTGCAGACGTAGCCTCACGATACACATGCCGAACCACAACTGAATAAGAGGACACCAAAGATCGAACTCGGCGCAGAGGCAAAGCATAATCCCATCGGACGTAACTATCCGCGAGGATCCAGGAAACCACGATGGCCAGAGTCGGACTCTACCTCCACAACGAATAACCCATCCGGACCGCCGACTCAAACCCTCACAAATGACCATAAGCTCAGTATAAAGGATTGAATGATGGCCAAGAAAAGAGCCAAACCACGCCAAAATATACCCCTATGATCCCGAAGAACGCCCCCTGCAGCGGACAACCCAGGATTACCCCTCGAACACCCATCAGCAGTCGACTGACCGCATCAAGAGGCGGACGTGTCCAAACGACAACTCGAATAGGTCACTGGGATGAAGCAATCACTCAGTAGCCCATTCGTGAGTCGAGAATCCCTCACGCCCGCGAATCGAGGCCGCTTGAAACCAAGAGCGAGCCAAGTGAGTCGAATGTCCGACACCACTTAAAAATCACCGCGATCTACCAAAAGGAGTGAGAATCAAACCTGTATCCATTTCGAGCCTTCCACACATGCCACAGAATGAAGCAAAGTAAGATAACCCGAATATGAGATCGAGAAGAAGCACATTCTGCCAGTGGCGAAGCAAAGCATGGGGCGATAGAAAGCTGGTCCGCCACATCCATAAACAACGATAAAAATACTCCCACACTGGCTAACTCGAGGGCACTCGAAAAATAAGTCTTGAGAAGTCTCGACGACACGCCTACGAAGCATCGCGAAACTATACAAAATATCGCGCGCACTCGATGCATCATCGATGGCGGAAAACCTCGTAACAACCGCCAAAGAAAGAGCGATAGCAGGAGACGGAATATGGCGACTGCCAAATCATAGAACAGACATCATCTCGTGGCTCGGCGCATCTCACTATCTCCCAAGCCGACAGTAAATGAAAAATACCATCAGTAGCAGAATCCCACTGGGTTTCATCAGGCACGCCAGTAGATATCGGAACCAAAACAATCTGCTCGACTCATCGACATGGGTAAGACGGCCAGAAGCTTACCCCTATCCCAAGCAACACCAGAATTATAAAAAAACAAAGGGAGTGATCCCAGCCAACAGTCATACCAGAAACTACAAGCACCAACACCCACCGACCAACGAATATGAGGCTCGATGACATCTCGGATGAAGCAAAGCGCCTCCAGGAGGGCGAGGCTGGATGTAAGCGAACCATTCAGGGATGATCATTCTCTGCGATATTTAGACTTCATGTATGAAGCCCATGCATGATCTTTGCTCCGAAATCTCCACCGAAGCTTAAGCTCGAAAGCTTAACAAGATCACGAAATGACCTAAAACCCAAGCCGCCCTCCTCCAGGAAAGCACACCTCCGGCCGATGGCACCGATGAATCCTCACTCTAGGTCCACGGTCACTCCATAAGAAGCGTGTAAACATCCAGCTCTAGCTACTTGGATAACCCGATCGGTGATCGCGTAACATGAAATAAGTGCAAAGGCATAGAGGATAAAACATGTCGAATAAACACTAGCTTCCCCGAATGAGAAGTAGCAGATTAACTGACCGAAATCCTCTCCGGACCCTCCAGATCGGATCATCAAAAGAGCAATCTTGACTCTCCCAACAAACACCGAGACGAGAAAAGGGAGTTACTCTGCTGGAACCCAGTAGCTATGTGAATAATAGCACCGCGTGAAGCGAAGCCGAGCCCCGACATAAAATTGCTCTTCACTCGGCTAACCAGTTGCCTGAAAGCAGTCTCGTAATGATCGCGAGAAAATCCATAAGCGCGTGAGACTAACGCACTCCCGATTCAAAAAGAACAATATCATCTGCAAAGCTCGAATGGGAGATAGGAAGATGACCGGACGAGTAATATCTCGAAGAAGGATCGCGAAGAATACAAGTGATCCGAGCCTACAGATAAAAACTCTGCAGTGATAATGAACAAACAAGGAGATAGCGGATCACCTGGCGAAGACCACCCGAGGTCGAAAAAATCCATGGTGACCCGATTAACCAACACGGAAAACCAAGGTCCGTATATCGCCCTTGAACTAAAGAAATCCATTGCTTCGAGAAACCGAGCACTGCGACATCCCGAAGGACAAAGGACCGTGACATCCGATCGTATGCCTTAGTCATATCGACTTGATTGCCACGTTACTTCCCGAGATACGACGATTAAGATCGTGAACAAGCTCTCGAACCAATAACACATTATCATGAATGCTCCGCCGAGTACAAAACCACTACGAGATGGAGAAATGATACGAGGTAGCGATGGTGTCGGTCAGCGTAACAAGCAATTTAGTTAAAACCTTATTGCTCACGTTACCTAAGCCGATTGGTAGAAAATCAACCCAAGCTGGAGAGTCCTCTTAGGAAGAAGAACCGAGAGTACTCTGGAATCCACAGGCGTAGCGGAACCCGAAAATAATCGTGAGCAGTGACCGATAAGTCATCGAAATCACCTCCAGCATGCACGGTAGAACTTCTTGCAAAAACCATCGGGACACGGGAGCCATTGTCGAGTCGATAGAAAAAACCACCGCAGTAACTCCTCTAAATCGGGCTCTACTGCAGATCCACATCATCCTAGCGGTGGCTAGAGAGGGATAAACTCAAAATCGATAAGCTGAAGCCGACTAGGACCTTACGCTGATAGACCACGAAAATAATCAACCATGAGACTCGATCGAGGCGGTAGAGCTCGATAATCCATGCGGATGATGCATCATGGATCCGATGGACATGAAAGAACCAGCTGCTTCTTCGAATCATGGCATGGAAGAAGCGGGTATTAGCATCCCTCCACAACCCAACAAACACTCGATAGTCGTCGTAAAAATATCTCCTCACAAAGTAACGCATCTCTGCGATCGTGCTCGAGCCTCGGAGAAACTCGCATGCGGTTGTCGGTGAACCAGAATAAATCATCTTGACTCTCCCTCCAAGCAACCTCATTCTCGACCTCCTTAACCCTATCAAACACATTACCAAAACCTCTTTATTCCATCATTTTAAGCAAAGCTTCAATCTCACAAGCTTCGCTGAAAAGCCTTCATCCAGAGCCAACAACCGGAGCACCCAAGATCGCCTCACAGCATCGATAAACCCGGGATGCTTAAGCCGAGCATGTAAAAATCGAAACATGGAAGGACCTCCAGCGACCAATCTAGCACATGATAATAGCGAGGAGAATGATCCGAACCGGTTCGATTCGGATGAGAAACTTGAAAAGTAGAAAGGACCCCGAACCATTGGGCATTGCACATGACCCTATCCGATCGTCTCCAAGTGCGCCCGTTAGTCCGGTGAAATGACTCACTGTAAAACCCACATCATCCAATCCACGATCCAATAATGCTGCATTGAAATCATCAATGGCATCTTGAGATTGTGCATGCCCCGAAATCTCGAAATAGGTAGCCTGACGTTAAAATCCCACCCACCATCCAAGGACCATCATGACTATCAGTGAAGCGAAACAAGGCCATCCCACGAATCCTCTCTCACAATCTTAGCACTAGCTGGCATATACATATGAAACATAGGCAGGGATTAGGAAAGAAGAGTGACTAACCCGTGAATGAACCACTCGACCCGTATCCTGCGGAACCTCCATCGAAAAAGGCGTCGACCGAACACCCATATTTTCCCGGAATGGGAAGAAAACCCATGTTCCATCGCAATACGGACACGAGTGCTCTCAGGTCTCTCGGATAAGGAAAGGCTCCAAAACACAAACCAAGGCCAATCTATGCATCCAGTATCAATTTCATGAAGCGGTGGACCATGGGGCTTTACTTATCCCCAAATGTTCCGAATAAGAGTATTAATCATTTGGGAGGGATCGACTCCTACCCAGCAGGCGAGCCTTGCGAGTCTTACGACCCGCCACCACGGAAAAACCCGGGAGGAGCTAGCAACCCTCTGCTCAGCCAAACTACTAATCCCTGCATCCATAGGTAATGGGGTATGAACATTCTCCGAATCGATCAAGAATCTCCCGTCGTCCATGTCCCAGGAATCCTCGAGCGACAATCGATATCGGATCGAGAAATACCAAGACATCCCTCCACGCTAGTCGAGACATTCTTCGGAATCTCGGAACTACGGGTGTTCGAACTCACGTGCTTGTCAGCGATGCTCGACCACTATGAGGCCGCTCGGTGCCCAACACATCACCTATCTTCGATTGAAAACCATCCTCATGACCCCTATTATCCGAGGGACATCCTCGACTCTGATATGGCCCGAGGACGGTTGGTCCCACTGGCATCCGATCGGCCGATAACATTAGTCATAGCAGGCCCTAGAGCTCGATTATCCGAAATAACAACATCTAGGGTATTAGAATCATCCAGTGGCTGCACATCTGTTGGAAAGCGGCCTTTTACCGCTTATCGGAAGCGATGGGCTACCTATTATCCTTGACGGTTGATGCTTACTAAGACTTGGGTTTGAAATATAACAAGTCTCAGTGGCATGACCCAAATGCTTACAGGTGGAACAATAGCGGGAACCTTCTCAAATACTAACATCCCGCCAAAACCAAAGTCACCATCTCCGATCCAAATCTGCGGTAATAAAGGCAGCGAGACATCATATTCAATCGGAACCCTAGCAACCGAGTGGCCTGATTAGCAAAGTCGTTTGCGTGATCAACACGCAGAGGGTACCGATAGCCCAATGATAGAGAATAAAGCGGACTTGGAATGAATAAAATGAGCTGGTAAATAAGGGAGACTTACCCAAGCAGGAACAATAGGAGACTCCATTTGAACAACGAAAGTCCAGTACTCCACTTGAAAATCGCATCCTCAGGCCATTCACATACCATATACGGCGAACCCAAATCAGTGAGTAGTCTTCCTCCATCGATAACTCGATCGACACATGTTGGTTATCAAGCAACGAAATCTGGAATTCCGTCGAGACCCGGAGAAATAAAAATTTCTGAATAATGTCCATGGATGGCCTCTAGAGCGAGAATTTTCCAACCAATGCAAGTTTAAGCGGCTCGACCATAATCTGAATTTCCTCCTTAGAGAATATGACGATAGGCTCACTGCAGTACTAGCGATCTTGGTTTGGCCAGAAACCAACGGACTAGGAGAACACATAGCGACATCGAGGAAGGATTTTTGCGGTCTTGGGGAGGCGGTGGGGTTGAGAATGGAGGTGGGTTCACGGTTGTCGCGTATGATGCTCGGTTGTTTGGGGTGGGAGGTAGATGCGGTCCGGGTTAAGACACGGGAGCCGGTTGTGTCCGAGATAAATGCGCTTGGAATTGTGGTTTTATCACGTCGCACTGAGGCATGTAAAACCGAGCTAGGAAGGCATGTTGGCCTCGGGAAGGAGGTCGTTCAGTTGGGACAACTACTTCGGTGGTGGCCGTGAGTGGTGGGTACCACCACGCGGCCGGTGGGATCATTTCGGCGATCAAGACAAGCGAGGCCACCGATTAACAGCGGAGGCTTGAATCACAAGCTTAAGAGGTAATTCGAGTTACGCATTGCGAGCTCAACTAGAGGAAGAGCGTGGTGATGGAGCGGCAGATCCGCGAGACGGTAGCAGCAGATCCGATCGCGGTCGATAGCGGATCGGGTTCATTGTCCGGTGGTCGACTCGCTTTCTTTCGATGTGTGTGTGTGTATGGAACTTTTGCGGTGAGGATGGTCAATGAAGAAGGAGACGAGCATAGTAGCGACTGGATCGGAAGCAAAGCGGTTCACGATTGGTGGATGATCACGACTGCCGTCTGCCGCGGCGTAAGTGGTGCGACGGTGAGCAGCAACGGATCGTGGCGCTGGGCGCTATCGGCTCGTGGATCGGGCTCGCTGGCTCGTGGACCGCGGTCTGGCGCTGGCGTGGATCGTGGCACTGGGTCATGGCTGGCTGGTTGCGTTGGTGCGGCCTATCTTGGGAACGATCGAGGTGTTCGCTGCGTCGTGAGGGAGAGCGGAGCTGGGACGGACCTTGAACAACTCAAGTTGAAGAATGCTCTGCTTTCCCGAGCTCTTTGATCCTGCGAAGAAACCTCCTTCACGAGAAAAGAATCCACCACTTTGTGATAACCGTCATCGCTTTGTGAATGGTTGTGATCGCCGCGTGATGGTCACGTCGTGATGGCGATGATGGTAGCTAGCTATGCGTGATGGTGGTCATCGCCTTGCGGTTTGAAAAGTTCGCGTTAAAATTTAGTGTAGGTCAGAATCAAGAGTTTGTAATTAGTGTGCTTATGTTAAGATAATGGTGAATTCTGCACTAAGATATCACTTATAAGTTAGTATTTTGTCCAAAGATGAAATATTAATAGAGTACACGAAATCTTGAGATGGGGTTTACCTTTATTTAAACTTATTTTTGTTTTATGACTAATGAGAGTTTGGTTTGTTTGTTTACTGTTCTTTAGATTTAGTTATGTCTGCTGCTAATATTACTGCCAATATTAATTTAATTCGTATGCTAAATAGCTTATACTTCAATTCATGGCAAAAGAACCTCTTAATAGTTTTCGTAGTCATAGATCTTGAATTCGCGTTAAGGGTTGATTCTCCCCTAACTTTTGCGGGTGCGAGTACTTCTGATGACAAGAAGGATTTGAATATGTGGGAGAAATCAAATCGCATATGTATTATAATCATGAAGAAGGCCATTCTAGAAGCATTTGGAGGCTCAATATCTGATAAGATAACTACTACTATGAGTTTCTTGTAGATATTGAAAAGTGGTTTGTCAAAAATGAAAATGCTGAAATAAGTATGCTCTTGACAAATCTAATTTCAATAAGGTATACAGGCAAAAGCAATATTAAAGAGTACATTATAGAAATATTTCATCTTACTTCTAAGTTAAGAGCATTTAAGTTTGAACTCTCTTAGGATTTGCTAGTGCATTTGGTTTTAATATCCTTACCACCATTATTTAACCAGTTTAAAGTGAGGTATAATTGTCAGAAAAAGACTTGGTCTCTGAATGAGCTCATATCATATTGTGTTCAAGAAGAGAATAGGTTGAAGAAATATAAAGCAGAAAGTGCTCACCTAGCCTTTACCTCTAAAGGTAAGGACAAGGAAAAAAAAGGAAGAATGATAAAGAATCTATAAATACAGTACCTCAAAAGAAACAACAAAAGAAATCAAGTGATCTGAAAAGTATTGGTTGTTTCTTTTATGGAGCTGAAGGACATAAGAAGAAGCATTGCAACAACTATCACGTATGGCGTGCTAAGAAATGTATGCTTCTCAATTTGGTTTGTTCTTAGGTTAATTTAACTCCGGTGCCTAGACACATATAGTGGATAAATTTTAGTGCAACCACTCATATCAGCGTTTCTATGCAGGGTTGCCTGAATTACCGAAAGTCAGGTGATGGAGAAAGATCTATTTATGTGGACAATGGTAAGACCATTGAAATTGAAGTAATAGGCAAATTTAAATTATTATTAAAGACTGAATTTTATTTGGATATTTATGAAACATTTATTGTACAGTCATTTAGACGGAATTTAATTTCTATTTTTGCTTTAGGCATATCTAGTTATTCTTGTTCATTTGAAAATAAAAAATTCAGTTTGTTTCATAATTCAAAATTGGTTGTTTCGATTCTTTATCAGACAATGATAATCTTTATTTAAATTATACGATTTCTTTATTTAATGAATCCATGTAATTGAGTATGCAAGGTATAAAGAGAAAATTAATTAATGAGAATTCGGCTGCATTATGACACAAGAGATTAGGTCATATATTTAGACGGAGAATAGAAACACTTGTGTCAGACCAAATTCTCGACCTTTTAGATTTTGCATATTTTGATATTTTTGTTAATTGTATAGAGGGGAAAAAAACCAATAAAAGGAAATTTGAAGCCAACCAGACTTTGGACGTCTTAAAACTTATATATACAGACATTTATGGGTCATTCATTACAGCTGTTTGGTGATGTTCATGAACGATTTTTCTAGATGTAGCTATATATATCTCATTTATGAAAAATCACAATACTTAGATAGGTTTATCTCATTTATGAAAAATCACAATCCTTGGATAGGTTCAAAAATTTTAAGGTTGAAGTTGAGAATCAACTCAACCAAAGAATTAATAGCTTTATATCTGATTATGGTGGTGAGTACTGTAGTAGATATAATGGTTTCGATAAATAATGTCCATAACTATTTGTTAAATTCCTAGAAGAATATGGTATCATCTTACAATACACTATACCGGACTTGCCCACTATGAATGGTGTTACTGAAAGACAAAACATAACACTTAAAAACATAGCGAGAAGTATGATTTGTCATTCTACTTTATTTAAATCACTCTGAGGAGAAGCACTTAAAATTTCAATATAAATCCTAAACAGGGTTCCAACTAAAGCGACTACCAAAACCGCTTATGAACTTTGAAAGGGCAAGAAGCATAGTTTAAAGCATTTGTATGCTTGGGATGTCCAACTGAGGTAATGCCTTATAGGCTTAATGAGAAGAAACTGGACTCTAGAACAATGAATTGTTATTTTATTAGATACTTTGAATGATCCAAGGGGTACAAGTTTTATGATCTCACAACTAAATTAATTTTCGAGTCAGGAAATGCACGATTTTTTAAGGATGTCGTGTTTACAGGAGGACATACAGTTAAAGACTTTGTCTTTAAAGAGGATTATGTTAATATTCTCACAGGTATTATTGGCATTAATTAAGGTCTCATTATTCACTTTGTTCAAGACACATCAAATCAAGACAATTGAAGAACCATTCATACCAGAGATTATTCCAGAAGAACAAATTTTGCCACCTCAAGAACTTCTATTATTAAGGAGATTCATTAGAGAAATGAGAAGTGCAATATCAGATAACTACATTATATTTCTTTAAGGACATGAGGTAGACATTGGAGTGATAGAAGATGATCCAATCAATTTCTGTCAAGCCATGAAAAGTTCTAACTCTAAAAATTGAATTGATTCCATAAATAAATAAATAAAGTCCATGAAAGATAATAATGTATGAGATCTTATTTTATTGCTAGAAGGTGTGAAACCTATTAGTTGTAAATAGATATTTAAGACAAAGAGAGATTTAAAATATGATGTGCAAAGGTACAAAACGCTTCTTGTAGCAAAAGGCTTTACACAAAAAGAATGCATCAATTATAAAGAAACTTTCTCTCTGATTTTTTTAAAAAACTCTTTGGGGATTATAATAGCATTGGTAACGCATTTCAATATTGAGTTACATCATATGGATGTGAAGATAGTGTTTCTCAATGGTGACATTGATGAGACAATCTATATGGTACAACCAGAAAACTTTGAGTCAGAAAACTCAAAAGATATAGTTTGCAAAATTAAAAATCCATCTATAAACTCAAGTAAATATCTCGACAATGGTATTTTAAGTTTTATCAAGTAATCATCTTGTTCGGTTTTGAGACGAATTTGGTCGATGATTATATACACCATAAGTTTTGTGGGAGGAAGTATATTTTTTTAGTTTTATATGTCAATGATATTTTTCTTGCTAGCAACGATATATGCTTATTACACGATACCAAGAGATTTCTAATTAAGAATTTTGAGATGAAAGATCTTGGTGACGCCTCTTTTGTATTAGGTATACAGATATACTAGGATTGCTCATGAGTTATTATTGGATTATCACAAAAGAGCTATATCGAAAAAGTTCTTAAGAGATATGGCATGCAATGTTATAAACCTAGTACCCCTGTGGCTAAAGAAGATAAATTTATTCTCGATCAGTACCCTAAGAATGATTTTGAAAAAAATGAGATGCAGAAGATTCCTTATGCGTTAGCAGTAAGAAGTCTAATGTATGCTCAGGTTTGTACACGATCAGATATTGCATACATTATTGTGATGTTAGGTAGATATTTAAGTATTTTATGAGTAGACCATTGGAAGACAACTAACGAGTCTTGCGATATTTACATAAAACAAAAGATTACATGCTCATGTATTGGAGATCGGAACAGCTTGAGATTATTGAGTATACTGACTCTGATTTTGTTGGATGCTAAGATAGTATGAAGTCCACGACGGGCTATATCTATATACTAGTTGGAGCTGCTGTTTACTGGAAGAGTGCTAAACAGTCTCTTATAGTCTATTCCATAATGACAGCCAAGTTTATAGCACGTTATGAGGCATCCAATCACGGAATATGATTATGAAATTTTGTCAAGAGGCTGCGCATAGTAGATGGTATTGATAAGCCACTTAGATTATTTTGTAACAATAAGATAAAAGTGCTGTATTTTAATAACAACAGGAGCTCAACGAAGTTAAAGTACATAGACATCGAGTTCCTAATTGTTAAAGAAATAGTTCAGAGTGAACAGTTATTTATAGAGTACATTGACACAAACTCTATGATTGCAGATCCGCTTACTAAGGGATTGCCACCCAGATTGTTTCATGAGCACATTGCTCGTATGGATGTCATGTCATATAATGATATTAAGTTTTAGTGGGAGTTTGTAATTTTATATGCTCATATGATATAGACATTTTTCAATTATTTTAGTTTATGGTTATTTAAGGCTATTTTGATTTATTCACGCTCTGATTTTAGTACGGTTTAATCTCACTAAGGTTTAATGTGGACTAGTTGAAAATATGCATATTAAGATCATATTACATGAAATTTTCATGCTACATATCCACATCATAATCTATGTCATTCAATTGCATTAGCGTAGTAATCATTAATGGGTCAAGTTAAAACACTTGTAATGAGGGCCGCTTTGATCCTAAGTTGATATGATTATGGGCCGGATTGGTCTATATACATTTTGGTAATAATAGTAAGGTTGAGCTCAGATGGTTATTTTTGTAAAGTATAATTATAAGGTTTCATATATAGCCAAAGTGGGAGATTATTCGATATTTAATCAAATAATATTGGATCCTTAATCTAATGTTGGGTATATATATAAATAATTATGTATTACAAATTGTCATATAAGGTTAAGCCCAATTAAAAGTGATCTAATTATGTTTTCGGTAATTTCGGCTTTAATGTATCTAATAGGGAATGTATAGAGACCTAATTATATTCTAACTCTATGATGGACATAATTAGGAATACCTAGTGAAAATAGGAAATGCTGTCTATATAAATAGTTATGGTCCTCAGGTCATACGTATCTTTTATATTCTGTCTGATATCCATCATCAGACCATCGTTAGAAAGAGTGCGCAGAAAAACTAAAAGGCTCTCCAGAATATATGTGTTAATCTGAAAGGCCAACTACACTACCCTAGAGGATAATTCAACGTTATGAATTCAGGTACACTTTTACATAATTTATTATTGATTTTTGGTAATACAACATGAACGTTCCTAAATTTTAAGGTAATAGATTTCACCAACAGAATTTATTTATTCCAACAGTTAAAAGTCGTGATCAAGCACTAGAGACTAACATGAGAATAAAACAAATTAAAAGGAATATGATGAAAATTTGTACCAATCATTGTGATTCACTTTACTTTTCTCACTTATTCTTCTATTGCATCTCTTAATTGAGTCTGAATCCATCAATACACTTTCTCAAGAATTTTATTAATGAACATTTCACTTTAACTGATATTACTTGAATTCAATTAGTTGATATTTTGAATATTAATATTTTGACTTTGGATTTATGGGTTATGATATTTGAAATATCTAGTTAACTAGGTATTAGTTTTAGTATAGTTATCAAATTTGATTTTTGTGGATCTATTTGTTTTGTAATCTTAATTTGATTATTTGATTTTTATTTCAATTAAAAACAATGTGTTCTGTAATTTTAACTTGGTAGTAATAGTGATGATGAACTTAGAAGTGATGAAGATCAACAGTGAGGTTGAAGAAAATAATTGACAAAATAATAATTATTTTTAATGAGGGTAATTTGAAAAATTAGGTAAATTATAAATTGGGGGTCGAAAAGATAAATTTAATATCATTACTATTTATAAGTTTTGACATAAATATTATTTGGTAAATTTTTTAAAAAATTTTTATTTCATAATTTTCTTTATTTTGACAATAATTTTTAAAGTTAGACATATAATTATTTTTTATCAATAACTTATTAAATAAGCCACTATATATATTTTTAAAATTTCTATTATAATATTAATATTTTAATAAAAAACAGTTATATCTTATGTTTTTCATAAATAGGGGCAGACCTAAAGCTTCTTATTATCTAAGCTAATTTATAAATTTATGGTAAATATTTATATGAATGCCAGTACACGTAAATGAGTAAAAACAATATACATATCAAGCAATGCCATATCAAAACTCTTAATAAAATACATATATTTCATTTAAAAAATGACAACAATACAAAAAATAAGCTTGTAATATGAAATATGCTTTCCTCAGGAGGAGGGCGGCCTGGGTATTAGGTCATTTCTTGATCTAGCTGAAGCTTTTGAGCTTAAGCTTTGGTGGAGATTTTGGGAGCAGCGCTCCTTATGGGCTTCATACATGAAGTCTAAATATTACAGCAATGATCATCCAGGAATGGTACGTTTTCATTGCCCAACTTCTCCTATCAGGAGGCGTCATTGCTCCATCCGAGATGTTGCCGAGCCTCATATTCTTTGATTGGTAAATGTTGGTGCTTGTAGTTTCTGGTATGACTGTTGCTTAGGATCACACCCTTTGTATTTTTATAATTCTGGTGCCGCTTCGTTCGTACCAGTGACTTTTTATTGGCGTGGTACTGTTTGGGATAGGGGTAAGCTTCTGGCCGCCTTATCCACATCAGTAGTTGAGCAGATTACGTTGTATCCAATTTCTACTGGCATGCCTGATGAGATTCAGTGGGATTTCGCTATTGATGGTGTTTTTCATTTGTAGTCTGCTTGGGAGATAATGCGCTGCGCCAGGCCATGAGATAGGGTTTTCTCTATGATTTAGCAGTGCCATATTCCGTCTCGGTTATCTTTCTTCCTTTGGCGGTTGTTGCGTGGTTTTCTGGCCACCGATGACGCATTAAGTGCCCGCGGATTCTGTATGGTTTCGCGGTGTTTTTGTGGGTAAGCTACTGAGACTTCTCGGCACTTATTTCTTGAGTGCCCTCAGGTTAGCCAAGTGTGGGAGTATTTTTATCGTTGTTTAGGGATGCGGCAGACCAGTTTTCTATCACCCCATGCTTTGCTTCACCATTGGCAGAGATGTGCTTTTTCTCGATCTCATCTTCGGGTTATTTTACCTTGCTTCATTCTGTGGTATGTGTGGAAGGCTCGAAATGGATTCAGGTTTGATTCTCACTCATTTTTTGTGGATGCGGTTATTTTTAGAGTGGTGTCAGACATTCAGCTTGCTGGCTATACTTTTGGTTTCAAGCCGTCTTAGTTGCGGGGAGTGCTGGATTCTCAGCTTGCGGATGGGTTACGAGTGATTGCTTCACCCCAGCGGCCTATTCGAGTTGTCGTTTGGACGAGACCGCCTCTTGGTGCGGTCAAGCTGACTGTTGATGGGTGCTCAAAGGGTAATCCTAGGTTGTCTGCTGCAGGGGGTGTTCTTCGGGATCATCGGGGTATGGTTTTGGCAGGGTTTGGCTCTTTTCTTGGCCATCAACCGATCCTTTATGCTGAGCTTATGGCTGTTTGTGAGGGTTTGGAGCTGGCGGTCCAGCTGGGGTATTCTGTTGTGGAGGTAGAGACTGACTCGGCTACTGTAGTTTCTTGGGTCCTCTCGGACAGTTCTGTCCGATGGGATTATGCTCTGTCTTTGCGTCGAGTTCGAGCTTTGGTGTCCTTTCATTCGGTTGTGGTTCGGCATGTGTTTTGTGAGGCTACGTCTGCAGCTAATTTTCTGGCCAACTGGGCTTGCACTTCTCGTTCTAGCCGTCGTTTTTTATCGGTCCGTGATCTGCCCATAGGCTTATCTGGGATTCTTCATATGGATGCTCATGCGATTCCGCATATCAGACGCTAGTTTTATTATATTTCAATCTGTATGTTTTCATTTACTGAGGAGATTTTTGTTCATGTCCCCCTCCTTATATATGTGGGTTTTATTTTATGATTTATATTACAATTAGGGGTCATGCCTAACCCGCCACTATCTTGGTGGTCTTAAAAAAAAAGCTTGTAATATGAAACAATAAAATTGTATAATAAATAAATTGTTTATAAAATTCTTTTTTACTTAATTTGATTTATTTAAATAATTTGATTTAACCGAAAAGAGAAAAAATAAGTATGATTGCAAAGGAAACAAATCATTAAATTATGAAATTGACGTTAATTGTTACTATATTATTTTATAATTTTCTAATACTAATGACAATAGTCCACTTTCAATAAAGGAATCTCTTATTTTATGAAGTAAGTGACAAGTTACAAGACACAGAAATATAAATATTAATATACTTTATGATAAAATATATTACATTAAAGTGTGTGTGTGTGTGTTTTTTTTTTTTATCTTTTGATAATTTATCCATGGATTCTTTTATTTAAACTTAGTAACTTTTACTAGTGACAATGTTATAATATATAATATAACTTCTATAAATAAATAATGTCGGGATTAAGTTAAAGAGGTATAAATTTATCGATAAATTAATAATATATTAATTTATAGGTGTACATACAATTCAATGAACATGCATTGTAATCAACTAAAAATTTATTATAGTTTACCAATATAATCAATTAAAAATAAATTAGTTCACTAAATATAAATTCAATTAACAAAAAAATTTAAATTTTTTGTAATTTTAGAATTCCACTCTAAATTTATGGAAGCAATAAAAAAAATTAGAGATAAGATCCAACCATATTTAAATTTCAAGAAAAAAACAAACAACAATATAATCATATTTTATTTAATAAAATATTATAACAATTATATTTGTAATTTTAGTAAATTATTAATTTATGATATGAATATGATCGCAGTTGTAAATATGTTTTCAGGAAAAAAACCATTATCTTATTAATTTATCAAAATTATAAATTTATTTTATTGGCTTAAGTTGGGATTGAAAAAAATGTATTATATAATAGAGGTTATAAATATATTTAGTATTAAATTGTAGAGGTTTTAATTTATTGACATATATTTTTTTTCAATCAGACCAAGCAATAATATTTTTTATAATAAGTTAACGCAATACTCATTAGTGTTAAAAATTATATGTTCACTAAGGGATGAAAATTTTATTTTTTGCTTATTTTTTATTTACATTTGTAATTATGTAATATATTATGAATTTCTAATTATGATTTTAAATATTTGGTGTTATATATTTTTATATGTTTATTTGATAAAAATAATAATTTTACGTAATTCGAAACTCTATACAGATAAACAAATATCAAATTTGGATTCTGAAAGTTTAAAAACTTAGGTCATTGTCGAAGAAGATCTGCAACTTTTGTTGTAAAATTATAATTTTTTTACTATATTAAATGTGGTAATTATAAAATTATAAGTTGTTACCATGTTAGGTGTGGTAATTGTTAGTGGAATAATTAAATGTGCTTGAGTGGATTGAGTTAAGTTTATATTTGGCTAGTGGGTAATTTATGTTTGATTAGTGAGACAAATGTAAGGTCAAAAAATAATTAGGCTTTAATTAATTGTGTGGTGTGAATTAATCATAAATTAATATAAATAAATATGGATGAATTAATATAATAAATATGGGTGAACATACACTTTTTATGTTTTTATGTGAGAGTTTATTGTTCTATTGGGCTTCAACAAACTTTATTGCTTCAATTATATTAGAAATTAATATATTGTTTTGATTGTACATTAGGCTGTTTGGATTTTCGTTAGAATCTAGAGATATTGTCATGGTGTGGCCGTGTAGGTAAAACGTTTGTTTTAGAATCCTTATGAGGTGTTGCATTCTAGGTTTTTTTTTTTTTTAAAGAAAAATTATTTTTTTAGTATTTTCGTTTAAAACGAATAATCAATAAAGAAAAAAGTTATTTTTTCGTTACAACCACGAAAAAAATCAACACTGTAGCCAGAGTAAAACGTAGCGTTTTCAGTGGTCTAATTTCTTAGGGGATATCCAAACGACAACGTTAGTGTCGATAAGAAATTATTGGAGTTTATGGCCTTTGTTTTTTTTTTTTATTATTGTCCTACAATTCGCGTAAAGTAAAACGACGACGGGGCCGTACAAACACGGCCGTGTTGCTCTAATTCCTTGTCTTTTAGCTAATTAATTGCGACTTCGCTTTGCTCCATCCTAAACTTCTCCAATCCAATCCCGCTCTCAATCTAGAATCCGAATTTTTCCCATAATCTGGTAAGCAATTTTTGGTTTTAGGGTTTTGATCGCTTGCTATAATTGGATGATAAATGTGTAAGATTTAGGAATTTAGTATTTAAGTTAAAATAGGGATAAATTTAGCTTGAAATTTATAGGGAATTCATTTAATTACTAGTTTTTTTTTTTTTTGTACTGTGTCTGATCGATCAATATCTGATATTTGAATTCAAGCTTTTAGCTTTGTATATTTTGGTCAATTTTGGGTTAGGTGATGAAATTGTGTTGAACTATGGCTTCTGGCAATGTGAATTTTAGATCAAATATTGAGAAAATAGTTTTTTGATTTTGTAATTATTGAAGGGAAAAATTTTAATGATGAGAAAATTGGGTAAATTTTGATCTGTAATTATTGAAGAAAAAAAAAATAGTAAAGGGGATGGCATGTGCTGAGCTCTTTTGTCATTGAATGGGGACTCAGGTGTACAGAAATTCCCTTATTCTGTTGCGTTGTGTAATTTTTTCGTGATTGTAAGAGTGTGTGATTAACCTCAATATAAATGGTTCTTTTAGTTCAATGGCTTCTGCTTCAGACTCATGGATAAAGGAATACAATGAAGCAATAAAACTGGCAGATGATATTAATGCCATGATATCGGAACGAAATTCATTGCCCGCATCTGGACCTGAATCCCAGCGTCATGCATCTGCCATACGGAGGAAGATTACCATATTAGGGACTAGACTGGATAGCTTGCAGTCCCTTTTGTCTAAGCTTCCTGGGAAGCAGCCCATGTAAGTAGTTCCATGTGTTGCATATTGTGGTAAAATTCTTATGGGAATTGGATTCAGCAATTTTGTTTGAGGTTTTTTTTTTTTTTGGGGCGGGGGTTATCAGTAATTCCGTATTTTAATATTGTGTTTTTTTTCAGTATGATTTTCCATACCACTTTTGCTATGCGTCGTCATTCAAATGATTTGCCTGATGCTTGCAAATTGTCTGTATTGATGTTGTTGGCAGCTCTTCTCTTTGTGGAAAATAAAATGGCTTTTGATTGCTACAAGTTGTGTTTGAGCCTCATCTCTTTTCATGCCTGATAAAACCTAACTACTTGCATTGTCTCTCGTTTCATGCCTGTACATGCATTTCTTAGATGGAAAAAGAAGGCATGTGAAGACAAGCTTCTAAGAACTAATTAATTCTTGACATATTTATTTCATTACTAATCCTTTTTTTTTTTTTTATTTATTTATTTTGGGGACTTGGAAGGTTCCTCATTGTTTGCAAATAAGGCTTCTTAAAGTATAGTTTGCTGTCAACAAACATAGGACTTTTTGATAATGTTGGCAGTTTCAATTTTTAGGTTGTGGCTTTGAATATAAAACCTTTTGCTGATTCTTTCTTGAATGATTGTGAAACATGTACCAGATCCTCTAATCAAATTTTCTGTTGAGTGAACATGATGACTGTGTGATATTGCTTTTCGAGGCATAAATGACTTTGTCTACATATAGTTTTCTTATCGTTTTTATTTATGATGCACAGTTCAGAGAAAGAGATGAATCGTCGGAAGGACATGCTTGCTAATTTGAGATCTAAAGTGAATCAAATGGCTTCCACATTGAACATGTCAAACTTTGCTAAGAGGGACAGCCTGCTTGGACCAGAGATAAAGCCAGCTGATGTCATGAGCCGAACAGCTGGCTTGGACAATCAGGGTCTTGTTGGTTTTCAACGACAAATTATGAGAGGCAAGTGCTCTTGATTATTGTATAACCTATTCTTAATATGTATATTGCTTCAGTTTTTATTATTATTATTATTGTTGTTTTTTTAAATGCTGACCTTAGTGAGAGTATTTCTTTTAACAGAGCAAGATGATGGGCTTGAGAAACTGGAGGAGACAGTAATCAGTACGAAGCATATTGCATTGGCAGTCAATGAAGAACTTGACCTGCACGCTAGACTTATTGTATGGATTATCGGTTCATGAGTTGTTTTCATCTTTGATTTTGTAATTAGCTGAATGACAAGTGCTATCTCCATAAGTTTAACAATTTCTTGCTATCTCACTTTGCAGGATGACTTGGACCAACATGTGGATGTTACAGATTCTCGTCTACGGGTAAATATTCAATTATTTGCTTGTTAACTTACTCAAAATTTCTCTTGACAATTGCATTGTAATAAGTCTGTCCCTAGCTAGCAGAAATTTGCTGTGACCAAAGAAGGCTCTTTGGGATATTGTGATCTATATGATATATAGTTTAAATCAATTCTATCTTCCTGTAACAGCGAGTGCAGAAGAACCTGGCAGTTTTGAATAAGCGCACAAAGGGTGGTTGCACGTGTATGTGCATGCTTTTAGCTGTTATCGGAATCGTTGTTCTGGTTGTGGTCATATATATGTTGATCAAATACTTGTAAAACTCACAATGGTGAATGCCACTGTTTCCCTTCTGCAGCTTGTCTTTTGTGTGTTGGCCGGGCTTCGCTCTTATTGTTGTGTGCAAACTTTTTGTTCGATTTTCTTGTTTTCTTTTGCTGGTTTGTAAGTGAAGTGAAAAGGTTGAAGCATTCAACAACTCGGTAAATTGTTAGTAAATTTGACGGGCTCATATTGCCGTATTGATCTTTTTGTCCTCTCCTATTCTCTGCTCCCCTCTCCCGTCTTTTCAATCAAATAGAATTTGCAACTTGAACGGAGAAGGTCGGACTGTGTTCCATTCTCTTGAAGTCTCGATCAAATGGTGGATGAATGAAGGGGGTAAAAAGGAAAGGAAATATATGGGAAATTTCTCATTTTATTCCTTTTGAACTTGCATAGTTATGAGGTTTTCATCATTTCATCAAGAACATTCTGAGTTCTGACTAACTCCATCTCTTAATAACCTCGCAGCATTGACAACTTAGGTGAAATAAAATGCTAAGCAGCTTAAGCGTAAGGGCTATATATATATATATGTATAAGATTGATGCATTCCAAACAGAAATGTGTTGGTTTTTTTTTTTTTCTTGAAAGGGAAATGAATAGGTATTTGTTCTCTCATCTGTTTACAATTTCTGCCATATTCAAAAGAAGAATTTAGAAAAGAACTGTAAGAAAACAGTGTCCTTTCTTTCTCCCATTATGTTAATTTTCTAATATATTTATATCATTAAAAAGAAGATTTGAAATATGCACAAAGACACAACACACAAGAAATTTCGGCCTTTTTCAAAGAAAAAGAAGCCAAGCCTAAAAATTATTGGGCCTAATTTTGACACCAAAGCCCGTAAGCAAAGCCCAAGTTTGTGATTCCCACTCTGCGTTCTTTTACAATTACCCCTAAATTTCAGCTTCAGGTATCACCATTCATTCGTGTCATGTCTGAAAAAAATTTCGATTGGAAAACTTTAAATTTCTTTTATTTATTTAATTTTTTTGGGTTCTAGTACACGCACATGCAATTGCACTGAATAATTGACTTACAAAGAAAGAAAATGAGCATAGTACCAAAAGAAACAATTGAGGTGATCGCACAGAGCATTGGAGTTTACAATTTGTCCTCCGATGTTGCACTAGCTCTCGCTCCCGATGTCGAGTATCGCGTCCGCGAAATCATGCAGGTACACTTTCATCTCTTTATAATTTTGTGTTTTTTTTTTTAATTAGCTGGTGGAGTAATTGAGCTTTATTTTTTAATATTTGAAGTTTAATTTTTAGTTACTATATGAGTTTATTAGTGAAGTTTGTTGCTTTCTAATTGTAGGAGGCGATTAAATGTATGCGACACTCGCGTAGAACTGTATTGACCGCAAATGATGTTGATAGTGCACTTACTTTGAGAAATGTGGAGGTAATAGTGTGTTTTTTTTTTTTTTATAAGTTTTATTATTGATTGATATTTTGATCTTTTAAGTAAGGTTTGTTTGAGATTGGGTTGAACAAATTATATATGTTTTTGTTACGATTTTTTTTTTCTTTCTAGTGTTGTAGTTTTGATTTTCTAAATATTTAGTTTGTGTTTTCCTTTTGCATCAGCCGATCTATGGATTTGCTTCTGGTGATTCTCTGCGGTTCAAAAGAGCTTCTGGTCTCAAGGATTTGTACTACATTGATGACAAAGATGTAGAGTTTAGAAATGTAAGGAATTGGAGATTCCATTTAGATGTGGTGATTGAAGCAGCTTTGGTTGTGGTTGTTCTCTGATTTTCCTTGATGGATGCAGGTGATTGAAACACCGTTGCCAAAGGCACCGCTTGATACATCTGTTTCTGTTCACTGGCTAGCAATTGAAGGCGTCCAACCTGCTATACCCGAAAATGCTCCAGTTGATGGTATTTTTTTTTGAATTCTGATGCCATGTAAATTTAAGGAATGAAGCTGGTTTCTACTAAATTCATATATGTAGGGTGAAACTTTGGATGGCCAAAAATTGCTCTGGATTAGAAACTATGGGTATTATCATTTAGAACTTGTCTTGTTTTTATGCTCGGTCAATTATAATTGCATTTAGTTTGCTGCTGGACGATGTAGTATGTCTCTGTTGGATGGTCATGTGGATAGCTCCAAGATGTGCTTTTTTAGTGATGTTCAATCAATGAAGTGATTAACTTTTATGGACTTATTTGGCAAATTTTACACTTAACTTTTAGATTTTTTATATAATGGGTGTTTTAGCTCTTTATATTGCTTTATTCACAGCGCTTACAGCTGTCTCTGATGGTAGACGATCAGAATATAGGGAAGATGGCATTTCTGTTGACATTAGATTACCTGTTAAGCATGTGCTTTCTAAGGAGCTTCAGGTACATTTATTGTCCCATGCCAATATGCTAGATGTTTTTTTTTTTGGTCTCCCTAATTTGTTTACCCTATAAAAATATTATGAATATTTTAATGATAAAATCTTGCTGTCATTACCTGTGCAGCTTTACTTTGATAAAATAAGAGAGCTTACTGTTAGTAGATCCAACTCTATTGTCTTCAAACAAGCACTATTAAGCTTGGCAATGGACTCAGGACTTCATCCAATAGTTCCTTATTTCACATACTTCATCTCTGAGGAGGTAGTTGCTAGGATCTTCTACTTTTCTTTTTCCTTGCGATAAATTATGAAACTTTGTTGTTAGTGATATAAGCTAACGTCTCTGTGTTTTCTTCAGGTCACAAGAAGTTTGAAAAATTTTTCTCTATTGTTTGCTTTGATGCGTGTTGCCCGAAGTCTTCTTCAAAATCCACATATACATATAGAACCTTATGTAAGTGTAGTGCATTCTTTTTGGCCCTAATTTCAGTGCTTCATTTATATTGAACTGTACAAACTATTAGAAAGATTTTTTTTTCCCCCGAATCATATCAGTCAAATTTTGCAATGATTACATGAAACTATCTTGTGAAGACCTCTAGAAGGGTTTAAAAGATTATAGGATTCTTCAAATTTATTTATTTATTTATTTATTAATAAGAAACGAGATAATAGAGTGCAGCAATTGGCCTTTTTTTCAAAATGTTCCTTGACTCTGGAAATCTGTGTTGATGAATTAGTTGATAGGACAGTAAGTAACTTTGAGAACGTTATTTTTTTAACAATTATCACATTGTTGGGATCTGTCAGGTCCTAAGTTTTGGGCCTGGAACTGCAAGTGCTAATCAACACTAACGGTGTTAATTTTTTTCAGCTACATCAAATGATGCCTTCCATTATTACCTGCCTCGTCTCTAAAAGATTGGGGAATAGATTTTCTGACAATCACTGGGACCTTAGAAACTTTGCTGCTGACCTCCTTGCTTCAATATGTACGAGGTGATTTTCTGTTCCTTCTGATTTTTACATTTTTTAAAGTTCATTGTAGGAAAAATCTGCTTGACTTAAAATCAGTATGTAAAGCCAATTTACCATGTTGTGAATTTCCACTGTTTTTAAAGTTTACTTCGACATGTTTCTACTCGAGAATCATTTGTAAATTGCCTTAGTCATTCTTGTTTATACTTAAACAGCAGCACAAATTTGGATAGTAGAGCTGAATGGATTTTATATGTGCTTAAGCTGGTGTATGAAGTCCTGTATTTTTCTAGATTGATTTGTTCTTCTTTCCTTTCTTCATTTTTGAATCATATGATTTCAGCAATATCCAGCATAGAATATGCTCTACCGGGTATGGAGATTAGAGCTTGTATTTGAGAGAATATCATTTGCCCCCTAATTTGTCTCCATAATCACTGTAGCTCTATTTCTTCTCACATGTCAAACCTTTGCAGATTTGGGCATGTTTACCAAAATCTCCAATCACGTGTGACAAGGACTCTACTTCATGCTTTCTTGGACCCAACAAAATCATTGTCTCAGCACTATGGTGCAATTCAGGGGTTAGCAGCCCTCGGACCCAGTGTGGTATTCTTCATCCACTACACTTTTTCCATTTTTGAAATTAGAAAAAATTCTTCTTTTCCGGGGTGTGGGGAATGGGAATAAATGCAAGCCTTAAGTTTGAAGATACTGTGATAACCCATTTTCCTGGAAAGACTATTTCAGCCAGTATTTTCTGCAAGATCTGAGGACAAAAGCCGGAAGGGGAAACATACATTTTAGAATAAGTGCCAGTTTTATGAATATGCTCATGTTGTATCCATTTTCACTTAGCAGTATCACATTCTTTGAACTTCTTGAGAAATTCTGATATTGTTGGGTTTTGTTTTGCATCCTAACCATAGGGGGCACATCTTTCTTTGAGCTGTCATTGTAGCAGTTATTTTTATGCATTTTTTTGCTTGTCTTATGGAGTTCATTTCCTTTTCCTGATTCTGGGTAGGTGCGTCTTCTTATACTACCGAATCTTGAGCTGTATTTGAAATTCCTTGAACCAGAAATGCTTCTGGAGAAACAAAAGAATGAGATGAAGAGGCATGAAGCTTGGCGTGTTTATGGGGCTTTGCAGGTTGGCTTTTTCTTCAAGGAGTTCCTTTACTTGGATTACTATTGACATGGTATGCATTGACACTAACATGATCAAAATTTTCAGTGTGCAGCCGGTCTATGCGTATATGATCGACTGAAAAATGTTTTGTTGAGGCCTCCAAAACAGTCCAGATGGGAGGGTAATAGAAAAGGCATGATTGTGTTTCCAAGTATGATGTCATTGAATTATTTTTTCCTTTATTTACATGCATTCATTTTCTGGTAGATACTTGCATCTTTTTATAGGCTGTGTAACTAATCCAGAATCCTGAGATTTTAATTTCTTGAAAATTGAATTCTTAATAGTATACCAGGGAGATAAAAGATTAAATTAAACATTGATCTCCAATGGCTGTATATCTAAATGAATGAACTTGATTTGAGTTTCAATGGCCAGTATGTATTTTAACTTTGTAGCGGTTGGTTGCAAAGTTGGTATACTGCCAATTAACAATGCAGAAACCCATTCAATTTGCTCCTGTAAATCTTCATCATTCAGGGTATCAAGCAAATGCAAATAGAAGCCTTCGTAATATTAGAAGCACACACTTGCCTTAAGAATTTGCAATAATAATTGCCCTCATCCTCTTACTATATTGTCTCTTTTCAATTGATCAAGGTAATATTAGAAGCACACACTTGCCTTAAGAATTTGCAATAATAATTGCCCTCATCCTCTTACTATATTGTCTCTTTTCAATTGATCAAGGTAAACGCAAAGCAAGCATGGACAACTTAATGTTGCAACCACCAGTCAAGAAAATGGCAACACTTGGCCCCATGGGTGTGATGCCAGTGAACTCCATGCCTGTTAACATGCAAGGACCTTCAGGTGGATTTTCGACTCCTGTAGAAGGTCCAAGGGTTAGTTTATCAATGTTACGGCATTTACAAAACGAGAAGATGTTGAGAAGGGAGGGCGGCAGCAGTCGAGCACTGAAGACTTCAACTGTTCTAGCTCAGGCTTGGAGGGAGGATGCAGAAGGAGGGCACTTGCTGGCATCCCTATTTGAACTTTTTGGTGAAAGCATGTTCTCTTTTACTCACAAATCCGAATTATATTTTTTCTTGTGATAATTAGGAAATAGGAACTTACAATTTACCCGATAATTCTGTAAATTTTGTATTATGTTTACAATGAGCAGGTTATAGAAGTTCGTAAACTATTAGCAGGTGAATGAATCAGTTACATACATACTGATGGTTGAGGTTCACCTATTTTCTTGGACTTTTTGTTAACTGAAGTATTGGGCGCCACCTGTGTAATTCTTTTCAATTGTTTCAAGAATTAAAATAAAATCATACATCCTGTACAACTTTGGATAGAAGCTCCCTGTGAAAATTTTGTTAGGGTTTGGATAAGGAGCCTGAGGGCATCAACCCTTATATCCAGATCGAATTACCGAAGACAACTAGTTAAGGGATTACTTTAATCATTCACATTACTTATAAACAAAATGACAAATGTGATGTAGATGAAAAAAACCTGGATATCTGGTACACTTGAGCTTCAAGATCATTACACAGTTTAATCCCGCCAAGAGATGAAAAAGATGCAGAGACGTTCAAAAGAATTAAAAGAAGAGCTTTCGTGGTGGTGGTCTGGAATTAACAGTTGAAGGTGAGGTAGGGGTCTTTAGGGGACTTCCAGCTGCTTTGTCAAGCAGTTTTGCTGCCTTAGGGTCGGTTAGAAGCGTCTTCTGAAACGACTGTGAGAAGCCAGTAGCGATTATAGTCACATGTATCTCCCCATTGTAGCGGTCGTCCACAACAGCCCCAAATATTATGTTAGCCGAAGGATCTGCCAAACTTGTCACAACCTGAAAATATACAAAACACAACAAATTACTTGATAAGCTACTGGCTAAAAGCGCCTTTTTCTTAATACGAATAGTACAGTTTAACTGTACTGACTGCATAAAATCATTCCATATTTTCAAATTTCCAGGTTGCCAACCCATTTTTGTTAAGTTTTTTTAAATTGACACATCATACAGCCTGTAAAATTCTACGGTACCTGGGACACTCGATTAACCTCCTGCAAGGTTATGTCCTTTCCTCCAGTAATATTATATACCACACCAGTTGCCGACTGGATTGATGACCCAATCAAGGGAGCCAAAGTTGCTTGTTCAGCAGCTTCTTCTGCACGGTTTTTGCTGGATGAAACCCCCACTCCAAGCATTGCAGTTCCTGAATCTTTCATGACTGCCTTGACATCTGCAAAATCCACATTCACCAGCCCAGGTATCTGCAAAAAGGGAAACAACATAAGCAAACTGGATTTTCAAACAATTGACAACCATTGAAAAACATGTACGTTTAAGCCTTTTTATCCAAATTCAACCATTCCGGAAACCCGGCCTCTAAGAAGACCATGAAGTCCGGGATGCAATGGAAGTAACAGCAGACGAAATTTCAAGAGTGGATAGTCAAGGAGAGTCATGAACAGCTAGGGACCTCTTAAATTGGTAATATGGGAGGAAAATAAAATAATAAAAAAAAGACTTCAGTTTTCCACCAAATAACTCACAGTGATTATGTCTGAAATTCCTTGAACACCTTGGCGTAGAACATCATCAGCAAGAAGGAAAGCATCCTGAAGGGGTGTCTGCTCATCAGCAATATCAAGCAGACGATCATTGGGAATTACTATTAGAGTATCAACATTCTTTTGTAACTTCTCGATGGCCTCTAATGCCTGCACGTAAACACAGGAAATTGAAATTATTTACAATCGATATTCAATATTCCAGAATTTTCAATTTTTTTTTTTAAAAGATCCCACAGAGCAAATTGGAAATTAATGGATCATAATACAACAGCTGAAAAATTCAACCAGAAAAGTTCCAGATTATATATCACATATTAAGAACAAACTACTAAGCTAATGCTCATGATATCAAATAGAAACCAAAATGACACCTACCTGCAAGGATCTTTTACGTCCTTCAAAACTGAAAGGGTAAGTAACCACACCAACAGTTAAATAACCAGCCTCCTTCACTATCTGTGCAACAACTGGTGCAGCACCTGATCCTGTGCCTCCACCCATACCAGCTGTGATAAACACAAGATCCGAGCCCTTGAGAGCATTTGCGATGACTTCCTTTGACTCCTCAGCAGCTTGCTCCCCCAAAAGTGGATTCCCACCCGTTCCTACATTTCAATCAAACAATTAAAATATAAGAAAAAAACAGTACCTACCCCACACAACAAATAACAAAAAAAAAAAAGAGTGCATACCTAGCCCACGAGTTAAAAGCTCTCCAATTTGAAGTGGGTGCTCTGCAGCTGACTGTAAAAGGGCTTGGGAATCTGTGTTTATGGCATAGAAATCAACTCCCTAGTCACAAAAGCGAGCAACATTAGCAACAACTTGCCTAATATAATCGTAAAATTGCCTACATCCTATAACTGAAATTGCATGATGGACTATAATTACAAATTAAGGTGCACATATATTACATAGCCTTGAACAATAATACTTAACATAAATAGAGTAATATTTTCACCCCACTATAGCAGAGTAAAACACATAAGTGATCAGAAACTCAACGAGCCAATAATGAAAACGCTAATCGACCTTCTACTATTTTAGAAAAGAAACTATGAATTCCAAAATTTTACTGCTTTTTCAACATTGTCATTACTAAATAAAAATATTTAACATTTTGTAATAAATTTGGAGCCTTTTTCAAATTTGAGCCAAAGTCACTACAATGTTACTGATAAATTCTACAATTATGGATCAAAAAACAAAACTTTTCGCAAAAAGAAAAAAAAAAATCCTTTCTAAAAATAAATAAAGACCACACCTGTAAGCCGCTGCCAATCATGCGATTGACAGCATTGTTGCCCCCTCCACCGACACCCACAACCTTTATCTTAGCAGTTTCCATTGGAGCAAATGAGCAACTTATATTCCCAGAACGACACCGTTTCCAGGCACTTTTCCGCATCGTTTTGCGACTAAGATAGTGTGGTTTATTGTAATGAAATGAATTGGCAAATGAGGTTGATGATGAAATTAACTCATTTGGGTTTGTCACTTGAAGAGTTGACATTTTGAATTTTTTTTTTTTTCAATCTTCTTATTTCTTTCGTATGCAAATTGTTTGGAAAAGAGGAGGGAGGAGGTTTTAGGGTTTTAGATGGAGGGAACTGATCGGATTTCACAATTCACATTACGGCACGTATTTTTAATTCTGGGAGATATTCGCAAATACAAAGGTTGGGTGGACCCTTGACGAACGGCGCCGTATTGACAGCCAGTTTTCACATTTTGTGCCATCATTAATTAGGAAAATTATATATTAAATGATTCAGTTTTTTTTTTTTTTTTATATAAATCTAAAAATATATTAAAATTTAAAAAAATACAAAATTTCCGCATAAGTTATTAGGCAGGAGGATCAACCTCAGATTGTCTAAGGGTAGTATCCACAAGTGAAGGTGGTTTATAAACCACAATTGCAAGATTAGTAGAAGATTGTGGCGGGGAAGCCTTATTGCAACCAGTAGCTTTCTCAATAACCTCGTCTGAAGACGGATTTTGCCCAGCCTCTGTATTTGGTATTGGTCGATAAACAAACGATTTGAAGGGGTTCTCAGCAGGCTCGTGGGTGGTATTGACTGTCTCGCGGTTTCAGCGACAATTAGATGCATTATGGCCAAGGAATCCACAAACAGGACATTGAGAGGGAAGGTTCTCTCATAGTGTAACGTCATCTCAAATGAAAACTCTTAGCGTTCAAACAATAGCCGTGGTGGCGGGTTTTCCGAGAGGTCCACATCAACTACAACTCGGGCAAAATGTCCAATACTTCCTTTCCTACTTGGTTCGTCAAGCTGCAATGGAGCTCCTCTACCACATGCGATTTCCATTAGAGTCCTTAAGAGTCCCAATATTCTTGACTCAAACCATATAAGCGCACCCATACTTGAGCATGTGCGTGCAATGCTTTGAGGGGTATGGACCCTGGACGAAGTAGTAGTAAACGACCAACTAAATTAGTGCGCCACCTCTGTAATCGCCGCTGGTAAGTGGATTCTGTGATTTTGATACAATTCAAGTCACCCCGCTTAACCGGTTTCGGCAATTGAAGCATAGAAACATGTGGAGTGGAGCTTGTACCAACAACCTGAGCAAAGGACTTGGAGGCAGAGGCAGAGGCAGTAGAAGGAGAGGGAGAGAGGATAGAAATGTTCGCCATTGATTTTGAAGTCTTTGGGACCATTTGTCAAACATTTAGTGGGCTAGCTTGTAAACACGTGTTCGCCATTGATTTTTCATATTAAATGATCCAGCTATATTAAGATGGGTTTTCTAAATTACCTCATCTATAACATAATTTTTTATAATTTTTGTACTTTGGCTGTGCCATGCAGTGTTAATAGGCTTTTAAAATTTTTTAAGTGTATTTTGAATGTTGACTCATTATTGACTTGAAGCTCCTAAAAAGGCCAAAAAAAAAAAAAAACTCTTAAATTTTTAAAATATATAAAATATCACAAATTAAAAGAACACTTTATGGGATCCAACTACGGTGCAACGGTTGCACCTAACCCCTCTTTTGTTTTTTTTGACTGTGCCCCTTACTCTCTTCTATATTTACAAATTAGTAAAGTAATTTCCTTTTCCTCTTTTTTAACCCCCACCTCTACAATATTCCCTTTTTTTTCTATTTTTAATTAAACCTGTAATCAACTAATTATAATCAATAACAGATAACTCGACATTTTCATTTAAGTTACTTCTTTACTGCCTTAAAATTTATTTATTTTATATTATATAAGCAACAATAAATTAAATTTTTAGATAAAATAAAATCACATAAATATTTTTTTGTACCTACAAGTTATTTACATTCCAATATTTCAAAAATTATAAAATAAAAAAAGGTAAAATTTCAAAATTAAAAATATGTAAAAAGTATTATGTTGTAACACTTTATTATTTTATCATTATAAAATAATATTGTAAAATATTTCGTATTATATTGTACTATATTAATATTATACTAACATTATTTAAATTTATTATTAATTATATTAAGTTATTATTTTATATTAATTAGTAGGATGAAACTATGTTGCAACAGTTATAATATACTACTCATTTTTATTTTTTTAGTTTAATTACACAACACTACCTTACATTTTGTTTAAAATTAAATAGGCCTAGAAGTTACAAGTTTTGACATATAAATCCCTTTATGTAGATAAAATAACATTTGAAAAGATTTTTAACAGTTATTATTATTATTATTATTTATTAATGTTATTATTATTATATTAATATTATTTTAATTAAATTTTATTATTTTAATTATTATTATTATTTATTATTATTAATGTCATAATTATTAACAATATTAAATATTTTAAAATTTATTAATTTAATTATTATTAAGTCATTATTATTAAATTTATTATTTTTTATTATTTTAATTATTATTATTACTATCATTAATGTCGTTATTATTTAATATTAATATTAATATTATTATTATTATTACTATTATTATTATTATTATTATTAAAAGATATTAACTTTATTATTTAATTATTGTTATTATTATTTTTATTAATAATATCATTATTAAAATTTTTTAATTTTAATTATTTTCATTATCATATTATTTTTAATTTTGTCATCATCATCATCATTATTGTTAAACTTTAAAAATTTTGTTGTTTTATTTAATATCATTGTCATTATTATTATTTTACCTTAATTGAGGCATTAAATATATTTTATTTTTATTATAAGAAATAAAAAAATATTATAATATTATTTTATTATAACATATTCCATTTATACATTACTAATTAATATAAAATAATAAATTAATATAATTAATAATAAATTTAAATAATATTAGTATAATATTAATATAGTACAATGTAATACGAAATACTATACAATATTATTTTATAATGATAAAATAATAAAGTGTTACAACCTAATACTTTTTACATATTTTTTATTTTGAAATTTCACCTTTTTTATTTTATAATTTTTTGAAGTATTAAAATATAAATAACCTGTGGGTACAAAAATATATTTATGTGATTTTATTTTATCTAAAAATTTAATTTATTGTTGCTTATATAATATAGAATAAATGAATTTTAAGGCAGCAAATAAGTAACTTAAATGAAAATGTCGAGTTATTTGTTATTGATTCAAATTAGTTGATTACAAGTTTAATTAAAAATGGAAAAAAATGGGGAATATTGTAGAGGTGGGGGGTTGAAAACAGAAGGAAAAGGAAATTACTTTACTAATTTGTAAATACAGAAGAGAGTAAGGGGCACAGTCAAAAAAGACAAAAGAGGGGTACGGTGCAACCGTTGCACCGTAGTTGGATCCCACTTTATGGCTTTAACTAATCAGTTGGCACATATTTTGGACTAGTAACCAGAACCTCTTTTGAGTGAAAATCAGTAGAGTCATGTGTTCAGATCTCATTATGAAAATAATATCGCATTAATATATATACTTATAGCATAGGAATTACCCTAAGCACAATCAGGAATGACAGATTTAAGATGGAAAAGCTCTTTTCGAAACTTTATTTCATTCATATTGAGATGTCAGAGTAGACTGCCCACTAAAATCTTGGAAATGAATGAACTGAAAAAATAATAATTCAAAATGAGGTGGTGTCAACTGTCTGAGACCAATACAAACTTAGGTTCAAAGTTCACTTTCACGCGCTCAATACATAAGAGACCCCAACAAGAAAGAAATACAAATTGATCCATGACACCTGAAAAGATATATTATCTAGGGGCCAACCCAAAGTAGACATCACTGGGTTACCAATAAGATACCATAAGCTTCTGCACAAAGAACTTCACTCCTCTTCACTCAGAATTGGAACAATGAGTGGCTTCATTTGGGCCAGATATACGATCGCCCACCTAACATAGAAAAAGGATATAGTGAATATGAATATGGACAAAGAGCTAGATGAACAAAACAACATTCCAATATATCAAATTAGCATAAACCAGGAAATAGAAACAATAAATACAAAAAGGGACTAGAAGCTATATGAACAAAATTGCATATCAGCATAAACCTGGAAATAGAAGATTGCAGGAATAAAATATTATTGCTTTTAGTAAATCTAAACAAAAGCAATTGTCTCTCTTTGGTATAACATCAGAAGTAATGTTCTAACATAACATGAAACTCTATTGCACCACTGCAATAACTGTAAAATGGCCAATAGCCTAACATTCACCAGACAATTGTGAAACTTCTGGTCCAAAGAACACAATCAAAAAGCTAGACAATCATTGATGAAAATAATAAATCACAACCAATGTCAAGTTCACCTTCCACTCTTTAAATTATGACATACAAATGCATAAATGTATCTAGGACTGAAAATCCTCTACAATCAGATTACTTACATAAAACGCCAGATCAAAGAAACCTTAAATACCACAAAACAAAAATTAAAACTGAGAGAGAATGAATTCATACATCATCCAGCAGGAGACTGTGGCAGTAATAACCAGGGTTAGGTGAAGCCTGCATCACGAAACACAGATTTCCCATCTTTCATAAGAATATTATCATATGAAAATATGTTCTAATATACGAATATCATCAGCAAGCAAAAAATGCATGCACATTAATGTCGGTGAGTTCGCATTAGCAAGCAAACATGATTGCAAGTGTTCATGAATATCAATATATGAGGATAGTTTATAATCCAAAGGGAATCTTTTTCTCTTCTTTGTGGAGGATATACTTATGCCCTTCTGTAAATCATGAACAAAGGATATACTTAAATGTTATTACACACGCTTGTCCTGCCAAAGTAGAATCCAAAATGAAATCCTACATTTAGGTAATCTTACATAATGCTGAAGCTACCTAGACTAGAGGCCTCAATATTGTGCTCGTCAGCACAAACGATTAAAGCATAAGTGCAATGGACAACGGCCCTTACATATATGTTAAAGTGAGTGCACACGTGTGGAGTTGTAAAGACCAAAATGGCTATGGTACCTAGTGTTTCAAACTTCAGTGAAAGATACAAGTGTCGGTCAAAAACCAGCATCCATAAAAAACGAAAAAAATTGATATGGGTGAAACATTAACATGGTTCATGTTCAAACACTTTTCAGATACAGGATTAAATGTAAAACCCGTCAAAATGCCAATCACCGAAATGATCCTAATCCAAAATTTTCATAACATTTTAATTTTCTTCTATGGTCACATTTACAATTAACACTAAATTACAACATTCTTTTAAAATCCAAATTATGCACAGAATCTCAAATCAGCAGATATACCATCTTTAAACCCTAATAAGAAAACACCATATCCAAAAAAAAAAAACATTGAGCCAAAAGAAGAAAATAAAATAAAAGAACATACAAATTGGTAGAAGGTCCCCTGTTGCAGCAAATTCTGGTACAGAGAGAAGCAATAATCCCAATCACTAAAAAAATTAGCGTTGTCACCAAAAACCCCATCTCGATCCGAAATTTAGGAGATTTTAATTCAACTAGGGTTCTTCGTGATTAACTAAAAATTCAAACTTTATAAGGGGAAAAATTGATTCGTGATCTAGAACATGAAAATACGAACGACAGCGTATCGGATATAAGAGGAAAAAGGGGAATCTGCAATAAGTAATACGGATCTTAATGGGAATTGGAAAGCTTCTGATCTTGCTAAGACGCTGAGAGACGAAGATCGTGCTATGTGTGGTGTAGTCACGAGTTTAGGCGTAAGGCTGGCCCATTTTTAATTTTTTGGGCTTTATGATTGGGCTTTTAGCATCCGCAGATGTCGCACTCTCTCGAAGGAAGCCCGCAAGAATTAACGCCATCCTATTCTTTCTAATTTTTTATTTTTTTAACTCATAACTAATACGTAACCTGCATGTATATAAACATATCTAGTCTTTCTCCGTGAAAACATCGTCATTTTATTAAAATAAAAAATACTAAATTTTGTTAAAATAAGAATATTTTTACGAAAGAAATTATGACGCTTAACAAAAGACCATTCAAGAATACCAAGAATAACTTTTCTCGCTAACGTTGAAAGATAGTGATATTATGACTAAAATCAAAGTGAAAAAAGAAAAAAATGATTAGTCTCAATCAGATTTGCCAATCAATTTCAAGACTGTTTGCCAATCAGCATTAAAATTTTTATAAATCAATTAAATTCTCAATTATATAATATTTCCTTTTTGATACTTTGGGTCTTCATATAAATTATTGAGCCTTTATATGAAGATGACTAAACTAGTAGCTAGTCACTAACAGCGTCTCTCAGCCACTTTCTATTTCTCTGCCTCAAACGCTGAATCTTCTATCATTCAACTGCAGACAGAGAATCCTTAACAATTTCTCACTGCGAAAATGGGTACCTCCCAAAATCTATTTTTTATTTTTATTTTGTCGTTTTAATTGTAAAAAAATGACAAAAGATGATTTTCTTTGTGTTTTTTTTTTTTATAGGTATTTCCCGTGATTCCATGCACAAGAGGCGTGCTACTGGAGGCAAGAAGAAGGCTTGGAGGAAGATGAAAAGTAAGTTCATTCTTTTAGATTTAAATTCTAAGATTGTGATTTGTTTGATTATTTATATTCAATTATTCGTACCTTCACTATTATTTTGGATGTGGTTTATTTCTTTATAGTCATTGCATCCCTTTAGATTTGAGATGCTGTGAGTAGGTAAAATATTTGATTTTGATCTCAGGTTAATATCTTTTAAAAAACATGTCAAATAGTTTTTAATTTTTTTGTTCAGAAATGGCTATTTTGCTGCCATGTCTGCCACGTCTAAGGTAGCTTAAACTATTTTGTGTTTCATATGATGGGGTTGCCTTATTTTGTACAGTGGAGTGCAAGTAGAGATGGCAAAATCCGAATGCACCCAAATTTATATCTGGATCCGCATTAATAATTTCACATTCGAATTCTCATACGGATTCGGAAAAATATATACGAATTCGGATGTGGGTAATATCCGCACAGATTGCGGAAAGATATCCCGGATATCTGGATCCGCAAATATTAAATTTTAATAAATTAAAATTTTAAAATTTTATATAATGATATCAAATAAAATACAATCATAAATTTATAATTAATAATTTAACATGAATAACATACAATAACATCTTACATTATAATCCATAATTAAAAATACCACAATATAAATTAAACATAAAAAATAATATAAATTCACAATTTACTTAATAATATCAAATAAAATCCAATTATAAATTTATAATTCAATAATTCACAATTCAACATGCATAACATACAATAATATCATAAGTTTACACTTTTAGACTTTTTAGCATATATATATATACATATATTTTTATATTGAAATTTAATTAAATTAATAATTAAATAAAAATGCGGATCCAGATATTCACATTTTCGGATACAAGTGCATTTGGATCTGCACGGATCCTAAAAATTAAGATCCAAATCCAAATTTTCCTACCATTCCTAAGTGCAAGATGTCTGGAAAATATATCACTCATTTAACATCTTCAAGACTTTATATTTAATGTACTAATTGACTTATCTTTTCTTTCTTATGATTGAAGGTATGAGCTTGGAAGACAATATGCAAACACTAAGCTGTCAAGCTACAAGACAGTTAGGAGGATTAGGGTTTGTGGAGGCAATGTGAAATGGTGTGCTGTGAGGCTTGGCACAGGGAACTCCTCGTGGGGAAGTGAGGCTATGACTTGTAAGACCAGAATTCTTAATGTGATGTATAATGTCTCGGACAATGAGCCGGTCTGTACTCAAACTTTAGTGAAGAGTGTTATTGTTCATGTTGATGCACCATACAATAAAAGTTAACAACCTCAAACATACCCTTAAGTGAAGTGATGGTATCTCCAACATTAAGGTGTCGACATCAATTATAAAAAGAAACTATAGCTACTACCACAACTAAGAAAGAATGATATATAATTTTTTTTATCAACTTATACTTTGAGTTGGTGCCAATGTTTATATTTCTTTTCACTTTGGTTGCCTTGAATGTGCTGAGGTATTGCAATATATATATATATATATAATTTTTTTTATCAACTTATGCTTTGAGTTGGTGCCAATGTTTTATATTTCTTTTCACCTTGGTTGCCTTGAATGTGCTGAGGTATTGCAATTGTGGTGGTAGAGATGGTGTTTCATATTTTCTTAGTCGTCTTCACCAGAAATGGTTGATATTTGTTTTCAACAATTATTTGTGTCAGTTGACTTTATCAGGAAGATGATAAAGAGAACTTGCATTTATGGTTGTGTAGTGATTATTATTATCACAGTGATTTAGATAAGAAAAAAAAAACATTCTTACCACAGTTATGACAACACTAAGCATAAAATTGTGTACTTTAATTTATTAAAATTATAAAAATTTCTTAAAGGATTAACAATTAATCATTTACACCATTTTTCACCTTTTGATTGTCTTACATTTTGAAGATTATGCAAATTGGTATTAGAGCCTAGTTTTTTGTTAAAAAAAATAAAAATTAAATCTATTGTCTATATAATAGGTGATTTTAAAAATCATTTAATGATTAATAGTCGGAGTTGGCACCGAACTATTGACTATTCGAAGGATTTTGAATTTCATGTATGCATGGAGAAATTAGCCACCAAACAACTTTGAAAATTGTTGGAAGTAGGTGCTATAATGCAATTTACACTGCTATAATTGAGCTCAAATGCTCATTTGCAATCATCCCAAAACTTAGAGAAAAATTTGAATTTAGAGAGAAATAATTCCTTTAGAGAATTATTGTGAGAGTGAGCAATTGAAGAGTGTGTAATTGAGAGGTATTTTCTTTTAAGTGTGTGTGTGAGTACTGAGTGTATTTGGGTTCTAGAAAGTCAAATTTCTTTACTCAAATATTGTACTCCAGTAATTGTTAATAATACAATTATTTTCTCTTGCTCCCTGTGGACGTATGTATAATCACCGAACCACCTAAATTCTTCTGTCATTTATTTTCTATGATTATTTGGTGTGTTTGATTCCGCATTCCGCTCACAACAAGTGGTATCAAAACAAAAGGTTCGTATTTGGGTACATGGTATTGTTCACAGGTATGCACTGTTCATACATATAATACTATTTAAAAATATAGTACTATTCATAGATATAGTAGAGACGGTCATTTGTACTTAAGAGACAACTTATTATAAGTAGTGTCTAAGGAGTTTAGAGAGAACATTGTAACCCATTTAATCTCTTAGGAACTTTTTTAGTGCATATATTCACGCGAAATTAATATTATAGATGTTATTTTTCAAGTGTGAATAGTTTGTTGAAAAAATAGTAGAATGTGAAACTTTCAGAATTAGAGAGAGATTTACCCAAACTATTTCATGAGACACTTAAGGTGAGAGGCGAGACATGTCATATTGTCATGCAATACTTGTTATTGGAGGCTAGAAGATCAATGTTGAAAAGTTTGATGGAAAAATCAACTTCGGCATGTGAAGGCACGAAGTTATGGATGCCTTTATTCAAATTAATCTCAATGTTGTTCTAAAAAAATAAAGGATACTTGTATGATGAAGAAACTTAGGATCATATGAACGAGAAAGCTTGTAGTCAAATCAGATCTTATTTGACCAAAGAGGTAAAATACCTAGTAAAAGATGAGGATTGTGCGATGACTGTGTGGTGTACATTGAAAGAAAAGTACTTATTAAAAAGTCCTGAAAATCATCTTCATGCAATGAGCCAGGTATATAGCTTTCGAATGAAGCATGTGGTGTCAACGCACGACCATGTCTCAAGATTTGAAAAGTTACTTATTGATTTAAAGAATCTTGATGAAAATATTAAGGATAAAGTCAATGTTATGATTCTGTTACATTCAACGCCAGAAGAGTATAGCTATTTTGTAACTACCTTGATATATAAGAAAAAATGATTATCTTCAAAAATGTTTGCAAATCATTAACTAATTTAGAGATTCGGAATAATGATAAACATTCCGAAAGAGTATCGTCTGAAGCTTTGTTAGATAGAGAAAGAACAATGGAAAAAAAAAAAAAGCATGGTAGAAAGAATTCTCAGTCCAAATAGAAAAACATAAATATAGCTCGAGATGAGTATGCATTTTTCATGAAAATGGCCATTTGAGGAAAGATTGTTTGAAGCTCAGAAAAGAAATTGAAAGAAACCAATAGCACCGAACATGACATGAAAATATGAAGACTTTTATTATTCACTAAGTATTATGCTTACAGCATATGTGGCTAGTACAAGTGAGTGAATACTTAATACTGGAGCAACCTATCATTTGTGTCTCATTATGCATAATACTTAGTGAATGATTTACGAATTTTCTTAATTTAGAATCTTGTACAGTTGTGATGGGAAATTATCAATCTTATCGCACAGTAGGGATATAAACAATTCAACTTAAAATGTTCGATGGAATTAGGGGTGGACATCGGTTCGGTTTGGTTCGATTTTAGAATAAATTAAAAAATTTAGTTCGGTTCGGATTGAAAATTTAAAAAAATCGAAAAACATTTATGAAAAAAAACCGAACCGAACCGAAACCAAAAGTTCGGTTCAGTGTCGGTTTGGTTTTAATTTTTGTGGTTCGATTTCGGTTTTTCAATTCGGTTTTTTATAACTTCATACAATCCATAACTCCATACCATAAAAATGAAAAAAAAATATAATCAATCATAAAAAACTAGTACAACATAAAAATTAAAAATCATCATTTCTCCATTTTTTCACCATTTCCATTCTCCTGCAACTTTAACAACTTCCAAGTTCCAACATCCACACACTTCTCAACTTAAATCTATATAAATAAAATTAAAATGAGTAAAATAAGTATAAATATAACTATAAAAATAATATATTAAATTTGTATAAGTGATACTTATTATTCTGAAACATCACTTAATTATCAATTGATCCTCTGTTACTTGTGCTAGTAATGGTCTGACAAATTCTACAAAGAAAAAAAATTAATGTATGAGAACAATATTTATAATAATGAACACTACAAATAAATTATTCAAATTCCAAAGTTAACAAATGATGTTATTACCTGCTTCAACAACTTCATAAAATTCAGTTTCTTGCTCAATTGGTTCTATTATGCGATCTCCGAAAAGAGTAGATCGAAGCCAATTTTGAGTGCAAATTAAGGACTCAACTGTTTTAGGAGTCAAAGATCTCCTAAATGGGTCGAGAATGCAACCCCCAGTGCTAAATGCCGACTTTGAAGCAACGGTAGAAATTGGAATTGCTAAAATATCATTAGTAATTTGAGACAAAATTGGATATCTATGCCAATTCAAACTCCACCAATTCAAAATATCAAAATTATCACCCATCATTTCTGTTTTGTCTTACAAGTATCTTTCAACCTCATTTTGCCCACCATATCCATCTTGTGTACTGACTTTCATCTTTTTATATTGTGCAAAAAGATCAAGAGAACTAAAGTCAGCACATTCACTAATTCCACTAGTTTGAACCATGCAACTAGTCTTAACAACACTGTTTGGATCACCGGAATTGTAGCTTTGATAAAGCTTCATCATTAACTCTCTAAAGCTGTTACACAACTCCTCAACCTTCTTAGTTTCATACCAACTGTTAAAACACCATGTAACAAAGTCCATTTTACATTAAGGATCAAGTACTGCAGCTAATATCAATAACACGTTGACCTTCTCTAAACTATCACCCCAA
The DNA here is from genome assembly GCA_025617385.1 of Murraya koenigii. Taxonomy (NCBI): domain Eukaryota; kingdom Viridiplantae; phylum Streptophyta; class Magnoliopsida; order Sapindales; family Rutaceae; genus Murraya; species Murraya koenigii. Next base: position 23,290,220 of record CM046817.1, read on the forward strand.
TATTTGGCAAAATTTGTTATCATAGGCTTAACCATGTAACTTAGCAAAACATCATCACTATCATTAAGAGACTTCAAATGAATATGAACTTTCCACATCTCATTCAAATAATTATTAGCAGTCACAAATTTAGAACTACTAAATTTCAAGGTCACATCATAAAAGATAGATAGGAATTTGACTAATCTTCTTGCATGGTCCCAATCTTCTTCCATCGGTGGCCTTACCTTATTCTTTTCGTTCTCGTTCTCATCATCTTCGTCAGCTCCAAACCAGTTAACATAATGGCCATCTTCATCTTTCAATCTATCAAATGCTTTTTCAAATTTCAATGCAGATCTCAATATTAAGAATGCTGAATTCCACCTAGTCGACACATTTAACACCATAAACCCATTATACGAAATATTTTCCGCATCAACACACACTTTGAACTTTTGTAACCTCGATGGGGGAAGACCTAACATATTTCACTACATTGCGAACACTATCAATTGATATCTTTACCACATCCAACCCATCCTTCACAATCAAATTTATTATGTGTACTGAACATCTTACATGTAAATACGAACCATTTAAAACTAATGAATCTCGACTCTAATTTCCCAACTTCTTCTTTAAATAATTAATCGCTTTTTCATTAGCACTTGCATTTTCTATAGTAATCGTGAATAAACTTTCAATCATACACTTCTCGATGAGCTTCCCAATAGTCTCTCCTTTATGATTATAAATAGGTGCAAAACTAAGTATTCTCTTATGCAACTCCCATTTTTTGTCAATAAAGTGAGCTGTTATTACCATGTAGTTACACATCTAAATTGAAGTCCAGGTATCCGTAGTGATACATATCTTTTGCTAACTTGCATTAAACATACTTTTCAATATCATCTTCTCATTCTCATATAATTGAAGAATGTCTCTTGTAATTGTCCTTCGCGACGACACATCAAAGTTTGGACAGCAAGTAGCCATAAACTCCAAAAACCCTTCTGCCTCCACAAACTTAAAAGGCAACTCATCTTTAATAATCATCTTTACAAGTGCTTTCGTACAAGCCTCTTTACTAAAACTTGCAGAAACATGCTTAGCATTACCAACATCCTTTTCACGAGCTAAAGCACTTTGATTTTCATCAATTTTAGGCTTCATTTTTTTTATACACAGGACAACGTATATTCAAATGAGTTCTCAAGCTAGAAGTTCCTTTAATACTTTCACATGCATACTCCTTCTTATAATATCTACACTTCGCTTTTTTTCCTCCAGGTAGTTTCAAAAACAATTCCCAAACATCTGATCTCAAACGTCTACCTTCTCTTTCATTTTGAACACCATCCTCAAAATCATCTTTCATAATCTTCTCTGCATCATTATTATTTTCTTCCATCTGCACACAAACCTTATTGCAGTCAATACATAATAAATAAAAATAAAATAAATTACAAAGAATACTTATGTAAAATAAATAATCAATCAATATATTCTCATTTTACAGCAAATCAATTAATTAAATTCAAATACCCTTCAACCTATTTTCAAATTAATAATATACTCATGTAAAAGTTTAAAGTTCTGGAAAAAAGAATAACAAAAAAGAAAAAACAAAGCAAGAATTATCCTTTGCCTTGTCTTGACAGATACATGAAGTCAAGTCTGGATCACTTATAATCCATGTTTTTCCTTGAAGGAGTTTGTGTAGCATGTGAATTATCTGAAAGTTTTTTGAGTTCATACATGCATAAATTTCAATGTATATTAGATGATGTTCAGACTTTTATGCTGACATTGGCAAAACAAATAAATTAATGCATATTTCAGTTAGGAGAAGGACATCCTATTTGTAATTGTTGGTCGATTGGAGAACATTACAATTATTAAGTTATGCATATCAGTTTGGCATTATATCTCATTTCCTGATCAAAGGTTTAGTGAATCGATTATGCATACCAAAATACTATTAATCTATTATCCTCTCTATAATAAAAAACACACACACACATGAACAAATTTTAAGAGACAGAGAGGGCAAAAACACAGCAACAGAAATAACAGAAGAAAAATAAAGAAAATGGGAGGAGTAGAAAGAGATGACCTTCATATAAACAGCAGCCAACAGCAGTAGCAGCAGGCAGCACCCAGCAGTAGCAGCAGGCAGCACCCAGCAGTAGCAGGCACCGAACTAAGAAGCGGCAGCAGCAGCAGTAGCAGCAGGCGCGATAAGTAGGAAGCAGCAGCAAGTGCTGGAAACAGGAAGCAGCAGCAGTAGGTATCGTAAGCAAGAAGTAGTAGCAACAAGCACAGGAAGCAGGAAGCAAGAAGCAGCAACAGGGGCAGCAAGCACAGCAAGCAACAGCTGCAGCACGCAGGTTTGGCCTTTTGGGATCTAGGGTTCGGCGAATTGTAATTAAAATGTGTATATATAGGTTAGTCAAAATTATAAAAATGCCATCAGTTTAGGTTTAGTTCGGATTTTTTAATTTTTAAACCGAAAACCAAACCGAATCGTCGAAGGCTTCAAGTTCTCAATAGGTAGAGAGTAAGGCCAATGAAACATTACAGTAGGTGGAGTTTGATGCAACTCAATATGTACCAATTATTCCTACAAACAAGAGTTCAACTTTGGAGGTGACCAATAGTTGAAGAGTATGTGTTTCTGATGATATCCGATAAAAGAATGAAACAACTGAAAATGTAGATAATGAAAAAATTGGTATGGCTTATAAAAGGCATGGTGGTAGCCTTTACACTACCAATTATTAATGATGATATCCCCAACATTTTACGTGAAGTATTACACAGCAATGAAAGTAATCAGTGGAAGTTAGCCATGGAGGAAGAGATGAAATCTATCCATCAAAACCAGAACTTGGGAACTTGTAGAGTTACCTAAGGGAAATAGGACTATTAGTAATAAATTGGTCTACACGAAGAAGAAAAGATCTCTAAATCATTCAACTCTCTGATACAAGGCAAGTCTCATAGCAAAATATTTTGCTCAGAAAGAAAGTATTGACTATAATGAAGTTTTCTCTCTAGTTGTAAAACATAATTTTATTCGTCCCCTACTTGCCTTAGTAACAGAAAACGTGTTAGAATTAACTCAATTAGATGTTAAGACGGCGCTCTTATATAGATATTTGGATGATGAAATGTATATGACTCAGTTTTGTGGTTTTAAAGTTGCTAGAAATGAGAACTATGTGTGCAGATTGATTTAATCTTTATAAGGACTGAAACAGTCACTAAGGCAATGTTATAAGAGATTTGATTAATTCATACAAGGATAGAAATTCATAAGAAGTGAACACGATCATTGTGTTTATTTTAGAAGACAACAAGATAGAGTTTTCATCTGTTTATTACTCTATATCAATTATATGCTTCAAAAAATAGAAGTGAGATTGAGAGATTAAAGAAGCAGTTGGCTTCTGAGTTCGAGATGAAAAATTTGAGTGATGCATAGAGAATACTTAGGATGGAGATTCACAAAAACAGAAAAAATAGAAGCATGTGGTTGACTCAAAAGTTTTATTTGAAGGATAAAGACCATTGGCTTGTGGTTAAGTAGATTCTCCGATATCTGTATGGGATAGTTGATGTTTGGTTATTGTTTAAGAAATATTGTGGTCAACAATGTACTGGGTATTATGATTTCGATTTTGCTGGAGACCTAGACAAGTGAAGATCAACAACGGGCTACGTATTTATATTAGATGAAGGTCCGATCAGCTGGAGGTCGATTCTACAATCGACAATTGCTCTATCCACTACGAAAGCAGAGTATATGTCAACAAATGAGGCTTTAAAGGAAGCTATTTAGTTGAAAGGCTTGTTAAATGATTTAGGTATAATATAAGAGAATATTGAAGTTTTTTGTAATAGCCAGAGTGCGATATTCCTAGCGAAAAATCAAACATATTACACTATGTGAGAGAGATTATCGAGGGCAGTAATGTGTTATTAAAAAAGATCAATACTAAAAATAATTTATCAGATATATTAACGAAGGTTATTTCTGGAGTTAAGTTTTAATATTGCTTGAAACTGATTCAAATTCTTTTATTGCGTTAAGTTATTTCCTTCGAAAATTTTGACCTACTGTTGGCTTGATAACAAAGTTTAGGTACGTAGACAGTCAATGAGATGCAATCAGTTTAGGAATGATGGTTCGTTGATAGTCGACTTAGATTCAGCTAAATCTTTACCGAGGTGGATAATTTTTTAAAAAATCAATACCTAAGCCAACTTAACACATGCATGATGTGTTGAAAAGTCAAAAAGGAAAATAGAGACTCACATGCTTGCCGAAAATAATTGGAGTTGGCATTGAACTATTGATTATTTGAAAGATTTTGAATTGCATGCATGCATGGAGAAATTAACCACCAAACAACTTTGAAAATTGCCAAAGATAGGTGTAATAGTAAAATTTGCACTCCTATAAATTGAGTTCAAATGCTCATTTGCAATCATCCCAAAACTTAGAGAGAAATAATTCCATTAGAGAATTATTATGAGAGTGAGCAATTGGAGAGTGTATGTAATTAAGATTTTTTTTCTTTCAAGTGCACATAAGAGTACTAGGTGTGTTTAGATTCTAGAAAATGATATTTCTTTACTCAAATATGTACTCCAATAATTATTAATAATACAATTGTTTTCTCTTGCTCCCGCGGATGTAAGCATAATTGTCGGAACACTTTAAATTCTTGTGTCATTTATTTTATATGATTTTTTAGTGCGCTTGATTCTATATTCGGTGCACAATAGTGAGACCATTCTAAATATACAAATAATTCACAACTACTCACACGAGCATCATAACGTCTTCTGGGATTTCGAACATGACTTATGTAATTTAAAAAATGAGCGCAATTTGCAAATTCCGCTATAACAACCTTGTGAAACAAAAACAGTATGAACGACGTTCAAAAGCATTAAACTTGCTTTAAAACTCCATTTTCTGGCCTTAGGGTCTTCTAAGGAGAACACATAACGCTTTCAAGGCCACTTTTCCAACAAGAATACGGTGCGGCCTTTACAATATCCATCCTCAGATGGGACAGTAAGGGGAGTAAGGGGACTTTGTATCCTTATAATAGATGCTAAGTTAAACAGATGTGTACCTTCCCTCCCAGGGCGAGGGCTCAATTATGCTCTGACTCACCACCTAAGGGGGATTATTAAGGGGGAGAAGTCATTTGATAACTAGAATTGGTGGATTGGAGGAAATGAGGTCACCCATTTTTCCTTCTACGTATACATTTAGCTTGTCTTGTTTTGCTTTGCCCACTCCTAAGGTAGTAGCCAGCCCAATCTTCTCATTAAAATGGGCAAGTTAAAAATATCCAATCCATTTTTCCAATCGATTTCCCAATCAATCTAGAAATCAACATGAATTTAGGTCAATCTTAACTTTCCCTCAAGAATCCTCGGATTCCCTGATATGGTGCCATCGTTGCCTTCACCTTTGCAGTCACTACAGTTTCGTGTCCGGCTTGACCTCCACACCACTTGCGTGACACTCTTTAATGACCAGAGCCGAGGAGCTTGAACTACGCCAACCATTTCTCAAGTAACTACACTGCCAGTTCGAGAGCCACTCGTTTACCAGCATCAATGTCCGCCATCTTGTCCTAAATGTTTCCAACAACAACATGAAAACTGGGGAACAGGATTCAGCACACTTTCTGTTGCCTCTACTGTCCGACGGAATGATACTGACAGATTGGACGAGCTAGCGAAGCCGTGGAAGTCAGGCCACTTACTAGGAACATGTATAAAGCGATGCGGGGTTATTTGGCTGGTAACCCATTTCGCAGGAGGTTTTCCAATAACCCATGCATGTTGACCAAGTTCAACATGCATTAGAATGATGAACAAACTACTCCAGGGCCTGGGCAAAACTAGCTAGGAATTTGGTTGCATCCGGTATATGAGGACTGTATTTTCTAAAAATATTTTGGTATCCCTTTAAATTATATATTTATGTTTGATATCGTTAAAAACATTTTACGAGCAGTATAAATGTGTAATCATATCGATTTTTTCTTTTAATTTCTTAAACAGGCTAAACGAGCATAGTATTATAATTATATTTTGTATTATTATTTTTTTCATGGCAATTTGATTTTTAATTCACTAGATTTATCCGGAAAAAAAAAAAAGAAGATTAAAAGCAAATGAGGGTGAAGTACTAGGTAATTTAGTCAATTTATGCTTATAAAACCCCTAAGAAAGTTCAAAAAATTGATTACCTTTGGAGCTAAGAAATTGCAGCTTATCTAATCTTTGTGAAGACAGGCAGATTCAACTTATGAACAATAGGGTCACAAGCTCCTATGGGAGAAAATAACTTTAAAAAAATGAAAGAGAAATTTACTTAAGTTTCTAGTTAAATCTATTAAAGCAGTCTCATTAATTAAATTTATAAAAACGGTCGTATAAACTCCTAAATTCAGAAAATCTAATTTTAAATTTCACAATTACAAAAGCACACATTTCAATTGAACAAAACAAAAGCTCATAATAACTCATACGAATGATTTTACTATTATTTTATTTAGCCCCATTAAGTCTATTAAAATAACCTCTATAAAATTTTAACTTATAAAATTTTGCTTACCCATTAACTCATAAAATTTTAGACATTTTATCATTATATAATTTAGCTTTAGTAAATTATTTTTCAAGATCTGCCACTTTGTGAAGATATTAATATTAGGTTGACTTTCTTGAACAAAAAATTTAATCACTTTATCACCATAATGTTTTTTAATTAATTTTTTAACTTATCTCTAATGTGTATGTCTTATTAGTTAATTTGATACATTTTTCTTTAAAAATGCATTAACTAGTATCCAAAGAGACTGCCCAACCCTAAACAGGTTTAACTCCAAAGAGACTGCCCAACCCTAAACAGAAATGAGCAGGATGCACTATAAATCTCTCAAACTCCCCTCCAATTAAAATTAATGAAGAAAAATGCTCATGCCTACAATTGCTTAAGCTATAGAAAAATAGGCAAAGGATGGGTTCAATAAGTATCCATCATATAGGAAAATATATTTACACATCTATTTTCGAACTTATGGATTCAAAGAAAAAGAGTTTGTGCTGATCAACAACGACTGAAGATATAGATACAAGTTATACGAGGAACTAACAAGACATCAACTAAATCTCAACATCAGCAGAAAAGTTCCAAAAGGAACAAGGAATACTCCTTAACATATGTAGAAGATAAAGTATACCTCCAAAGATTTACTGCATCATTGCTGCATTGTGCGGACAATACTCAGAAATTGAGACAATACCCCAGGCAAACCATCACGAATTCTCGGCTGGGCTTTCAGAGCATTCCTAACCTAAAAAACAAAAACATATAATTAAAAAACTGAGAAGAAGAACTACTAGCTTAGTAATAGACCAATTTTTGTGAGTAAAAAAGCTTACCAGCAGCTGGTCAGATCTTCATTTTCATGACCGTATATGGCGCATAAGTCCAAAAGCTTAGGCAAATCAAGCAACTTCTTTTCCTGCAAAAAGACTACATGTTGAATTAGTGAACAAAGTGTACTGGAGAAAAAAATGACAACTAAAATAATATCTCATCCTAATCCCAAAAGAAAGCAGAATACCATTACCATGAAATAACTTTCACACACAATAATTAGGCAAAAGTTACACAAAGCCAATCAAAAATCCTCATGAAAGATCGATCCACTTAGTAAGCATCATTACAACATTTATCAAATCCATTCAAACTACATAAAATAAACTGAGAGAGGAAAACTAAAACCTTGTTTTACAAAATCTGCAAGGAAAACCCGAACCCACTCGCATGGTCTTTTGAACTAAGGCTATCGATAGACGAGCACCGGGATCCCTATTGGAAGATCTGCATTGCGTGTTGCACACTCGAAAAGAATGACCAATAAGTAAACGATCCAAAATTGAAAATGAAAGGGGGATTGGCATAACTAATAACTGAGACTTATATTCGATAAAATAGCATAAAAACACAGCGGCTTAGTTTGAGCTCCCTACAATGACCCCTGCAACTACTCCCTTGGCTCCTCGATATGGAAAATCATACCATCTGCTCCTATACTTTAAAAAACTATCCAAAAATTCATGCAAGGACACGTCACTAGCCACTACACATATCAAACACGCAACAAAAAACAGTCAAAAAATTGATCAATCAAAATTGGAAAGACTATTAAGAGTTTCAATGCAAAATAAATAAATAAAACCTTGTCGCCAGAAATCTATAGGGTTTAATTTGAGCAACCTGGACAACTCTCTATTCAAAAGATCCACAACTCTACGGGACTCGACCGAATCGAGACCTCCTTCGTCGGCCATGACCCAAGAATGACTGGCTTCATCATGGGGCAAGTAATTTACGAAATTACCACAGGCTGTTGGATTCGGAGAAGAGGATGGAGAGGGAGAAGAAGAGGAAGAGGAAGAGGAAGAGGACGAGCGCGGACTGGAGGGAGGCGAAGAGGTGGACGGGGGAAAGCATTGAGAGATGGGTGAGAGTTAGAGAGATCGACCTTAGGTTTTTTTATCTTTTTGTTATTATATTTTTGTTTTTAAAATCTTTAAAACGAATGAATGAATGAATTAAGTTAATTCAATATGGCTTGTTGGTCTCCGTTTCAAATGTTAAAGTTTTAAATTCTAGAAGTCCTAAGTTCGAGTTGGAACTAAAACAATTATTAATGATTTTTTTTTTATCTTTGATACTTTAGTGTCAGTGATTATTGATGTTTAATTTACTAACACACTAGTATCAATAACCTCTAATACCTACTTGTTAATAGGTGCATTTGTTAACGATTGCTGATACTTTTTGCTAAGTGTCAGTAAATGTCATTTTTCTAATAGTGCAACAGCATAAATTAAAATTTTCACAAGTTCGCAAGTCAGTTGTTCAATGCATCAAGTTTGGAAAGATGACAGTTCATGGTAGTAAAATTTTGTACATGTACACGCGTCCATTGAAAAATAAATTGAATTCATAATTTCCTTAACCATGATCAAATTCAAAGACTCAATGTTAGCTCATACTATTATATCAATTTTTAATGGTGACTATAGTCAAAGGTTGAAAAAAAAAAAGTGTTTGTACGTTATTGTTTTGTGAGTGTTGACATTGACTACATAATTTTTTAATGTTGACTATTTGTTCCTTGGTTATTATCCATTTGTATTAGTTATTTATTTATCAAAAGTTTTACCAAATAAGAAGTGATGTTAAGAATTTAAGTTAGAAAAATTAAAAATTCATCTTAAACATTGGATTGAAAATATCTTTCATTATTGGCAGCAACAGTGATTAAAAACATTTTATTATAACTACTTTGATCAGTCAATTCCTTTGGGGGAAGACTTCTTCTGCACTAACATTTTATTATAACTCTCGATTAAACAAAATAACTTATATACCCTTAATAATGTGAACTTATTGTCAATTTCATCATTATATTTTTCATTTAGTTTTCCGAGTTATCTAGTAGGTATTCACTTGTTTCTATCATTATGCATCTTAAATGAAAATTATTAATGATAAACTCAAAACTTGATATGATCATGAAACTCTTAAAAAGTACAACAGCGTCCACATAATTGAAAATAAAATATTTATTCAGATATATTGAATTGTATTAATATTTTGAGTAATGTCCATTTAATCATATTATATGTATTTTTGCGATCACTATATGGATTCGCAGAAGACATAAATACAAGTTATTTTACGATTAAAAAAAAAATAAGTTCGCAATTGATAAATAAAGTTGGGCACTTTATTTAGGTATAGACTGTAATAAATTCATTGAGTGATTTGTCTTAATCATGTATGAATTTATTGATGTAGTATGTCTACATTAAACTGGATCACATATGAGATTTAATTAACGTAGTAATAACTATCAGACTTATTAAATCTCATAGGTATTGATTTATTGTAATCTTAATATTGAGTTAGTTATGATTTCATAATTGTAGTTGTTATTTCATTTGAGTTATCAATGGGCATGACATACACATGTAGTCAAGATTACCCGATATCTTGGTGAGAGCATTTACAAGTATTGAAATTATAGATTAACAATATAAAATTTGTGCGACACATCTCTTGATGGGTTTTCAGTACTTGATCATAGAATTCTCTGGCCAGAGTGTCTCAATATAAATAAGTATGTTGAAAATGATCATTAGAGAAAACCAGTAAGTATCAAGAAACAATATGTAATTAAATTGATTGGACAGTTGAGATATCAATTTAAATTAACGATGTGGTACAAAGGATTATGCAGTAAAGAAATCAATGTGGCTTGGGCGAATTATATTCGAGCATACAATTATGGAGGTCAGTTTCAATCTTATAGTGAAGTAGAATTGGAATTAAATAATTATATTTGTTTAATTACAAATTTAATTATTGTACTCACTATTGAATGTTCCCAAATGATCCTCGGGTTAGCTCATTTAATTGACAACACCATCACTGGACCCAAAAGCAAGAAAAACTGGCATATTAGATGAAAATCATAATTATAATATTTGTTAAGGCCTAGTATGTTATATTCAAGTATAAAAGGAGGCTTGTGATATTTTACAATGTGGTCTCCTAGTTAGTTATACATTCTTTCCACTTTTACATAAGTAGAGAGATAGTTAAAAGATGAATTCTATTTTAAATAAGAATCCTAATCCTAGCATACAAAGGCTTTTCATAAGATATTATAAAAGGGGCATTATTCTTTTAAGAGAAGAGAAAAAATCCCAGAGGATTTTAAAAAAAATAAAGAAGACATCTAAGAGGAGCCAGTTGCAATTGGGGAGTGGTGAAACAGACGCCCACACGTCTAGTGTTGATCAAACTTGAGTCATAACTTAGAAGATCGTTTAGAAACGGATCTATAACTCTCAATTGTTCATCTTCTCAAAAACATCAAGGTATGAATTTCTAGATTACTTAATTCTTATATGTTGTATGAGATCGGTCGTAAAAAGTTTTAATTGAAAAATTGAAAAACATAATTTTATTCCCTACAGAAACTTTGACAAGCACGGCAGAATTCACCTCACCTTTTTAAGGAAATGAACTCCATTCAGCAAACATATAGAAAATAATTAAGAAGGAGAGAAATACCATGTCACTTTAAAATTGAAAAGAAAGAACAATAAGCATATTATTGAGAAAAAGACATAAATAGTCTATGGAGAAACATAAACATAACAAATCTTCATAATTAAATAGTCTATGGAGAAACACTAACGTAACTTATGGTCATAATTAAATAGTCGATGGTGAAAAATAAGACTTACAAACAATCTTTGAAGAATCTTCATAATTAAATAGTCTATGGAGAAACATAAACCCGATGAACAGTCTTCCAAGAGATGCAGTCTTGAGAATGCTCGATATGATTGCCAAAGTATCTGAGAGAAAGAGCACTCCCCGTATAACTGGACAGTCCTTCGATACAATTATACATCTGTGTAAACGGGCATTCCACGTACCAAAGACGCTGTGTTTTTAGATCAAGAACAAATGCTCGGTTAAGAAAAAAAAAAAAAAAGCGGGAAAAACCAACCCACAGCTGCATGTATTAATAGAGAAATAATTTTTATCTTCCCAAAAGCATATATTCGGTCTTACAACACCCACAGTAACAACATCGGATTGCTTTGTCCACGCTTTGAGTACTAATCCTGTATTCTCTTACCCAATACTCCCTCTTCTTATTGTCATAATTTTTCAGCATCCATATATCGATCAGTGTATCAGATGGATATCTAACAATAGCCAAGAATCCCTCGACATTAGCTAATTGAAAATCTTTATAATGTCGTTGGTATCCAAATAGTGGAGGATGGGTTTCCTTAAACTCTTCTGTTTCAAAATCGGAAGATATTAGACAATTTTTTTCACTTTTGCGGTTCCGATTGAGACAATGCGGATACAATTGGTTGACACGGAGAAAAGAAACTTGCAAGGAGACTGGTTGCCATGAATGTGTGCCCAAAGTATAAACCTCCGCTTCGAACTTCTCCGACTGTAGGAGATGAAAAATCATATCATCTAGTGGCAGTGCATATGCTCGGACAATCTTGTAAGTATTGATTGTACTATCAAATCCTATTCCAAAACAAGCCAAGTCCCTGGCAAATTGGTGGGAGTACAGCACTGTCTCCCGTGGTCGTGGCAACTTCTCCTCTAAGACTAAGAGGATTGCACAAACAGATTTTCCCTTGATCAATCATATCAACAAAGAGAACTAAACCATAGACAATGACATTTATGCGAGACACAACTCCGTCATTGAACTCTAAGACTGGATGTTCACTTTCCTCAACCAGATCAGTGTCGCATATAAATGAATACAGAACTTTTTCATCACCAGCCAAAAAGGACAGGGGCACGATTTGAGGTTCATCAGCAGCAGGTATAGAACGTGTGGACACATGGTCGTTTGCAAAAGAAATACTGTCAATTATGTTGCACCACTCCTTGCAGACACATCGAAAACGAATGAGAGACGTTGCGGGCAATCTCGAAAGGATTTCATAAATCATATCAAAATAATAATCAACAAAAAATGAAAAAAAGCTTATCAATAAAAAGATTAGACATGGGTCGGATTGTATAGAGTTTATGAAAATTTAATCCAACTCATTATTAAATAGAATAAAAAAAAATCAACTTAACACAATTAATTAAATATGTTTAATCGAACTCAACTCAACCCTTAAATAAATAAATTATTAGGCTGAGTTGAGTTAGGTTAGTTTGATCATGTTTAAAATTAAATTAAAATTAATAATTAAATAAAAATATATGTGAAACTTATTAAAATTAAATATATAAAAAATTATTAATAATTTTCATTGAGATTAAAAGATTCTTCAAATAAAATTATATTTTTTATTTAAAAAAATTAATAGTGTTTAAATTTTTTTTAAATATTTTAATTAAGATTTTTTAACTAAAAAATATTTTTTTAAATATTATCGAGTGTTTTCTTTCCCTTTAATATATATTTTATTATTTTTTATCAAAAATAATGAATATTTTAATTATTATTTATGATAAAAAAAAAGTAACTTTTTAATTAAAATTCTATTAATTTATGTTTATTTTAAAAAATATTTTATAGAATAGCATAATCGTAGAGATAAATAAAAAATTTTATTGTTCCCTAAAAGCTCTACCTACCTTTTCCTTGTCAACATGTATCTTATTGCGTCACCACTGACGTCTAAAGCCACATGTAGCTGCTAGCTGCTAGCTGCTATAAAATTCTTGCTCTTACCTCATTCTTTGACAGAGAAGACCTACAGAGATGATGGATCCATCCATCTTACATTGCATTGCCTAAATGTCCACTATATGTATATATATCCACTGATAGATGCCTAACAAATAAAGCGATGATTATAATTAACAAAAATAATAACACAACAATATTACTCAGCAAGAACATGCGTGGACGGTGGAAACTAAAAGGTCAGTGACGTCAGATGGGACGTAACAATGCATAGAAGATCACGTGACGATAAGAGTAGGGCTTAAACGAGCTGTATCGCTTGTATTGTATTGTGTATATGTGACTTGAAAGCAGTAACGGATAAAATTTTAAGGTAATCTTTTTACTTTCTGATTAATTTACAAAATTACATGAATCATGAAAGTCATGGATTTGATTAATTAACCATTATTAGCAAAACTGAGTTCATTTGTCTGTGGTTTAAAATAATTTCGATAAGAAAATTTTCAACACTAAAAGTAAGTATATAAATTCTTTAAAAGAAAATCACGTACAATACAACAAGATCAAATTCAAATCAGACTGAATTTTCAAGATTTCCAGCGATCAATGTTTGAAATTTGCTACCTAACGCTATTAATTAATCAAAGGTGATAATGTATGAAAAAATATATATATTCTGGATATATAAGAGTGAACATAAAATTAAGAGGTATTGTCTTATTTTTTATTTAAAAAAAAAAAAGAAAAAAGAGTTTCATGATCAATGTACATGCAAGATGTCGATCATATAATCTGACAGGTACTGCTCCGACAGACTAATTCGTTGAATCGATTTGCCACCTCCTACATGCGTCTTTATCATCATTAATTAACCACTCTCAAGCCTCGACAAAATATTGACTCTTTGATCTTCACCACATATTAACAATCACAGCAGTGGCAAGAAATAAATAAAAATAAGATCCGGGGCCCATCTCCAGCCATAAAATTTGACTCTTGGACTTTGTATGTGATGATCGTCAACTCAAACAAAAGTTGTGGACCCTCCTTACTCTCTCCATCAATTTCTTTCTTTCACTCACAAAGTAGTATATAAGTAGGGGGTGCTCGCATTGCACTTGCTCAACGGACTAGCTACCAATTAAAGAATCATATATAACAATTACAGCTTGAGCAACAACAATGGCTTTATCCAAAACTTTCCTCCTCCTCGGCCTTGCATTGGCTGTTGTTCTTCTCATTTCCTCTGAGGTCTCATCAGCTCGTGAGCTTGCTGAGGCAACCCATACCCGTAAGTTTTATTCTTTAGTAAGGGTGTCAAATATATATATATATATACATAGATGCTTCAATCCAAGATTTAAATTTGTTAAAAGTGTGAAAAAGTCGTTTAGGTCATATGATTTAAATTAACTAGTTCATTTTCATGTATATTTTTTCAATTCTTGGTTCATTAATTTTTGTAGAGAGTGCGGAGACAGACCTGGGAAAGACCAACTATGGTACTGATAATTACGGGTACGGACGCGATCATGGAAAGGGGTACGGAGGTGGCGGTCATGGAAAGGGGTACGGAGGTGGCGGTCATGGAAAGGGGTACGGAGGTGGTGGTCATGGAAAGGGGTACGGAGGTGGTGGTCATGGAAAGGGGTACGGACGTGGTGGACATGGAGGTCACCCTGGACACGGTGCTGGAGTTGAAACCGAAGATGGAGAGAACTAAATAACCAACCGCCTTGTTAACCTAGCCGGCCTTCTTCTTCTTCCTTGTTGGCTAAGCTAGGTCTTTGTTGCTTTCTGAAATAAGTTAATAATGTGTAGTTTATGTATGTTTTCTTGTCAATAAGTAAGTAAGGCTCGATATTGAGATGTGGCCATGAATGTTCTTTCGTAAGGCACCGTGGTTGCATTGACATCGGTCGGGTAATTTGTATTTTCGTAAGTAGAGAGATAGTTAAAAGATGAATTCTATTTTAAATAAGAATCCTAATCCTAACATACTGAGCACTTTCATAAGATATTATAAAAGGCGATTATTCTTTAAGAGAAGAGAAAAATCTCGGAGGATTTTAAAAAATAAAGAAGACATCTAAGAGGAGCCAGGTTGCAATTGGGAAGTGGTGAAACAGACGCCCACACGCCTCAGTGTTGATCAAACTTGAGTCATAACTTAGAAGATCGTTTAGAAGCGGATCTATAACTCTCAATTGTTCATCTTCTCAAAACATCAAGGTATGAATTTCAGATTACTTAATTCTTATATGTTGTATGAGATCGGTCGTAAAAAGTTTTAATTGAAAAATTGAAAAACATAATTTTATTCCCTACAGAAACTTTGACAAGCACGGCAGAATTCACCTCACCTTTTTAAGGAAATGAACTCCATTCAGCAAACATATAGAAAATAATTAAGAAGGAGAGAAATACCATGTCACTTTAAAATTGAAAAGAAAGAACAATAAGCATATTATTGAGAAAAAGACATAAATAGTCTATGGAGAAACATAAACATAACAAATCTTCATAATTAAATAGTCTATGGAGAAACACTAACGTAACTTATGGTCATAATTAAATAGTCGATGGTGAAAAATAAAACTTACAAACAATCTTTGAAGAATCTTCATAATTAAATAGTCTATGGAGAAACATAAACCCGATGAACAGTCTTCCAAGAGATGCAGTCTTGAGAATGCTCGATATGATTGCCAAAGTATCTGAGAGAAAGAGCACTCCCCGTATAACTGGACAGTCCTTCGATACAATTATACATCTGTGTAAACGGGCATTCCACGTACCAAATTAAAGACGCTGTGTTTTTAGATCAAGAACAAATGCTCGGTTAAGAAAAAAAAAAAAAAAAAGCGGGAAAAACCAACCCACAGCTGCATGTATTAATAGAGAAATAATTTTTATCTTCCCAAAAGCATATATTCGGTCTTACAACACCCACAGTAACAACATCGGATTGCTTTGTCCACGCTTTGAGTACTAATCCTGTATTCTCTTACCCAATACTCCCTCTTCTTATTGTCATAATTTTTCAGCATCAATATATCGATCAGTGTATCAGATGGATATCTAACAATAGCCAAGAATCCCTCGACATTAGCTAATTGAAAATCTTTATAATGTCGTTGGTATCCAAATAGTGGAGGATGGGTTTCCTTAAACTCTTCTGTTTCAAAATCGGAAGATATTAGACAATTTTTTTCACTTTTGCGGTTCCGATTGAGACAATGCGGATACAATTGGTTGACACGGAGAAAAGAAACTTGCAAGGAGACTGGTTGCCATGAATGTGTGCCCAAAGTATAAACCTCCGCTTCGAACTTCTCCGACTGTAGGAGATGAAAAATCATATCATCTAGTGGCAGTGCATATGCTCGGACAATCTTGTAAGTATTGATTGTACTATCAAATCCTATTCCAAAACAAGCCAAGTCCCTGGCAAATTGGTGGGAGTACAGCACTGTCTCCCGTGGTCGTGGCAACTTCTCCTCTAAGACTAAGAGGATTGCACAAACAGATTTTCCCTTGATCAATCATATCAACAAAGAGAACTAAACCATAGACAATGACATTTATGCGAGACACAACTCCGTCATTGAACTCTAAGACTGGATGTTCACTTTCCTCAACCAGATCAGTGTCGCATATAAATGAATACAGAACTTTTTCATCACCAGCCAAAAAGGACAGGGGCACGATTTGAGGTTCATCAGCAGCAGGTATAGAACGTGTGGACACATGGTCGTTTGCAAAAGAAATACTGTCAATTATGTTGCACCACTCCTTGCAGACACATCGAAAACGAATGAGAGACGTTGCGGGCAATCTCGAAAGGATTTCATAAATCATATCAAAATAATAATCAACAAAAAATGAAAAAAAGCTTATCAATAAAAAGATTAGACATGGGTCGGATTGTATAGAGTTTATGAAAATTTAATCCAACTCATTATTAAATAGAATAAAAAAAAATCAACTTAACACAATTAATTAAATATGTTTAATCGAACTCAACTCAACCCTTAAATAAATAAATTATTAGGCTGAGTTGAGTTAGGTTAGTTTGATCATGTTTAAAATTAAATTAAAATTAATAATTAAATAAAAATATATGTGAAACTTATTAAAATTAAATATATAAAAAATTATTAATAATTTTCATTGAGATTAAAAGATTCTTCAAATAAAATTATATTTTTTATTTAAAAAAATTAATAGTGTTTAAATTTTTTTTAAATATTTTAATTAAGATTTTTTAACTAAAAAATATTTTTTTAAATATTATCGAGTGTTTTCTTTCCCTTTAATATATATTTTATTATTTTTTATCAAAAATAATGAATATTTTAATTATTATTTATGATAAAAAAAAAGTAACTTTTTAATTAAAATTCTATTAATTTATGTTTATTTTAAAAAATATTTTATAGAATAGCATAATCGTAGAGATAAATAAAAAATTTTATTGTTCCCTAAAAGCTCTACCTACCTTTTCCTTGTCAACATGTATCTTATTGCGTCACCACTGACGTCTAAAGCCACATGTAGCTGCTAGCTGCTAGCTGCTATAAAATTCTTGCTCTTACCTCATTCTTTGACAGAGAAGACCTACAGAGATGATGGATCCATCCATCTTACATTGCATTGCCTAAATGTCCACTATATGTATATATATCCACTGATAGATGCCTAACAAATAAAGCGATGATTATAATTAACAAAAATAATAACACAACAATATTACTCAGCAAGAACATGCGTGGACGGTGGAAACTAAAAGGTCAGTGACGTCAGATGGGACGTAACAATGCATAGAAGATCACGTGACGATAAGAGTAGGGCTTAAACGAGCTGTATCGCTTGTATTGTGTATATGTGACTTGAAAGCAGTAACGGATAAAATTTTAAGGTAATCTTTTTACTTTCTGATTAATTTACAAAATTACATGAATCATGAAAGTCATGGATTTGATTAATTAACCATTATTAGCAAAACTGAGTTCATTTGTCTGTGGTTTAAAATAATTTCGATAAGAAAATTTTCAACACTAAAAGTAAGTATATAAATTCTTTAAAAGAAAATCACGTACAATACAACAAGATCAAATTCAAATCAGACTGAATTTTCAAGATTTCCAGCGATCAATGTTTGAAATTTGCTACCTAACGCTATTAATTAATCAAAGGTGATAATGTATGAAAAATATATATATTCTGGATATATAAGAGTGAACATAAAATTAAGAGGTATTGTCTTATTTTTTATTTAAAAAGAAAAAGAAAAAGAGTTTCATGATCAATGTACATGCAAGATGTCGATCATATAATCTGACAGGTACTGCTCCGACAGACTAATTCGTTGAATCGATTTGCCACCTCCTACATGCGTCTTTATCATCATTAATTAACCACTCTCAAGCCTCGACAAAATATTGACTCTTTGATCTTCACCACATATTAACAATCACAGCAGTTGGCAAGAAATAAATAAAAATAAGATCCGGGGCCCATCTCCAGCCATAAAATTTGACTCTTGGACTTTGTATGTGATGATCGTCAACTCAAACAAAAGTTGTGGACCCTCCTTACTCTCTCCATCAATTTCTTTCTTTCACTCACAAAGTAGTATATAAGTAGGGGGTGCTCGCATTGCACTTGCTCAACGGACTAGCTACCAATTAAAGAATCATATATAACAATTACAGCTTGAGCAACAACAATGGCTTTATCCAAAACTTTCCTCCTCCTCGGCCTTGCATTGGCTGTTGTTCTTCTCATTTCCTCTGAGGTCTCATCAGCTCGTGAGCTTGCGGAGGCAACCCATACCCGTAAGTTTTATTCTTTAGTAAGGGTGTCAAATATATATATATATATACATAGATGCTTCAATCCAAGATTTAAATTTGTTAAAAGTGTGAAAAAGTCGTTTAGGTCATATGATTTAAATTAACTAGTTCATTTTCATGTATATTTTTTCAATTCTTGGTTCATTAATTTTTGTAGAGAGTGCGGAGACAGACCTGGGAAAGACCAACTATGGTACTGATAATTACGGGTACGGACGCGATCATGGAAAGGGGTACGGAGGGGGCGGTCATGGAAAGGGGTACGGAGGTGGTGGTCATGGAAAGGGGTACGGAGGTGGTGGTCATGGAAAGGGGTACGGAGGTGGTGGTCATGGAAAGGGGTACGGACGTGGTGGACATGGAGGTCACCCTGGACACGGTGCTGGAGTTGAAACCGAAGATGGAGAGAACTAAATAACCAACCGCCTTGTTAACCTAGCCGGCCTTCTTCTTCTTCCTTGTTGGCTAAGCTAGGTCTTTGTTGCTTTCTGAAATAAGTTAATAATGTGTAGTTTATGTATGTTTTCTTGTCAATAAGTAAGTAAGGCTCGATATTGAGATGTGGCCATGAATGTTCTTTCGTAAGGCACCGTGGTTGCATTGACATCGGTCGGGTAATTTGTATTTTGTACTTTGATGTGCCATGAAATATTTGGAACCTTTAGCTATGTTAAGAATAAGTAAGTTCAGTTAATTCCCAAACCAGCAGATGAACTAAAGTCCACTTTTATTGTCGTCAACAGTGACGGATTTAGAAAACTCATTCACAGGGGGCTACGTCTAATTATACATGCAAAATAAATGAGCAAGTAGGGAGTGATTGAGTGAAAAGTATTATCTCAAGTTAAAATAAAAAAATAAAATAAAGATTATGAATTATTGATTAAACAGATGAAGAAAGAATTAAAGTCCACTTTTATTGTTATTGTCCCCAACAGTGACGGGTCTAAACATCTCGGACTACATCTATTAACACGTATAAAATAAATGAGTTTACAGAGGGTGATTGAGTGAAAAATATTATTTAAAGTTAAAATGAAAAGTAAAATAAAGATTATGGATTATTAATTTTAGAATTATTGTGGAGCTTACCTCAAACAAATTTTCATTTAATTAAAAAATTAATTAATTAATTAATTAATATTTTACTCAAGATTCAAATAAAATTTTAAAATAATATTACATATCTTAACTTTTATTTTAAAAAATTATTTTAAATAATGTGATATGTATTAATTAATTAAAAAGATAATAGAACTAATTTATTTAATTTTAATAAAAAATTTATTAACTACTCAATAAATAATATATTATTTTAAATAAAAAATTTAAGATATATATCATTATTTAAAATTTAATAGGGATTATAGAGAAAATTTTCTTACACCGAGGTCTTAAGCTCCATTGGTCACCTAGTTAGGTCGATGGTCCTCAAAGAACTGAATGGTTTTTAATCAATTTTATTTGGTTGGTTATGAATGATTTTTTATTAGTTGGTTACTCGGATTCGGATCCTGAGGAGGGATGAAGAAAAACTAATTTAGTTTTGTCGTTCCTACCTTTAACTGAAAAAACAAAAAACAAAAAAAAAAGAAAGGTCAGTGAACAGTGGTTGGTCAAGCTAATGAGCAAAACGCAATCACAATTTGTTGGAAGGAATATGATTGAAGTTATGTTACTGTCTAAACGCAAATAGTAGGAAAAGATCAGGGCTCGAACACGAGTGTATCCACGGCCTGGTAAAGCTCATGATGAAACAAGTGAAATCCCAACAGACTCGTAGGCTAAAAACAGCCGAGAAGCAGTGTGATTAGGAGCGAAATGTCACGACATTTGAAAATGAAGCTCATGTATATACATTTCTCCGTTACGGCTCCAATAATGAATTAGACCCAACCCACTGCAGTTAGTGTGAGAATTTTCCGCATGGATGAGATTAAAGTGAACTATATTTTATAGTAGTACTACAAGATCCAAAAGAGAATGAACTTAATAAAAATGTACTTTTTGACATTTACTGTTAGTATGAGTATGTTGTAATGTTAAAAAGAGTTATAGGGAACAATTTTTTCTAGTTCAGAAAGAAAATAACTATAACAAAGGAACTTAACTCAATTAGATCAGACGAACATACAACAAGAATTTTCCGCTGGAACACAGAGAAAAAAGGTTAAAAAAAAAAAAAGAATCACTGTAAATGAAAGGCGAAAAAGAAGAGCTGGACACTTTTTTTTTTTTTTTCAAATGAAGGTCAGGCAGAGGGGTATGGGAGCATCACTTTCAATGATCAGAATCTGAATTCAGGATCTACATCCATTGCCCAAGCAAACTTTGCGAGAAGAGACTTGTTGAATATCTGCAAAAACTCAAAACAATTAACTTGCTGCATAAAATGAAAGGCAACATGTGCTAGCGCAATTACATGGTTTGAGGAGATTTGTTTCCAACAAGAAGAAATGCATAGTAATTAGCAAAACTATTTTATCCAGAAATTAACAGTGGAAGCTGTTTACCTTCTCAATGGGAACATCATGTCGCTTGCACCATGCAACTGTGATCCTAGGGTCAAGGTAATTGATCTTGGACGTGCCTAATGCCACGGTTTTAAGATCCTCTTTGGTCTTCATGTCTCGTTCCATTTTCTCAATCTTTGCATTGGTTTGAGTTATCTTCCTCTCCAATCTGTGGATCAGATAATAGATTCTAACATAACAGCATAAGACATACACAAATAACTCAAAACAAGTGATCACAAATTATATTACGCTTCAGGTGTCAAGTTCCTCTTTCTTTTTCCATCAGAATCCTTCATCAATAGGGGCTTCCCTTTTTTAGCCCTGTCTAAATCAACTCTCAAGTCTTTCAGAACACCCTACAACAAAATCACCAAAAATCAGCTCCAAAAACAAGCCCTACTTCTTATTTATTTATATTTTTCAAAGGCAAAGTCCAAATCAATTTTTTATCCCCATACTTCCCCTGGGATTCAAGCTCGGGTGGCCAGCCAAATAAAATTGCTTGAAAACCACTTGGCCAGGTCCCTCAGGGCACGAGCCCTACTTCGACTGACTCAAATGATTTTGCTAAGGTAAACCACCATATCACTCAACCAAGAGAGCTCAATTTTTCTCATTTAATATTAACAGTACAGCTCATTTACCTTAAGCTCTTCTATTTTCTCAGTTAATCTTGACATCTGTGCAGAGTGAGTTTTTGAAACAGTTCGCTGATGATTACAAATAATAGCAACCTGCAGAAAGATAAGTCAGTTCATAATATATGCCATTCAAGTTACTTAAATGGGCATCACCATTATCTAAAGTAAACAACCATCTTTACCTCTTTGTTTGCCCGCTGGTAAACCTCTATTTTTACTGCAACGTCACCATCTCCAGTTCCCCTATTCAACTGTTATAGGTGAAACCAAATCCGATAGGCATAAATCACAACAGCAGATTAAAGGGGGGAAAAAATTTCATAATGACCAAATTATATAAGAAATCCTAGAAAAATACCTAAAACAAAAAATTATCAAAGAGATCTCTCATCAAACACTGTTGACACCCAAAATAAAACTAGAGCCATAACTCAATGACTTTCACCTGAAGTGTTCATCATTGCTCTTTCAACAAAGGCAATAACTTTTCACTCTCTAAAGGCATTATACATTATGCTAAAAACAAGGACAAATAAAAATAATAATAATAATAATAAAAAAAACTTAAGCTATTACCTATCCAGATAAACTGCTTGTATAAAATTAACTTA
This sequence comes from Murraya koenigii, assembly GCA_025617385.1. NCBI lineage: Eukaryota > Viridiplantae > Streptophyta > Magnoliopsida > Sapindales > Rutaceae > Murraya > Murraya koenigii. The sequence continues at coordinate 23,313,144 of CM046817.1, forward strand.
AAATACTTGGAAATTTTATGACAGATTTCCAATATGCTCGACCCCCTTATATTTCCTTTGCTCATATTAGGTTAAAATTATTTTTCAAATCTTTGATAAGAGACTAATATTAGGTTAAACTATTTATAGCTAGCCAACAAACCAAAACAAGATCCCACACTCCACTGGAAACTTACCATCTCATCCAATGTGATAGAGGCATTATATGTACGGAAGACTTTGGCTGTAAGTCCAGGCATGAGTTCCTTCAGATGAGCATTCAGTTTAGCTGTATCCAGCTTGTCGAAAAGATCATCATTTTGCTTCTTTCCTGAAAATAAAAATAAAAATAAGAAGAAAACAAACTAATCAGCCCCAATTATAAATTTAAAAAATATGTAATTTAATAAAAGGCCATTACTAACCAGTTTGAAATTGTCCAATTGCCTTGTAGACAGGAAGTTCAACTTCAACTGTGTTTACATATTGGATCGAATCTTTACCAAGGAAGTCAAACTGAATGATTAAACAGGAGTATATGAGTTACTGCTTACAGACTGGTATGAAGAGGGGAAATGCAATTAGCAAGAAAGTGTGGCATTGAACTTCTACAAACCAGTTTTCATGCACTGCCCTTGGAGAACAAAAGCCATACCTTCAATTTATTTGGTGGGATACACTCAACATTCCCTACTTTTAAAGTACAGCAACCAACAGTATCAGCTTCATCATCATCCTGCAGAAAGTCAACCACAAAATGAAGAAAAACAAGAAGCAACATTCCTACAAGGACGAAATATAAGAAGGATGTATGGTTGACAGCTATTAGAAGTTATTCTAGTCAAAATAACAAAAAAGCAACATCTAAGGAGCAAAACTAGCCGGCAGCACGTGTTCCAACAACACATTTAATCCAATGAGAGCAATGATTGAAAAAGGTTTTCATAATTGAAGAAATTATTGTAGGGAATGCAAGGCCAGAGTAACTCAACTATATGTTGTTGACATGGAGCTTGGAAAAACTCAATTTGGAAAAGCTGGTAGCCATGTATTACATTTAAGTAGCATGAATTGGCCGAACAGAAGTCAATTTGAGGCCAAAAAAATAAAAAGGGCTGCTGACAACTTTTTAACACCCAGGATAAAACATCAACTTTACCACACAGATCAATCTGGACAATAATTAATATATTTTTCAACAACTACAGAAACATGTATTCACTCATTTCAGCACAGACATGTAAATACCTTCTCATTACCCGCCCTAAGAGCCAGTTTATCAATCAGATAGGTTGCAACAGCTATTTGTCTCCTTGTTCCATCTCTACTGACAAAATCTTTTGTGTATGCTGCTCTGATGCTATGTATGTAATCCTGCAATTAACATAGAACTAGCTATTTAAAACAGGTCACAGATACAACAATAAATATAAAACACACATGTATCTGCTGAATAGCAACTTGCTTAATCGGGAACACCAGAAAAGGCCAGACTATCGAAAGCATATGGGTAATACCTTCAACTTTCTTGCTTTCTCATATTTCTCTTTGTCACTTTGCCCCTTCAAGGAACTGCTAGCCGCCAAGAACACGTACTTGAACTCTTTTGGATTAATTGGATCATTCCAGAAAGCTAGCCATGTAACAGTGTTATCATGTTTTATTTCTTTCCAGCTGCCAAGGTAAAATATCTCAAGAGTTATGAAAACCTAACAAAAGAGTAGCTAAACATTTGAATTTCTGGAATATCAAATATCTTCCTTTTCCCTTTCCCCAAGAAAAATATCAAGAGAAACAAAACCTTTCACCAGGGATAGGACATTCAGGAATTGGAGTGTCCTTTCCAATATTTATGGTAATGTCACTTGGATGGATGCGTTTTTTAAGCTTCCCCATCTGGTACGTAAAATACCCAACCAAAAAGGAAAAAAAAAAAAAGTCATTTACTCTTGATATGCATTAAGGAGCATAAGTGTCAGAAATAGCCATGACATAACAACAGCTTATATTATCAAGAAGAGCTCTTAAATCTCGATTGTTTAAGAAAAAATGTCACAATAACCTTTGGATGCTCTCCTCTGCCTCGAAATAGCCCAGGTGGTTCAACTCTGAAGTTTCCAACCTGGCATTGACATTATCAGCGTTCAAGCTCTAGAAATAATAAAATATGGATAATAAAACCAAATTCATGCATTCAAGCAATAACACATAAATTAAAGAACCTGTTTCTTATATGAAGCAGCAATCAGAACATATTGGCAAAAACATTGGACACTAGGCCGTGCTTACCAGCATGCACACATGCACGCTTAATTACATACTCAAAAAAGATGTATGTATATAACATGTAAGACGTTAAGGGCAAAAACGAAAGGGTAGAAGCAATGAAACAGATAGAAGAGAAAAACAAGAAACTTGTCAATATACACCATCGCTTCCCATCATAACTGATCTATAAAATCAGGACAAGAACAAGATAAATTGCAAAACATAGATGCAAGAAACAATAAAAGTATCATATAGTAAGGACACAGCTGAGAAACCCTTTCATCACCCTTCAGTGTAGATAATTTAGAAGTTTAAAAAGCAAATACCTACAAGGCTGAAACCTCCTTAAAACAAAAGCTACCATGAAAGCTATTAGTGAACACGATAAGAATTGGAAAGAGAAAAGCATTGTGATGGTAATAACTTCACATGGCAGTCCATGAGGCATAATAGGACTACATGTCAGCTAAGAAAGTGTTTCCAATCATCAACCCATGGAAAAAAAAAATGGTCAGCCAGATTTCAGTCAATCTCAGGCCCAAAAGAAATTTCAATCAAACAGAAAAGAATTCCTTGAAACTATTTCCTGTACAGGATCTCCCATTTAATAATACTTAACTACAAAAACTAGGCAGTACAACACAAATCAACAAAAGCATTAAACAGTCAATTCCAGAGGCTGACTGAAAGCCAATGGGAAAAGAAGCATATAACAAATAAGCTAAAGAGAGACCTTCTCTTTGACGCCATCAACAACAGCCCACATGTACTTCTCCTCTTGTTTCAATTTCTCTTCTTTCAAGGTCTTCTTCTCCTACATGAACAGAAACTACTACATCAATAATTACCAAACAGGAAGATTTTATCCGAATCCAGTCTAAAAGAACAACAACAAAGTACAGATGTTGGTTTTAATGCAGACATGCCAACAGCAAATATTATGTGGAAACAGAGAAGCAACTGATTATATAAATTTATAATTACTATGTTTACTATTGTACTTCGTACCTGCAAAAAGCAATCAGGGAAGAAAACTTGGATTTCAATAAGGGCCAATACTTGTAGAGAGGTGAGAGTGAATAAGTGCAAAACCGGAGACAGAGAAAGAGAAATACTTTAGCATTTATGCACCCCAAGTGAAAATTATGCATGAACTTCCTGACAGATACAAGTTTATCTGTTTATATTAACAGCTTTTTTGGATCCTTAATAAAGGAAGGATGTGAAGTTTTGGGAGACAAACACAATGCTGTTTTTACAGAGCCTAGAAGTTTAAAAATGCAAAGATGGCACATTTTAAATAAATCTTTCCAGTGAAGCAATAAAATTCCATTGTAAATGCTGAATCTTAGACATATGGAACAATTAATTTCCTCAATACACCAATAAACATAGCAAGCAACTACACCCTCCTAAAACTTTGTGTAAACAATAACAAATAGACAACAAGACTCTCCTCAAGAAAAAGAAATTGAGATATTTGATGAGCCACAATGGTAACCCCAATGATAACGATTGAAGTTGCACCTTGTGAGTAAAATAGTCAAGCACAGAATGAAATATGGTGAATGCATATGCAATTGAAAGCTAAGGAAAAAAAGAAATCTCTTGGTGGCAAATAATTCAATATTTCATCATTTTGCATGTCAAACCTGTGCATTGTTTTGAGTACAACCAACTTACTTCTGAACTCATCTGTTTCTTTTTCTCTTTCTGCTCTTGATGCCAATCATAGATTGGCTTAAAGTCACAATCCTCCAGATTCTGAATTACATGGCTCTTGCCCAGCAATTTGCGCCAATCGTTCCAAAAGTTATCTCTGAATTTAGGTTTCTGCATGTAATCCGTATCTAGCATCACTGCAAACATTGTTGCAACCTGCAGATTGCAGTAATCATACATTAAAAAATTTCAACGAAACAAAAATTTCAGGCAAAAACGCTAACTTTCAGAACTTCTAGCAAATGAGATATAGCATTCCCTCACAAAACATAATGGGTTGGGATGCAGGAGCTAACATAAATCAAACATTCAAATGACAGTCCTTTAAATAGAGAAAAAAAACCTCCTCTTGCTCAGGAGTCAAATTAACTTCTTTCCCCTTGTAGAGCATCTTAACCCCATGAGGCGTGTATGGAGGTGGGAAAATAACACCATTGTGAACCAAGGTAGTCCATTTTTTCTGGCCATCACCTGAACCAGGTAGCATTTTTGTTGACTTTGAATACTGTGAATTTTTTATTACTTTCTTGGTCTTCTTGTTTATTTTCTTAGATGAAGAAGAAACAGATTTTGTTACTTTTGCTGTCTTTGTCACTGGTTTCTTATCTGGCGGTGCTGACTTCTTCATTCTCTGGGAAATTGGAATATGGTCATCATCATCAGCCTTCTCTTCTGCTTTCACTGTTACTTGCTTAATTTTCACTTCTTTAGATGTATCAGAAACCTTTGGCTTCTTAGCTGCGGACGGACCTGATGAACTCGCCTTTTCTAAAGGTCTCTTAACAGGCACTGAGGAAGACTTTTGTTGCTTTTCCCTCAAAGTGGAACCATTTTGCAGAACTTTTGAAGCCAAAGGTTTCTTTTCATCAGAATCAATAGGCTTAGCACCTGATGTCCCTGCATTGGACTTGGGGAACCTTGAAGATAGTGGAACTTCATCATCTGAATCTTCAGGATCTGTTTTAACATTAACCTTATATATTGCCGCATCAGCTTTGGAAGCACCAAGCCCTTGGTTGGCATTGTTGTTGTTACCCTTAAGCCTAGCACTCAATGGTTTGTCATCCTCAGAATCCTCATCATCACTTTTCAAGCCATTGCCATCTTTAATTTTTTCCTTCTTCACAACAGCATTCTGCTGTGGTGATTGTTTTAACCGATCATCTAATGGACTTGATTCTTTTGAACTAGCCACCGGTGACTTCACAGGTGACCTCATAAGTGACTTTACAGGTGACCTTATAGGTGACTTCGATGGTGATGCCTTAGCAGATGAAGTAGACGCTTTCTGGCTTGGTGGAGGAGATTTCACTGGCAACGCCTTGGAAGATGAAATTGTTGTCTTACCCTTCAGGGCATTAGAGTTTTGACCATTGGCTGTGGATGGCAATGGCCTTTTGACTTCAGTATTTGCTAGGTTTTGCCTAGAAGCAGCAGTATTCCGCTTAAAAACTACTGGACCGTCATCGTCGTCATCAAAATCATAGACCCTGTTTGGTTTAGTAGAAGCTTCAACAGCCATTATTCCACCACTTAATATGTTGGCATGCATATGACACGAGTGTCTGACAAAAATAAGAGTACCAAAATTACAGTTAATACACATCTGAAGCAGTTTAACACTAACATTATTACAAGAAAATATATGAGATATCAAGCACTAACCATGATGATGTCAAATTCAACAAATAAGTCATCATAATCAACAAAAAAAATGCTAACAAGAAAGAGGTAATATTACATATTCTCATTTTTTTGATTCAGTGCCCGCGGTGAGGCGCGACCCACAACAAACAAAAGGGTAAAGTTGCTGCTGTAGCCTTCAATTCTTCCTACGGATGACACTCTACTGAACTTTCCATAGAAAAATTACAACATGGCTGAAAATTAAAAACCAAACAGAACCACCCAATCAAGAACAAGGGGTCTTCGCTTTGATGAGAAGTAATCCATTTACTATAAGGTCAAATTTGCCATTAATGACCTAAATTAGATAACAGTGAGCTGAACATATCAGTTAATAAACGTTAAAGAAAAGTCACCAAAGTCGAACAAATTCAGGGGCTCTATTTTGTCCGACCTTTGGCAACTACTAGCTGTCAATTAACCAAATTCAATGCAAACAAAGCATGGTAACATTTGAAAATACAAGTTTTTCTTGAAAAGAAAAAACTAATTTCAGAGCTAAAAATAACCACACCGCCACCCACCCAAAAAATAAAAAATAAAAAATAAAAATAGCACACCCAGAAACTGAAGCTAGAAGCAAAAGCTTTTACAAAATAAACGGAAATAATTAAGAGAAAGTCAGATGAGGGGAAGAATAAAACCTAACAAACAATGCAAAAATTAAGCTAAAAGTGACCCTTTTAAACATTGAAAAAAAAAAAGTGGGCAACCGTTTATCAGAAATTAAGTAGAAAAACAAAAAAAAAATTGAACCTTAATAAATAATAGATCGAGCTGATGACGGAACAGATCAAATGAGTCCTTCAATCTCTCCTCCCTCCCTCTCGTTCGCTCTCAATTCCTCTGACTCTTAGTGGTGGTGGTGCAGTTGATAAAGCCGGAAATTTGAGCCCTAACGGATGAAATTTGGGGCAAAAATAAATGGGCCGGGCTTTCCATTTTTGCCTCTTTTGGGCCTAAACCGCACATTTGATTCAAAAACCTTAATTAGAATAAAATATTTTTATTTTTTACTTAACATAATCAAGGAGCTTGAGATGGAGGGAAAAAATGATTTTGGTATTAAAATTCTCATAAATGAATTTTGAAGGAGGTGATTTATTATGGGGCTAAGAGGAGGATCATATGTAGATTTATAGGAAGTTGAGAACCATTCTTTTTTATATATTATTTTTAATAAATTGAAATAACAATTCAATAAAAGAAAAGAAGAGTTATCATATTTCAAAAATTAATGAGCAACATATGTTCAAATCCACTGAATGCATCTCATTAAATTCTAGCAGATTTTTTTCGAATCCGAATATCACAAGCAATATAATTTAGTCTATGATAACAAAGAACCACGTTGACTTGAGAAGCTCATGATTTTTTTTAAAAAGTTACGTATGTATTCTTTCACCTTTTCATATATAACAAGAGAAGGTTTTAGATATAAATCAAACCAGTTTAGATACGATTTAATTGCATGTTTTTGTAGGTTATATAACTAATTCTTTAATACTACTATTAATGTTAGAATAATACTACACATTTCAAATTTTTTATTTCAAATAACCATTCCAAATGATGTAACATTCATCAATTGGTTGGTGAAATAATATAATTAATTCACTTTAATTTTACTAACCAATTGATGAATGTCATATCATTTGGGATGGTTATTTAGAATAAAAATTTTGGGATATCTAACATTGATGTTATGAAAGATATTATTTTAGATTGGGAAGAATTGTTGAATTTATGATTTCTTCGTACATTTATATTTCAAAATAAAAAAAAAAATTAATTGACAAAGAACGTGTAAAGGTAAAAATGGATGACTAGGGGCTATATTGAAAAGTTTATAATTTCCCCCTTAAGTTTACAGAGTTTCTGTTACAACGTACTGAAGTTTATGGTGTTTTTATTATGGTCCTAATTGTTAGCCTTCTATATTATGGCCCCTCTCGAACCGAAATTCTAGTTCCACATCTGCCCTCGATAAAAAAAAAAAGTGGAAACTCGAAGCAATGACAGCACAAATATTGAACGAGGACAGATAATAGGGGACCGGTGAAGGATGATAAAGAGGAGCCTGAATATCCTATGTTAGTAACAACATAACTCAAAGATGATCAAATTTCTTTTCAGCCTTCTTTTGCTATTTTGCATTGAAGCTTATCGATTCAATTTTCAAGTTCTTTGGTTTTAGCATGGTTTAGTTCCAAGTAAGGATCACATGGATCATGCTTTTTCATGATTCCAACACATTTATATAGATTTGTATTTGAAATCTATAAAGAAAACTTAGAGGTTGAATAAGATAAATAATTATTTTGCATGGCGACTGATTTTTATGTAAAATAATTATTTTAAATAAAAAGTAACTATAATCGAGATGGTCAACAAACTTAAAAGTTATAATATTCAAAAAACTATGAATTTTTTTTTTTAACTTGGAAAAAAAAATCGTGGGATTGGACAAATCAGTTATTTAATCCCCTGTCTCCATAGAATTCGAATCAGTCAGTCAAATAAAACAACTTTACAACTATTCATTTAAGTCTTTTTTTATTAGATAGATGACTTTCCTACGCATAATTGCTATATTTTTTATTAACATTTACACCGTACACAAGTAGAGAAACAACACATTCTTTAGCCATAAAATCAATTACTTACTTTTTTGTTCTTTGAATACAAATCTTACAATATTGAGTGATCTGTTGGAATCTTGAATATATATACACGTAATACAACTAAAAGGTTATAGGTCTATAAGCATATCATTGAATAAAGGTCTCAATTTTTCGTTAAAAATATATTTAAGATTAAGATATTGTAGTTTAAAAGTTATAATTATTATAAAAAAATTATAATTATAAAATAAAAATTAATAATATATAATAAATATAATTTTTAAATAATAATTTTGATAAAATTATTAAAGATATAATAGATTTTATATTATACAAGTAAAAAATTACATTAATATAACTTCTAAACTATAGTAATTAATATTTATCAAATATTTTAATGTTGTAACTTAAAAATTATAATTACCCAACCTTAATCTCAAACATACTTTAAGAGTGTTATATATCTACTCCCGAGTCGTCAAATTTACTTGTCTAACATTTTTAGGGTAACTTAATTTTATATAGGCTATCAATTTGATCTTCCAATCGCACTCAATTGTTTTTCTAAAAAAAAATTAGATTTTGTAGTATATTTAAAATTAAAATGTTGTACTTTAAAAATTATAATTATTATAAAAAAAGTATAATTATAAAATAAAAATTAATAATATATAATAAATATAATTTTTAAATAATAATTTTAATAAAATTATTAAAAATATAATAAAATTTTTATTCTATAAATAAAAAATTATATTAATATAATTTTTAAACTACAGCCGTTAATGTTTACAAACACTTTTAAAGTTTTTTTTTTTCAATTTCTTTTCGGGTTTTTTGCCGAACTCTCTAATTGTATAATTTCCTAAAAAGGCTATAAACATTGGAGATAAGCATTCTTTAACGACAGCATAGATGAAACAGAACTGAAAAGCAAAATTAAAGAAAGCAACTGAATTTAAGATAAGGATGCAATAGCTTGGCTGAAAGAGAGAGCTATAGCTGGCTAGCTAGTGCTCGAAACAGACACGACTTCTTGTGTCACACGAGTTATGTTATAATGCTTCTTGCAAAATCTAAAGAAAAGAAGACCTCCGTTAAGACCTTTTCCTCCAATTTGTTTCTGAATATTTGGGCGAAAAACAGCCACAACCCGGTTGCCGTCACAAACGTTAACACTAAAGCTCCTGAAATCGCGCGGTGCAGCCGGCCGCATCGGTTGATCAACTTCTTCTTGAGCCAAACCTCGATGGCTACACATACCCCATGAAGGACGAAAAACCACGTCACCTCCCACGTGGGAGGTACACGTGTTAGATAGTAATAAATTACCTCGTGCATCAGTCCGGACACAACAAAAGTGGCAACGACACCCGACAACTGAGGCCACATGTGTCCGATATTGTTACGTCTACAAATATATAGTATTGGATCGTATACGGTGGAGCGTAGAATGCTTGTGACCATTAGGTTCCATCGACGGCCCCAAAAGTCTTGCAGTGAGGTGGCTATATAGGGCTCATTGAATTGTGGCTCGAGCTCAAAGCCAAGGACTCGAGCCGGGGTTGAACAAAAGGCTAGGACCAGCTCTAGTTCAAGATACATGTGGCAACAATATAGGGCTAAGACCACGCATTGATGTAGATGTTGTCTACATTCATAAGCATGAAATATTGACAATAGAAGTAACAATTTTGTGACAAGTAAAATTGACTTCAACGGCACTTGATATGATTTTTGGGTGCTTTGTTGATGATGATGATGAGGTTCTGTGACAAGATTTTGAGGAGGGTTTGGTTTGAATTTTATGGGAAGACAAGCTACCAATACGAAATGGAAGAGTTTATTATTGAGTTGAGATGATAAAGGGCCCTGGTCAAAAGCAAAAAGCAGAAGCTTGAAGTTGGCAAGCCAAACAAGGAAGAAGGAAGTGACACCACAAAAATGTATGGAGGAAAGATTTAAAGGGAGGATGATGAAGAGGTAGAAGACAGGAAAGAGAGAGACGAGCCTTAATAGTCCTTTCCGGAATTTTGATGCAATCAAGTAACAATAGCTCAAACATGAAATTGCGAGAATCCATACCTTGATCAAGTTCCTAAGCTCACCATCCATCTTTGCCACTCCCTAATTAATCCACAGCTTCTTTGATTTGCGGAGATCCCAAGCTGTTCCTCGATCTGTATCTCCCTTGTGTTCATCTTTTAAATCTAATGATGGATTTAATATCAAAAAAGGCGATCTCACTGTTTTATTTTAACCAAAAAAATGTCGATCGTGATTTGCCAAAGTCAATTTTCAATTACGGCCAAAATTATTCTATTTAGCAAGGAAAAGAAAATGAAATATATATATATATACATACCCACACTATATTTATGGATGTCACTTGACATTTTCTGTTATTGAACGGAGGTTGAATTATTAAAATATTAATTAACAATATATATATATTTCATGCATGATGCATATGTTGTTTATTTTATCTCTATTTTTTAAAAAATAACTCAAAATATCTTTCTATAAATTTATCTTTAATTTATTGAATAATTCTTTTAGGGTAAAATAAGATTTTTTTATTTAAGGCTATACAAATTATTTTTAAATAAAATTCTTAAATATAATTAAATAATATATAATTTTTTAATAAATTTAAAATTTAAAAATAATTTAATGAATAAATAATAATAACATTAAATAATATTTAAAATATATATTTATAAAAAAAATTTTAAAAAATAAGTTTCATATACAGTGTGTTTTTTTTTTTTAACTTATCACAAACTTTCATATAGTCATTATAAATAAATAAATATTTAATATACACTATTATTTTATCAAAAGTGAACACACTCTTTTATTTACTTTAAAAAATATATACAAAATATAAGAAAACATATATTTAAAATACCACAGAATAAAAAAATACAGTGGTAAAGTGTATAATTATTTATCTTTTATCCCTTATTGTAATATAAATAGTGATTTCTGATGAGAAAATTAATATTATTGTATAAAAAATTTAGTTGACTTGATTAAAAAAATTTAATTAACTATATATATATATATAGTGTTATTTTTGTTTTATTTAGTTATCTTTAAAATTTAAATTTATTCAAAAAATCAGATATTATTTATTTGTTATTGAGATTCATATTTTTAAATAATTTGTATTTATTTAATTAAAAATCATATTTTACCCTCAAAGAATTATTCAATAAATTAAAGGTAAATATACAGAAGGGTATTTTAAGTTATTATTTAACAAATAAGAATAAAATTAATTATTATTTAAACACAAAAATAAAATAAGATATTACATCAAATTTTAAAGATGAAAAATACTTTTTCCTCTCATATAATTATGTGATTTGACCGTTATTATTTAAATGGGCTTCCGGACCTATCGGATCGGCCCACGAAGCATTTTCTGTTTGAAACTTTTGTTTTTCCACCTTTCAGTCTTCTCTGTTTCTCTCTCTTCTTCTTCTTACCTTGGGCGCCAAGAAACAAAAACGAAATCTAATGAATCAAGGGCCATAATCTTTTACTCCAACTTTCGCACTTGGCCCATCAACAAAAATTCCCACGATTGGTATTGAAATTCTTATTCCAACATCATAGAGACCCTTATAATTAATTTAAAATTAAAAACTTAATAAAGAAATCTTTTATTTTTAATGCTATTAGTATTACTGAGGCACGAGCACGCTTTGTGTATGTGTGTGTTTTTTTCATTTTATTTTTTTATTAAGTAAAGTCATTGGGTTTTAGATATCATTTCAAATCTTAAACTGCATTCAAAAGTACTAAAAAAACAATAATGTACCTAAGTGGTTAAAACAAAATTTAAGCCTTCATTAACATATGGCATTTAATTTGGACGGAAACATATCAGCCCTTGACTTATTTTTAATGGATAGTTACTGATTTCCCAAGTTGCAGGTAATTGCTTGATTTAAATTAATTTTTTATTTTAATTTAGGTCTAGCTAGCTTATATCCTACCTTTGCAAATAATTTTTGGTATACTTGTTGGACCAAAATTAGAATGAGCCCAATTAGAGCTCAAATAAATTTAGTTACTATAAAGTCCATAAAGTGGTTGATAAATTATTTAAGATAATCATTTATGAGGTTAGACTTCAAAGTTTAAAAGAAGCCAAAGTCTTATGATCATATTCTAAGACAAACCACCTACGATAATCCTCTTAGGTGGCAAGATTTCAAAGTTCAAAAGATTCAAAGGTCCTATGATTCTATTCAAAGACAAACCACTTAAGATAATCATCATAAGTGGTAAGGTTTCAAAGCCCAAAATGCCCAAAAGCCCTACGATCCTATCTTAAGACAAGCCACCTAAGATAATTCTTCTAAAAAGTAAGGTTTCAAAGCCCAAAAGGTCCCAATGTATTATGATCATATCCAAAGACAAATCACCTAAGATAATCCTCCTAGATTATAAAGTTTCAAAGCCCAAAAGGTCTCAATGTATTATGATCATATCCAAAGACAAATCACCTAGGATAATCCTCCTAGGTGGTAAAGTTTCAAAGCCCAAAAGGTCCGAATGTCCTATAATTCTATCATAAGACAAGCTACTTAGAATAATCCTCCTAAAAAGTAAGGCTTCAAAATCCAAAAAGTTCCAAAATCTTAGGCTTGCATATCCATATGTCAATCAATATGGATACAAGAAGATAAGTGTCCCTAGATGTCACAAGAATAATGACACTTGTCATCAAAGTAACCATAACTCAAGTCAAATCAAGTTCACCTATAAATATGCCCTTCATTTTCATTAAAAAGTAAGAAAAAATAGAGTCTATAGGGAAAATGCTAACTTTCTCTCTCTAAATTCACTCTGAAATTTCAATAACTGACTTAACTGTCGAAAGGTTTACGCTGGTAAAGCTGACTTTCTGACTATTTTCTTATGTTTTTACAACATCTTTAGACAAAAATAACATTATCTCTTAAGGTAGTGAAATCATAAGAACAAATTCAAAAGGCCATTAAGAGCAATTTAAATTATATATTCATTATTATCGGATCTAATAAAGGAGAAGTCAAGTTCTAATGGACCATCCTTGGTTGGAATTGCCTCTCATAAGTTGGGATAAAATTTACACGAACAATACTAGTATTAATATCAGTAATAAATAAATATTTTCATTAGTTCGGTTTGCTAATTGCTACTCAGCATTTTAAGTTTATTGTAATTCTTTCTTCCTCCCTTTTAATCTTAATAAAATCTCTAGAATTTATACAAAAAATAAATAAATAATATAAATAATCAAATTTACATGAATAAGTATCAAAAATAAAAATCCTATAACCTTTTAATTGTTGTATTTGAGTTAGTTTCTTCTGTTATTTATTCAATTCAAGTTGTTTAACTCGTAAAGATTTACTTAAATAATAAATTTTAATATTTTTGTTTATTCTGATTAAGTATTATATAGATCATTAGCTGAAATCTAGTGGTCCACAAAAATTCCACTATTCATATTGGAATTCTTCTCCCAACATCATACGACGACCCTTATAATTATTTGAAATTAAAAAACTGATAGCAAAGTCTTTCATTTTGGTCCTATTAATATTATTGACACACAAGTGCACTACATGAGACTAAGTAGTGCTGGTAAAACTGTCCCCTAATTACTGGAGTTATGCATTGTCTTGTTTATTATATAAATTAATAACTAACTAAATCTATAAAATATGTCCGGTGTTTTTATAAAATCTGTAGAAATAATTGTTATGTGCTAACCAGTTAATTTAGCTCTATATTTACTGATTACTCATTGGTAATATATTTCTTATAGGCGTAAGTAAAGTATTAAAACTTATCGGTTAATAGGAGTCCTCTTAGAACAAAAAAATATACTACAAAAGAAATGGCCTAAAAAAGTTCGTAAAAAATAGGATACAAGTCAAAAACACATATGATATGTATATAATATATACATTTTAAGACTTGATTGTGATGGAGTCAATGAATTTAAGGATATTTTAGACGTTATTCATTAAGTATCTCCTATACTTGAATGAACAAAGTATCTCGAATATTGAAATTTATATCGTACAAGATTAAGATAAATAGTGCAAAGTTTTAAATATTTTTTATAGTTATATCATAAATGCATGAAATACTCGTACCATATTTACACATTTTATGTAGCCACTAAAATTTTAGGCGATTTATGTATAAGCTTATTCATGTTACCAATGGATACAAATTTTCTAATTTGCTCAGATGTTATATCATTTAAAATAATTTTTTAAAATAAAAAAATTTAAGATATATAGTATTATTCTAAAATTTTATTTAATTTATTAAATATTAACTAAACTGCCATTAAATAATTAATTTATTTTTTAGTTGTACGAGAGAGTTTGAGGTAACCTCTTCAATAATTCTAAAATTAATAATCCATAATCTTTATTTTACTTTTCGTTTTAACGTTAAACAATATTTTTCACTTACTCACCCTATCTGCTTACTCATTTATTTTGTACGGTTAATAAATGTAGCTCTTACTCATTTGTTTTGTACGTGTTAATGGATGTAGCTCTCTCCGAATGAGATGTTTAGACCCGTCACTGTTGGGGACAATAACAATAAAAGTGGACTTTAGTTCATTCATCATCTGCTTAATCAATAATTCTAAAATTAATAATTCATAATCTTTATTTTATTTTAACTTTAGATAATACTTTTCACTCAATCACTCTCAACTTGCTCATTTATTTTGCATGTATAATTAGATGTAGTCCCCCGTGAATGAGTTGTCTAAATCCGTCACTGTTGACGACAATAAAAGTGTACTTTAGTTCATCTGCTTATTTGGGAATTAACTGAACTTACTTATTCTTAACATAGCTAAAACTTCCAAATATTTCATGGCACATCAAAGTACAAAATACAAATTACCCGACCAATGTCAATGCAACCACGGTCCCTTATGGAAGAACATTCATGGCCACATCTCAATATCGAGCCTTATTTACACACACTTATTGACAAGAAAACATTCATAAACTAAACATTATTAACTTATTTCAGAAAGCAACAAAGACCTAGCTTAGCCAACAAGGAAGAAGAAGAATGCCGGCTAGGTTAACAAAGGGGTTATTTAGTTTTCTCCATCTTCTGTTTCAACTCCAGCACCGTGTCCTGGGTGACCTCCATGTCCACCATGTCCGTGATGGCCGTGTCCGTGACCATGCCCATGACCATGACCATGACCATGCCCATGCCCATGCCCATGGCCGTGTCCGTACCCGTAATTATCAGTACCGTAGTTGGTCTTTTCCAGGTCTGTCTCCGCACTCTCTACAAAAATTAATGAACCAAGAATTGAAAAAATATAAATGAAAATTAATTTAAATCATATGACCTAAACGACTTTTTCACACTTTTAACAAATTTAAATCTTGGATTGAAGCATCTATGTATATATATATATATTTGACACCCTAACTAAAGAATAAAACTTACGGGTATGGGTTGCCTCAGCAAGCTCACGAGCTGATGAGACCTCAGAGGAAATGAGAAGAACAACAGCCAATGCAAGGCCGAGGAGGAGGAAAGTTTTGGATAAAGCCATTGTTGTTGCTCAAGCTGTAATTGTTATATATGATTCTTTAATTGGTAGCTAGTCGGTTGAGCAAGTGCAATGTGAGCACCACCTTCTTATATACTGCTTTGTGAGTGAAAGAATGAAGTTGATGAAGAGAGTAAGGAGGGTCCACAATTTTTGTTTGAGTTTGATGATCATCACATACAAAGTCCAAGAGTCAAATTTTATGGCTACAGATGGGCCCCGGGTCTCATTTTTATTTATTTCTTGCCAACTGCGGTGATTGTTAATATGTGGTCTTGAGAGTGATTAATTAATGATGATAAAGACGCATCTGGAAGTGGCAAATCGACTCAACGAATTAGTCTATCAGAGCAGTACCTGTCAGATTACATGATCGACATCTTGCATGTACATATTGATCATGAAACTTTTTTTTTTCATTTTTCTAAATAAAAAAATAAGACAATACCTCTTCATTTTATGTTCACGCCTGTATATCCAGAATTTTTTTTTTTATACATTGTCACTTTTGATTAATTAATGGCGTTAGGTAGCAAATTTCAAACATTAATCGCATCCGGAAAATTCAATCTGATTTGAATTTGATCTTGTTGTATTGTACGTGATTTTCTTTTAAAGAATTTATGTACTTACTTTCAGTGTTGAAAATTTCCTCATCGAAATTATTTTAAACTATCCATCAGTGGATATATATATAGTGGGGTCATGATATGTTACGGTTTTCGTAACACACAGCCCTCAATTAAAATAGAAGAACTGAAGAGCTCTCCTTCAACTATTAATTTGTGAGAATTAAATGTTACGAAAATCGTAACACAGCAAAACCCATATAGTGGACATTACGGCAATGCAACGTAAGATGGATCGATCCATCTATAATTTATAATATTATTATACGCACTGTCAAATTAAGCTGGTTTAGGTCTTCTCTGTCAAAGAATGAGAATTTTATAGCAGCTAGCAGTTTGGACGTCAGTGGTGACGCAATAAGATACATGTTGACAATGAGAGGTTGGCAGAGTTTTTAATGATCAATAAAATTATTTATTTAATTATTTATATAATTATATTATCCGATAATTTTTTTTTTAAATAAAAATATATTAATATAATTTTAATTAAAACATATTATTTTTTAAAAATAAATAATAATTAAAATACTTTTATTTTTAATAAAAAAATAATAAAATATATATTAAAAAATTTTATAATATTTAAAAAAATAAAAAAAATTTAATTAAAATATTTTTTTGATTAGCAATTATCCATTCCAAAGGTCACGCTCACGCATTAAAGGAACAAGCATTGGAGACAAAAGTACGCCAACACTTGTCAAACAAACATTGAAGGAGGCTCTATACTCTATGTACTCTTTTCTCTAAAGTAAGGCCTATCCACTCTGCTGACTGTGCAAAAGAGTGGAATTATATCTGGTCCTTAAACATACCAGCGCAGCCAAAATAACAATTGTGTGGAGAGCTTTCCCCAATATCCTGCCTACTGCTGAAAGACTCTACAAGAAGAAAGTGCTTGAGTCTTCGTTTTGTGAAAGGTGTAAGAACGAGTCGGAGGATGCTTATCATGCTTTAGTTGAATGTAAACAAGCTAAAAAAGTTAGGAAGCTGTCAAGTTTTTCAAAAAAGCTGATCTAATCCAATGTGTTCGGTGAAACGAACTGGTGTTTGATGCAATTGCCTCGATGAATCATGCTCCAATATTTGTCCTCATCAGCATCAGTTTGAATACCAGAATCAAGTGTGTCATAATCAGAATATGCAGATGTGGCAAGTGACACATCACATGCCAAGAATTCGCAGGAAACATGAAGATAAGATCAATGATACAAAGAATACAGACGAGCAGCCATTAGATTAATTGAATTCATATAGACCATTGGATCGGTTATTGTACAGCTGTATTAGTACAACACTCATTATTTTAACTTCATAGTAGGCTCAAGCTTTTAATAGTAAGATGCCCTTCTTGAACAGTCATCTTCTTCCTACGGCTGCATCATATATTTGGCCCATTATCCTTGTCATATGAAATATGCACATCTATGCCAGTAACGGTAAGCGTAAGAAATGGAACTTTGGCAGGCACAAACCGCCTCATCAGACGGCTACTGCAAAGTTGCATAATTGATGATTTACTGAAATATGCTATCAAGTCAGGCATCAATGACTCCACTTTATAGTTTTTGAGTTCTTGGATATGACCCTACGGTAGTCTCAAGAGTACTTCTTTATTTTTTTGAATGTATCTAACATGAGAAAAAATGTATATTGTTAAAATCTGATTTAAAAAAGAAAAAGAAAAAAGGCCTAAAATGAGAATACAGAGAAATAAAGTACCAAACCAATAATTATACCGAATAGGATGTTTTTATTATTATTATTATTATTATTATTATTATTATTACAATTCATCTTCACAGTTAGTTCTTATAAAGTAACCAAGCACCTTCTCGAAGACCTATATTTTAAAACTTTTATAACAAAAACTAAGAGTTACTACTCCTTTTAGGCTTAATTACTGTAATTATTACCTAAAATGGCACATGCAGATATTTAAATTCAATTAAAGCACATACAAGGACAATATCATCAAGTAATACATTTAGAGAAAATTATCATTCATCCTCAGTATTTTAACTTCATAGTAGACCCATGCTTTTAATATAAGATAATCGTCTTGAAGTGTCCTCTTCCTATGGCTGCATATGTTCAAATAAAGCCTCTGTATTTGGCCCATCTTCCTTATCATATGAAATGTGCACATCAATGCCAGCAACAGTATGCTTAAAAATTAAAACTTTAGTAGGCTCGTCATACGGCTGCTATAAAGTTGCATTATTGATACCATATTTATTAATGGTCTGCTAAAACATGCTATCACAGTCATCCATAATAACTCCACTTTGCAGTTTTTGAGTTCTTAGATATGGCTACACGTAATCTTAAAAGAACTTCTTGATCTCTTTGAATGTATATAAAATGAGGAAAAATTTGTTAAAATCTAATTTAAAAAAGAAAAAGAAAAAAGCACTAAACTGAGATATACATAAACTCACAATTGTTTATGCGTTGTGACAAGTTATTGCCTGTTAGTGAACGTACTATTGTAAGAAACTAAGAATAGTGATCGAATAATTCTATGTGACTGTCCTTGATATTCCTCAATAATCGTTTGCTAATTCATGCACTCTGTTATTACTTTGAAGATCTGTTCCATCCTGATCAGTTACAAAAACTAATTATTAGCTATATCTTCCCAATTAATTCTTATAAAGTAACCAAGTACCTCCTCAAATACCTTACATATTAAAACTTATGTAACCAAAACTAACGGAATCTATTCTTTTTAGTCTTTATTACTGTAATTATTACTTGAAATTACGTATGTAGACTTTTAAAATCCAGTAAAATCACATACAACGATAGTATCATCTAGGAATACGTTGAGAGAAAATTATCTTTCGGCCTCCTTATTTTAACTTGATAGTAGGCCAATGCTTTTAATAGTAAGATACTCTTCTTGAAGAGTCCTTCTCTTCTTATGGCTGTATAGACGTGATCAAAGAAAGCTCACGTATTTGGCCCATCCTCCTTGACATATAAAATGTGCACATCTATGCCAGCAACAATAAGCTTAATAATTGGAACTTAGGCAGTCACATACGATCTCGTCGTACGGCAACTATAAAGTTGCATCATTGATGACCACATTTATTGACAGTCTGCAAGTAATCTCAAAAGAACTTCTTCATCTCTTTGAATGTATCTAAAATGAGGAAACAAAAAATATTGTTAAAATCTAATTTAAAAAAAGAAAAACAAAAAGGCTGAACTGAGAATATAGAGAAATTTATAATTATTTACGTGCCATGACAAGTTACTGCCTTATCCAGTATGGAGACATAAAACTCACTACATTTACTGATGCAGACTGGGCTTGCGATTTGGATGATAGAAAATCTATTGGTGCCTGTTGTATCTATCTGGGCAACAATCTGATTTCTTGGTCTTCAAAGAAGCAATCAGTAGTTATTAGATCTAGTGCAGAGAGTGAATACAGGTCATTGGCTTCAGCAAGTGCTGAGATGGCATGGTTACAATCCTTATTTTCTGATATGAAACTTCATTGCATAGAAAAGCCAGTCATTTGGTGTGACAATATTAGTGGCACTGAGTTAGTAAGAACCAAGCATATAGAGATTGATATGCATTTTATTCGAATAAAGTTCTTGAAGGAGAGCTGAATATCCATTATATGCCTAGTGATGAACAAATTGCTGATATAATGACTAAACCTCTCTCATTCATACACTTTAATTATTTGAGAATAAAACTAAATGTGCATTTCTGGGCTTTGAGTTTAAGGGGGGTTGTTAAGGTAGCTCATTACACAGAGTATAGGAAAGCAGAGTCCAAGTCAACGCAAGTAAACGGTACCAGGTCATCAAAGGTTGTTAATATTGGAAAAATATGCTCTTTAAAGTATATTTATATTTATTGTAATAAATAATATTTCTGATTAATAAAATAAAATAAAGTATTTTATTCATGTATCTTTATTGCGTTAATATTTTGAGTAAAGTTCATTAATCATATTATATGTATTTATGCGATCATCATGTGGACTCGCAGAAGACATAAATACAAGTTATCTTATGATTAAATAAATTAAGTTCGCAGTTGATAAATAAAGTTAGGCATTTTATTTAGGTATAGATTGTAATGAATTCATTGAGTGATTTGTCTTAATCATGTATGAATTTATTGATATAGTATGGCTACATTGAACTGGAACACATATGAGATTTAATTAACTTAGTAATAACTGTCAGACTTATTAAATCTCATAAGCATTGATTTACTGTAATCTTAATCTTGAGTTAGTTATAATTTCTTGATTGTAATTGTTATTTCATTTTAGTTACCAATGGGCACGACATACATTTGTAGTCAAGATTACCCGGTATCTTAGTGGGAGTAATTACAAGTATTGAAATTATAGATTAATAATACAGAGTTTGTACGAAACATCTCTTGATAGGTTTTCAGTACTTGATCATACAATTCTCTTGCCAGAGTGTCTCAACATAAATAAGTATATTGAAAATGATTATTAGAAAAAACCAGTAAGTATCAAGGAACAAGATGTAATTAAATTGATTGGACAGTTGAGATATCAATTTAAATTAACGATGTGGTACAAAGAATGTGCAGTAAAGAAATCAATGTGGCTTGAGCGAATTATATTCAAGCATACAATTATGGAGGTCAGTTCCAATCTTATAGTAGAGTAGAAGTGGAATTAAATAATTATATTTATTTAATTACAAATTTAATTATTGTAGCCACTATTGTATGTTCCCAAATGATCTCCGAGTTAACTTATTTATTTGACAACACCATCACTGAACCCAAAAACAAGAAAAACTGGCATATTAGATGAAAATCATAATTATAATATTTGTTAAGGCCGAATATGTTATATTCAAGTGTAAAATGGGGCTTGTGAGTTGTGATATTTTTCAAGATGGTCTCCTAGTTAGTTACACATTCTTTTCACTTTTACGTAAGTGGAGAGATAATATTTAATTTAAATATTTAAATTAAAAGATAAATTCTATTTTAAATAGAAATCTTAATTCTAATATAAAAGGGCTTTTCATAAGATATTATAAAATATTATAAAAGGGGCTTGTGAGTTGTGATATTTTTCAAGATGGTCTCCCAGTTAGTTACACATTCTTTTCATTTTTACGTAAGTAGAGATATAATATTTAATTTAAATATTTAAATTAAAAGATAAATTCTATTATTTTAAATAGGAATCTTAATCCTAATATACAAGGGCTTTTCATAAGATATTATAAAAAGGACATTATTCTCTTAAGATTAATGAGAAAAAAAAAATAGAGAGAAGAAAATTCCACGGCTTTTGAGAAAAATACAGAAGCCATCTAAGAGAAGTCACGCCCACGCCCACGCTCACATGTGCAGTGTTGATAGTGTTGATCAATCTTGAGTCATAGCCTGGAAGATTGTTTGTAGACGGATTTACAACTCTAAATTGTTCATCTTCTTATTTTGAGACGGATGTACAACTCTCAATTGTTCATCTTCTCAAAACATTAAGGTATGAATTTCTAAATTACTTAATTCTTATATGTTATATGAGATCGGTCCTAAAAGGTTTTAATTGAAAAAATAAAAAACCCCAATTTTTGCCTTCAGTTAAACAATGCAACAGCTCAAGTGAGAACTCAGCATAGTTTGTTACAGTTAGTTACAATACATGCGTTATATAATTAGCAAAAATTAGCCGAATTGTAAAGAGTTAGTTACAAAGTTGTTATTGATTGATGTATTAATATAAATACATAAGATGTAATCAAAATCAATAAGATGAAAGAAGATTCTGGAATAAGAGAATATTTTCTCTGATATTTTCTTTCAAGCCAGACTACTTCATCTCATTTTCTTTTACGTAGGAGGCGCACGTGTGAGGTAACAATAAATAACGTCGTGCATTAGCCCCGACACGATGAATGTCGCGAAGACAGCTGGCAGTGCGACCCATTTGTCATCGATCAAATGTGCAGAAATACGACGTACGGGATCATATACGATGGAGTGTAGAATATTGCTAACCATTAGATTCCAACTATGGCCCCAGAAGTCTTGGAATGAGGTGGAAAGGTAGGGCTCATTGAAATGAGGCTCGACCTCAAACCCTAAAATGGCTTGAACCAGAGCTGCGCACATGGCTAAACCAATTTCAAGTATAAGGTATATATGTGGCATGTAGATGAAAATGATGAGATTTTGATGCAAATATTGTTTATATTTATATGCATGGAGCAGCATACGAAAAAGAACTATTTATATAGCCAACAACGTCGACCCAAAAAAGATTGGAAATGATTTTTGATGGGGTCTTTGCATCTTTTTGTGAGATGGGTTTGTGTTATTTGTTTTGAGCATTATCGGAAGACAGGCTATCGAGATGAAATGGGAAAGTTTTGATGGGGGTGGAGATAAAGGGCCTTGATCGAAAGCAAAGAGAAGGAGCTTGAAGTTGGTGAGCCATACAAGGAGGTAAGCTGTGAAGACACAAAGATGAATTGTGGAAAGTTTCAACGGGAGGATGATTAGTAGATAAAAAATGGGAAGAAGAGAAAGAAGCCTTGAAATTTTTTATGGTACGTAGTAGCAATAAGTTAAACATTAATGCACAGTAAAGATTTTCTCTTAATTTTTTTTCTTATAACTCTTTTTATTTTTCAATAATTAAAAAAATATATAATAATTAAGTCAACTTTTTAATGACTATATATATATTTAATCAATCATTAAAAAATAAAGAGGACAAAAAAAAAAAATAAAAACTTAAGGGAGAATCTTAGTCTATCATCAAAATTCTTACCCAAAAAAATTTCTTGAATTCACCATCCATTTCTTAAATTCGTTTCTCTTTCTTTGCATTACTCAATTTGCAACTAATTTGCAACTTCTCGGTCCCTCTCTACGTGAAGTTTTAGACGAAAATGTTGATGTGGAAAATAAAAAAAATAAAATAGTCATACTTTATACAACTTAAATAACTGCCGTCTTTGAATTCTTCTGATTTTATTATTTTAATAACTATTATGATTTAGAGAACAACAAAGTTGAAATTAATATAAAAAGTTTGTCACAATTGACGTCACATATTGCATTTAATTAGTGGTCCTCATTAAAATTAACCAAGTTGTAATAAAATGACGAGATAAATAATCTTTTTAGAGAAATGATAATTTTGAAAACAAGGACAAAGTCTCTTTGTATCACAAGATAAAAATGGAGACTCCTCAGTGACTCATCGGGGAGTTAAAACAAAAAAAAATGGGGATACGCAATTCCATACATATCATGAAAGACAAAAGTAATTAATAGAAACTGAAGGGGAAAGAAAAACATAAAGACCCAACGGGAGAGATTGTGCATAATGAACAAGAACATTAGCAGCAAAATTAGCCTCCCGGTACATATGCTTAATGTCGACATTCCGATCCCATTTCAAAAGATCTTGGATGGAGTGGATAAGCTGAGAGTAATCATTAATGAGTACGGGGAACTAGCAACCGCCAGTTTGGGAGACTGCGCCATTTTGATTCTCTTCGTTTCTCATCAGTTTATCACAACAATTTATGATAGTGTTACGCAATACGTCACATTAATTGAAATATGATAGATATAAATTAGTAATATTAATGGCTCATATCCAAGCCAACTTCACATGCAAAATTGAGCAGATGCAGTTACTATCCATTTTGGGCAGCAAGTACACATATATATGAGTAAAACTTTTTAATGTAGTCTTTTGTTTGTTCTTTTTCATTTCGCAGTACAATTTTACATGCATTAATTAAACAATTGTTGCCCTATTGCACCTCTAGGTAGCTAGCAGCCAGTACATGAAGTAATATTCTAATGGTAAAAATAAAGATGGAATCCTAATTGCAATTTTCATTCCCAACCTGCTGCATTAAAATTAAAACAAGGAGTTTGTTCCTCATAAAATTAATCAGCAACTAAGAAGATCAAATTTCTCTCTTTGTAAAATCTACAACAGGGAACAACTCACGAGTGATGACACTTTTGTCTACTCCATTTCTAAATAACTGTGGCAGAAACAACCAAACAACCACCAAAGGCCTGGAGACTGCCTGGCCTGCAACTGCCACCTGTCAGCCAACGCCGATGCTCAAGCACACTCCATTAGCCAACAAAACTGGCCTACGAATTGGCTTCCTGATTTTTGGTTTTTGTTTAATTTTGTTGAATTGGGTTGGTGTTTGTTTGATGGTGGTTCTTGTTTCAACTTTATGGGAAGACGAAGTAGTATTGGAGATGAAAAGGAAACGTTCAGATGGGAGTGGGGAAAGAGAGTGAGAGAGAGCCTCTTTATTGAAGGCAAAGAGAAGGAGCTTGAAGTTAGTGAGCAGAAAAAAGAAAGCTGCGTAACAACACCGGGATGGCAAGATGGAGATGGTGGTAGGATGCAAAGGGAGAATGAGAATGATGAAGGATAGCAAGTTGAAACAACAAAAATGAAGGAAAAAGGAAGAAGGCTTATATTACTACTATTTTTTTTAATCCGCACCACTTTTATATTTTAATAAAAAAAGATAACTACCTTTTCTCAATATTTATTATTACGAATTTTAGAGAGAACATAAGATTTGCAATCCGACGACAATATTATTTCGAATAAAAGCACAAATGTATAACAAAATTTAAGATATAATTCGACTTGCGTGGTAGGTTGGTATATCAAACACAAACCCTAACGTGTTGGAGTTTCGTTTTTTAGTAACCATACAATATATGTGAATCGAAGGCAGTACATGTACATGAAGGTCACAGCAGAGGATTCATTGGCTTAAGGCATCTCACTAATAACAAATATTATCAAGAATAGTCAAAAGGTTTGACAAAGAATATCCATCAAGACAAAATCACATTGGGTACAACACAATGTTCAATTCCCCACTATTTAGGGGGGGGGGGGAAACGAACTACATATAGCTTGCAGCAACCATCTATCGGAAAGAATATATTACTGCATTATCATACCTGCAAAAGATAAGTGAAAGATTTAATCATCGAGCCAACCTCCACAACCTTGGTGTGGAAATGGGGGATGAAAACCAGGACCAAAGTCCATGTCTGCAAAGAATCCAGGTTGCGGTGCTCTAGAGTCATAATAGCCAACTCTACTCGGCATGAATGGCTCAGACCTGAAAGTATTCATCCTTGTGTTATTCAATTGATGCAGTTGAGGCGCATAACGATCCATAGCAGACGTGCTCATTCTATGGGATGCTTCAGCAATAGACCCTACATTCCCGTATAAATTTGATAGCATTGATCCCATCCGAGCATATCTAGGGGTAGGTGCTGGAAAGTCTTGCCCATATATTCGTGCCAGTGGCCGCTTATCCAATTGCATGTCAGTGCTCATGGAACCAAGGCTATCTGCATTTCTTACACGCCCAGTAAACCGTTCATCCAAGTTAGCATCATGTGAAAGTCCATAGTTTAAACTGCTCATGCCATAGCTCCCTGTGTGATTGGGAATACCAGCCTGGGTCCCATAATAAGTTGTTCCAACCTGCATATGTGAGCTAGATCTGGCCGGTTCAAGATGTTGATAATCACTGCCAACTCCAGTTTGTGAAGGTATATCAATAGATTTGGAGGAATGATCTTCCAATGAGGATTTGGCAATCACTTTGGTGGGTGAACAGTGAGGCACCCCCTTGTCCTCAAAATGTTGATGAACATTGTCATCAAATTGAGTATATGAAGGCATCTCAATAGATTTGGATGAGAGACCTTGCAATGAAGATGCACCATCGGTCACAGCGGCTGCAGAATGATGAGACATTCCATCACCGAAATGTTCATAACCATTGTCAACAATTCCAGAAAGGGCAGGTATCTCAATAGGTTTGGATGATGGACCTTCCAATATTTCACTGGTCACATTGGTAGTGGACCTGCGAGGCATTTGGTCACATTGATAATCATCACCACGCATCTCAACAGATTTGGATGAGTGAACTTCCAATAAGGAACTACCATTAACTACATTGGCTGGTGAATGTTTTGACATTCGTATCCCACTCGCTAGATGCCCTCCACGATTCTGCCCATCCAAAGGTGAGTTTTCACTTATTCCACTTCCATGTATTTTCCTATTGCGCTTCCTCTTCCTTGAAGTCTTACCAGACTGGTTGTTCCCATGGCCATGACTGCTTTCAGCCCGTCCTTCAGTAGCACTGTCAGCGGAGCCAGCTTTGTCATCTTCTCTTGCTTCGTTTCTGAGCTCCTTCGTTATATTAATTTGCAAAGGAAGATCAATTAGCATGGAGGTATCACCTTGATCTTCCTCCTTTGGATGATCCATGGCATGAGTTTCATAGCAGTTTCTCTCCATCTGTGTCCGACTCTGTGGCCTGGATACGTGACCATGCTTTTCAGCCAGCACCTTGTGATGGGCAGCATAATCATGATGGCTCCAAAGATAGAGAGGTGGTGCCGTCAGATTCCACTGATCCATTTGCTTATCATTTTCATCAACAGATCCAGGCAGATAAAATGACTGAAATCAAAGATGCCAAGAAGAAGCCACCATAAAACTCACATTCAAAGAAATTAATGTATATATTTACATAAAATGGGAAAGCACAAAACATTATCATTTACCTTTCCAGATAAGAACTGATCATCCTCCCAAACAAGTTCATAAGGTGATTTCTTTCTATCTAACCTGGAGAAAGAAATGAACATATGAGAGATGGAGGAAACTAGCAAGTGAGCGAGACAGAGACACCATTGCCCTACCTTTCTGTTTCTGGAGGAACAATAAGAATAAGGAGCTTTGGGTTAAACTCGAGAGCCTTATTGATAAACTTGTTTGCCAAACCTGCTTTAACTCCAAAAGGAGGATTCAGCCCCATGATCTGTTCAAAAATTGAAAACAAGAAATTGAGAAACATCTACCAACACAGTTTCAAATAACCACAACATATTCACGGTTATTAATTCCAAAATAAGAAAATACGACCTATCCTTACCAATCGTGACCCTGGGGCCAGCTCTTTCGGTTCGACAGTCATCCAATCCCTCTTCTCAAAATTAAAATCATTCTGCAGGAAACGACGACATCAACAACCAAATAACATTAATTGAATTATATTATTAAAAGAAAACTCAAGAACCCAAAGCAAAGACCAAAATCCTGTTTGGCTATATTTCATTAGACCAGAAACCGGAAAAAGAGTAAAAGAGTTCCATGATCTTTACCATTATGAAAACATAAATACCGTTTAGCTTGGGGTAGGCAACAGTTCAGTTCCAAATCAAACCGAACAATATTTTTAGAAATAATAATCCAAACCAAACCGAACCGAATTGGTTGGGTTTCCTCTTCAGTTTGGTTTTTCTGGTTTTAATCCGCAATTTACTTTGAATTTCTAATTTTTTCGGTTTTCGGTTTTTTCTCATATAAACTGATCGTTTTTTTTTTTTTTTTTAATTTTAAAAACCGAACCATTGGTTCCCTTTTTTTGGGGCAACCATTTTTTGCCCACCCCTATATTTAGTCGGCAGAATTTGCTTAATAAATTCCATATCTTGTCAACATACACAATCATACTATGTTCATCCATCATTTACCTTTTGTGAAAAATAAGTAAATAAACAAAATGAAATTGGGCCAAAAGCCCATTCTTCCCTCTTCCAATTTTACCACAAGAGCAACATTAGAAACTGAGTTAACATATTATTGATCATGATTGGCACACACTACACTTGTATGCAAGACAAAACAGCAAGGTAAAGATTACCTTTGGTTGCAAAATGTCATAATTTTTGTATAAGCAGTTCTTTCCAGTTTCGTCAAGCTTTTTTTTCATTAGGCAGCTAAAATCATTAGCACCACAGCAGAAGTCCACAATCTGTTCCAAGGAGAACCGGCAATCAGGCAGTTTACATAAATATTTATGGATGTAAATTAAATATAAACACTATGCTTGTAGCCAACATCACAAACAAATAATAAGTGTAACTTAAGCTTCATATAGCTCAGCAATCTATCTAACTGTTTAACAAAATAATGTGGCTAACAGAACAATATTTGCAAATTGAAACTCAATACAAATAAAGACAACACAAAAAAAAATGCAACCGCAACGAATGAACATCACACACAATACAAATGAAAAAGATAATTCTATAGATAACTTATAACCAAGCTATAATAGCAAGATTTCATTCAGTAATGACGCAATTCCCTGGTGAATCTTGGGTAGTAACTGATGTCATTGCAATTAATGTCTCTTCTCCCTGTAAAAACAGCCACTGGCAGAAGGGAATAAATAAATAAATTTCACCAAATTCCTATTCTCCTTTTCAAGCATGTGGTTTCCATCCATTTTAGATGGCCTTGTTTATGACTGTGTGAACAGATTGCATCATATACTACTCATAAATACATGACTATCCTTACCCAGAATAACCAACTTATAGAATTGTACAATTTGCATGATTTATGTGGATACAGCTACAATTCAAAGATTCAGTAATTCCAGCCACTAAATTAGAAGCGAGAAGGATATTATCCATCAACCATTAAACTCAAAGCATGTCCTAAGCCATACTCCATAATAAAACAAAAATAGAAAAATACCCCAACATACAAAAAATATTAAAAGCTATAAAAAAAAAAGCACATAAATGCTTACCATATCACCATCATTTACATACCAATGCAGCTTGTCAACTATCTGCACATAAAGTACCATATTTCAGAATATTATATACTTGTCAACAATCAAACACACTGCACATTTATAGACAGGGTAAAATATAAACTCCCCCATTACTTTGATGGCAAAAGTATGCAAGATGAAAAGAAATTTTAAAACAATTATACAATAATAATTTGATAGAATCACTGGGGGTTAGCGAACGAAATGAAATAAACTTACCGCTTGAAGTTTGTCCACTTTAGTAAAATGGCGACCAAAGGATGTATATCTCATGCCATGTAAAAATGGTGCGAGATAAACTTTGAGTTTGTTCTAAAACAAAATGACCAAAGAAAATTAATTAAAATAATAACCAAAATAATAATGAACATATGAGAGAAAAGAATCTAATATGGAAAAAACTAGAGTCAAAAACTCAGAACACTGATATCATGAGTTATACAAATGGCCAAATGTGATTTGCTTGTAGTCTTATGCCCATGAGAAAAATAAAGGATAAAATACGTTTTAGCTTATTTAACAAACTTCTACAGCCTAATTGGAAAAACATAAGGATCTCAGTTAAATTTCAAGAAACAATGTTCCAGTTTTCAAAAGAATTATATCGTAGAGAAAAGTAAAAATCTTTTGAAATATGATAAAAGGCAAAAGTCAAAAGACTAAGGACAACCAGCATAAGAACATGAGTTACATGATGGGCATTCATGAGAAATTGAAGATAGTTGACATCTACCATGAACATATCACAGAGAGTTGAGGGACAGCTGGACCACAAGCAGAAAAACAGTCTTAGGTCCAAGCAACAGAAACCTACCTCTCTGCATCTGAATTATCAACACACTATAATTCAAAAATTTCAATATAATCATGAGGGGAAACAGAAAGAAGAATACCAATTTAGAAAACCAATTCTTCTGTAATCTAGTTCTAAATGCAAAAAAATCCTTGCATGCACAATCAGTGCAAAGGTAATATAAAAATTAATGCAACCACCTTCCACTTAAATATCTGGTTTAGAACCTCTGGCTCGCAAACAGCTTTTGCATCTTCAATACTGTTTCCGTCTACCTCTAGCTTCTTTAATGCAGTTCGAATAGCCTGTATACATAAATAACATAAAATTCACAATATACTCAATGACTAAGGTATAATTAACACCATCACAATTGACAATCTATATACCTCAACTGAGCCTTCCACCTTTCCTAATGTGATGGCCTTGTCCACAGCAGATTTTGAAAAGTATGCATGGGTAGACGGAATTTTGTGCCTTTTCAGAATCTCTTCCATACTTACTGTAGAAGCAGCATCTTTCATCAAGGACGACAGTCTACATTGTAAGAATATTACAGAATAAGACAAAATATACTGTAAGCACGAAAGCATTAAACAAAGTCGGTCATTACTATCATGCACCCATTGCTCTGAGATAAAGTTAATGAAGGTAAATGTAAAAGATGCAATAGTGTAGGATCACCTTCTCTTAGAATCTTCATCTAATGAAGGCAGCTCACTAATTAACTTTGTTCTAAGAGGCTTAACTGTCACTGTTCTATCACCATCTGAGTTATCCTGTTTCCCAAACTTTGTTTGTTCAGTCCCCTCAGTCACAAAAGCAGCATATAACCTCTCGCCCAGGGAGTTTTTCTTTGAGTCACCCAAGGAGGACCTATCCACCTGAACTGAGACAGACTTCACATTTCCCTTGGGAGACTTTCTGGATACATCAGTTGCTTTCGCTCTCCTCAAGGAATCTGACCCAACAAGTAACCTCTCACATTTTTTGGTAGTTTCAACCTGACCCGTATTAGAAGGCACGCATTTAAGTGCTTTCACAGAAAACTTTCCTTGAGGGGGAGCTTTTGAGGTCAGACTGCTCTTCATTGATGCAACTTTCTGTTTTCCTGAAGGTAGAGCCAATGACTGTTTTTTACTAGGTCTGTCAATAATTGTCTTCTTTTTTTCAACACCAGGAAATGTAATATGGTCTCTGATTGGAGTCCCAACTTCATCATCAATCTCATGTTTTCTGAGGAAAGATTTTCAGCAAAAGATTCAGCATTTTACTTCCCAACAATATTAAAAATAAAAGCAGCAAGTGTCAGATACTTACAGGCAATATATTAGTATACGATGATTGGGTAATAGACCCTCCCAGGCTCTTGTGATTATACCTTCTTCTAATTTGTCCTCAAATGCAATCTTTCTGATAAACACATTAAAATATAGCATATAAATGTAAAATGAACAACCATTTTCTGTCAACTACTATCCAAAAATAAGAAAAACAAAAAAGTATAAAATGTAGTACCTCGGTAAGCATTTCCTGTGGTACACCTTGGGGCAACGCCTGCAGACAGCAAACTGTAGGTCCGAATCTGCCCTATTTTCTCCTTGTTTACAAATATAGCACTTATGAAGTGGACAAGTAAAAGATTCTCCTGCAGTTATCCTCTTTTGAAGCTGATCCACAGCAACTTCATCATCCCGTAAGAGCAATTTTGATACACAGTGTGGGTGATAAAAATGACCACAGGTAGCAGAAACACAAGGAAAGACCTAAAATTTTTGTTAATTCAAAAAGTAAGAGCAATCACAATGCCTATATATATAGTTGATTAAAAAGACACTTGGAAAAAACTATTCATAAAATAGCTGATGCGAAGGACATCCATACACCAACTAAATTGTTGAAGACTACTAACAAGTCAACTTAATTTGTGGCAAGATAAATCAATATTAGTTAACCATTCTGATGGAATAAAGAGC
Source organism: Murraya koenigii (assembly GCA_025617385.1). Taxonomy (NCBI): domain Eukaryota; kingdom Viridiplantae; phylum Streptophyta; class Magnoliopsida; order Sapindales; family Rutaceae; genus Murraya; species Murraya koenigii. The sequence goes on from CM046817.1 coordinate 23,345,134, forward strand.
AGGTATTAAAATAGTGCACTGGTACAGATAAACAAACACTTGTGACAACAAATCTAATGGTCATCTAATGCTGAGAACATGAATATGAATACAACAATACTAGCTTTCTTTGACAGCAAATCTAATTGTCATCTAATGCTAAAAACATGAATATGAGTGAAACAACACTTGCTTTCTTTCCTTTCCCCACACACAGTGATGGCAAAGAATTTTGAGTAGGAGAACTAGGTGTTAAAATCACGGAGCATTGCTCTTAGGTACTATATTCGCAGAGATCACCTCAACAAGTTAAGCAGATCTAAAATTAGAAGATCTAGCTTCTCAATGTCTTTATCATAGGTAAAATTAAACCATGAAGTAAAAGAAGATGACAGTTTCTAACTAACCATGTATGGTTTCTTGAAGAAAATTATACATAGCACTTGCACAGTCATCAATATTTAAAGTGATCCCATCTTACATTTCTCACCATGTTAGCTCACTTCATTATCCAAACCAAAACGTGTTGCTTTCAAACAGAAAAATGCAAATGTTATTTCTGAAATTTATTTTTTAAAAAAGAAAGAAAAATATTTTATCTCCGAAGCTTGTGCCTTGAGTATGAATAGAAAATTATACAAAGCACTTGAACAGCCAACATTGAATATTCAATGTGACTCCACCTTACTTTTTTCACCATGTTAGCTCACATCATCATCCAAACTAAAACTTGTTGCTTTCAAACAGGGAAATGCAAGTGTTATATCTGAAATTAATTTTTTTAAAAAAGAAAGAAAATATTTTATCTCAGTGTAAGGCACACAAAACATGCAGAGTTTGATATAGCAATGACGAAGAGTTGATGTAAGTCACGAACTTGTAGCCCTCCAGTTTCTGATGGAAAAACTCTACCTCAGTGCCGGTTTCCTTATCAGAGGAGCCTAGCTTCCCACAAGCAAAGCACTGGTGCTGCTTATATTCACAATTCTTACAGAAAAAATTCTGCATTGCCTGCCATGTTGAGGGCAAATGCAAGTTAAATCATACAGATAACTAGAAAACAAATGAGTTACATGGTAAAATGAAGCTATTGCATACTTCCACTTCATCCTCGGTAAGGCCAAGAGAAACACAATGTGATTCTTCACCGGCATCAACAGTTGCATGAAATGACCTCATGCACCTTCCTTCACAACTGTGAGATATCAGATATTAAAATCAAACAATAAATTAATGGACATCGATTAACCAAAAAACACAAGATTAAAACCCAAAGAAAAAATATACACGAGGAACATCTTTTTTTTCAAAAGGAATAGAATATGTTTTATTTCGTCCAAGTTTCATTACTGTTTGGAAATCATATCAAAATAAAACAAGTGTTGACAGCGGAATTCAAAGTGGCATGATCCCTATTGGAACACAATTTCATAAGAAAGTCATTTTGGTTACAGTGCTTTTGAAGACAAATACAATGATATCAATAACTGTTCTTTTTTTTATATGAAATTTTGTTGACGATTTTGTCAACAACAACCAGTGATGAAATAGATGGCAATGCTAGTGATTATGACCACAATAAAGAAAACACCATAAAAATAAAGTAAATTTCATTCAAGTGACAAAAGTCATAATAATTGCATCAATATAAGTTGAAGCTTAACCAACAAAAACTCATACCATAGAAGATCACCACCATTATCACAAAAAGAACAAACAGAATCAAATAATTCATCGTCTTCATTGGATTCATCTTCCTCTATGTCATCGACCATGTCTTCTTCCATATCATCAACTATAAATCCATACATTGCCTTAGTTTGAACAACCTGAAAATTCAATCAGCTCACTAGCTCAAACAGTTGTAACTTTATTATTATAAAAATAAAAAATAAAATAAAACAGTAGAGAGTGTTATGAAAAAAAAAAATGAAAAAAAAAAAATGCACCAACACTAGCTAAAGCAAGCACAAGAGTAGAACCTCAGCTGATAGCTTCCTTTTCGTTGGCTTCTCCTCAAGAAATGTGACTAGAAACTGTTCAAAAATCATACATTTGTCAGTATATCTAAGATTAAAATTAGAAACAGCCAACAAAACTTTCTTTCCATTTTAATTTCTGACTATGTTCTGCTCTTAAAAACATCTAAGAGAACTGTTGATAGCTAAGCCATGACCAGTAGGAACAGATAGCTCATCATTTTTCCTTAAAACCACATAGAAAGCAAGGTGGCATGTGCTATCTACTAAAACCAATAAACTTCAGATCCAATTTGTCAAAAGGATGAAAAACAAAAAAGGTTATGGAATATGAACCCAAAGAAACAATTACCTTCATGTTCAAATTTTGCTAAAATAGCATCCTCATAAAATTGAAAATGACGAGTAAACATAAAAGATATACAAACCTTAGACCTTGCTAAAACATCATCCCTTTCAAGCGCTTCCTTGATCAAATCCATGTGATCCACCAAATCATTTTGAGAAGGTCTCACCTCATACAAGCTATAAACCAAGGGGAAAAAGAATTAGTGCAAAGAAAAAGAAACAAAAAAAAATTATGACAAGTTTGTAATATACCTACAAACCTAGACAAGGAATTCCAAATAGATTTCCCAGTGAAGAAAAAAAAAATGCAACCCAAAAGTTTTTAAAGTTTGGAACATACCGAAAAAACCTAGACAAGAAATCCCAAATAGATTTCTCAGTTGCTTCCAGATTTCTCTTTACGTATGAAAGGCAATGCACCGTAATCAATATTGACCTGCAAATTTCCTCATAACACTTCCTTGGCTTTTGAAGTTTTATCCAACTTTTCTCTTTAGAAAGCACCAATATCTCAGGAATCACGTTTGTAAGATCAAATTTCCATGCTATAACGGGCTTATAAATCTTTTGGAGTCCACAATCAGCAGCACCACGCAAGTATATAAGTTCCTTATAACCCCCAGTCCTCTCATTTTCATTCCATTGAACTGGCAACACAGAAAACGAAATTATCTCCTTTTTTTCATCCTCACCCTCACACTCAAAATAATAATTCGAGACTAATTGCTGCCCGACCTCCACCTCATCGTCTGAAGAGGCCATAATAAAACCTTCACTTCTTATTCACACCTAAAACAACAAATTCACAACAAAAAATAAGAACAATGATAAGACTCTATAGTAAAGGCAACAAATAATTAAATAAAATAATAATAAATGAGAAAAAAAAAGTACATCAATATTACAAAACCTTCAAATTTTGGTTAACACTAAACACACCATTTCATTGACAAATATAAAACCTGAAAGTTTAAAATTGGATAAAAAAAGCATCATTTTTCCCACTTTTCTTTTTAATTTCTTCGGTCTTTTCATTTATGTTCTCAGTGACCATGTATGGTTTCACAAGCCGAAAACAGGAACAAAGTAAGAAAATGGCATAATTACACAATAAAATCAAACAGTTAAATGAAATCATCAAAAATCAAAAAGAGAATTACACAATTACCTGCTTAGCGAAATCACCAATGGCAGAAATTTGGTTTTCGCCTTATAGTGTTTGATGTTTGGGTTTATTATTCTTTCAAAATATATATATATATATATATATATCGACCTTATTCACTTTCTCAGCAATCAAGTTTTACCTCTTTTAATTTAGTAAATGCAGTAAATAGAAGAACAACTTCTCTCTATATTTTTTTTAAAGCTGTTTTTAAGTGTGACTGACGTGTCGGTTGACTAACAAGCAGAGACCTAAAGAAATTCTTCAATCTTATTTTCTTCCCTTTTCATTGATTTTCTGACTAACCAAACAACAAATTAGGGTTACAATCACAACGCAAAACCAAAAAAAAAAAAAAAGAAGCAAGAAATCATCAAACCGAATTTTAAAAAATAATAATAATAATAATTACAGATTGTTACCTGACAAGTGAAATATTAGCAACCACGCAGATAATTAGGGTTTCACCTCGAGTGTCTTATTTCCATCAAGTAAACCTTACCTATTTATTTTTATTTTATATAGATTCAGTTCAATTAAACAGATTGTACAATACAAAAATAAGTTTAAATTTTGATATCGAGAGAGAAAAATAATGACCTTTTTTTTTTAATTTATTTGGCGCTTCGTCCTGGTGGTTTAATAACGAGAATGACGTGGCAGTAGCAAAGGACGGGTCCATGAGTCCATTTACGTGGGTCCAATTACGTCTCATCGGATTTAATTTTTTTTTTTAAAATTTTAGCTACTGCAAAAATTACATTAATATATATATATATATATATATATAATAATTTTATAATAAGATATCTTTATTTTGATAAAAATAAAAATATTATTAATAGATAAAAAATATAATTATTAATGTATTAAAATATATATTTTACCATGTTATGTACAATCATAAAACAAATATTACCGTCCACTTTTCTAATTTGAGATTTTACATTACAACTTAATTCTTACATTTTATTTGATAAAAACTCAAATAAATGATCATCGTGATAGCGCAGTTGATATGTAATTGATTTGTAACTTCCTTGGCAAGGCAGTAGAGAATACATATATGTCTTATCTTCTTGTTGCAAATGGGGCATTCCTAAAGAAAGATAGATGCACACCCGCAAATTATTCCAGAAAATTGTATTATTGCGGTCCAAATATCAAGAAAAACCAGACCTGAAGATCTGTCTTGTCCTTATACAAAATCAACTCTTTGATTTACTAATTACATTATTCAACATTATTGATCATCTTGTCGTAAAAAAGAATACACATATGACATACAGTCTACCTATGCATGTAAGGGAAAATTTCGAGAAACAAAAAGTTGGCAGCATTTCTTTCTTTTTTCAAAAGTATAAAAACTTCGCAAAATTTCCTTCTTTTCTTGTGTTTGCAGGTAGGAGAAATGGAAAAATGTAAAATTTCTACCTAATTGTGAATATGTTCACTTCTTCTCGGGTCTGATCGCGTGGTGGAAGTTTCTGCAATTCAGATGGTTCATTATACAACAAGAGTATCCTCATTCTCGACTTGTGAAGACATAGTAGTATCCGAAGCAGCATCATCGATGGTCAAGTTTGAAACATCTCCACTGAGAGATGAGATTTCATCTTCACCACTTACAGATTGTGCCGGGGATGCATCAGGAGTAATGATACTATGGCCATTAGCTGGGGAGGGAGCCGGGGATGTATCAGGAGTTGTGGTACTATACCCATTAGCCAGGGAGGGCATCGGGGATGCATCAGGAGTTGTGATATTATGGCCATTAGCTGGGGAAGGCACAGGAGATGCATAGGGGGAAGTGATACTGTGGCTGTTAGTTGGTGAGGGCAAGGGCGATGACTCAGCCTCTTCTACCTGTTGCTGCAGGCTCCAGTACATTATGCTGGCAGTTAAAGTGAGGATCATCTTCTGATTTACCTGCCAAATTATCACAAAACAAATGGTCATCGAATTGAATCACCTATGCCCCTGGAAATCGGAAGAAAGTAGCATTCATACCTCCATAATGTCCTCTGGCAACAAGAAAATGGAACAGCCAAGCTTCCTAGCCACACTAATTATGTATGTAGCATTTAACCTCTTTTCCTCATCTACCATGTCAATCAAATTAATGACGAAAAAAGTGAGATTATACATTTATAGGTATCTTTCTAGAATGAGATAAATGAATAACCAAGTTCATATGTGCCTCCATCTAACAAAACATAATTATTAATAAGTTTTCATCCAATCGAAAAGTAATTGCAGCAAAATATCATACCACTTTCACCCTTGGTGACAAGATTCCAATTGACGACCCTTGGCTCCACAGAGCTTAGAAGCTCAAGGAAGAATAATCCATTTGAGAGGCTCTTATCCTGGAGAAATGCAGCATACACAAGTAAATCATGGCTTAAAATAAGACTCTTAATATTAAAGGAGAAACATCAAACTTCGTTTAACCTTGAAGCTCTCCATTTGAGAAGTCCTGCCTGTACTCTTAACTTTGTTGTTCGCCCACTTAAGGATATCTGCATCAGTAATCTCCTTCCCTTGGGAGCGCGATCTCAAGTTCTTCAGGAGTTGAAGCATATTAAACCTCATCAACTGCCATAGGAAAGCTGAAACAAAGAAAATCAGATTTCCCATTTTGGACGAGAAGCTCTCTCGGTGATAGGGATTTGAATTCACAGTTACGGTACAAAGGTATTATCTATCAGTGCATGTGGAAAGAGTGAGGGAAAAATAAAAATTACCGAGTATGAGCTTCTTATTTCCTTGAACAAAATCATTTCCAGCTACATTCACTAGGGAAAATTTCAATTGCTTCCCAATCTTTATAACTTGATTACAGTTCTCTACTTTTCTAAATGGCATCTTAATTGGTGGCTTGGATGCCTGCTTCCAGTTAACTGATCCAGGTGAAACTTTGTCCAGAACTTCTAGAAGTAACCATCTGCATGCATAACCGAAGCTTGTGAATCATGATTTCAATGGTCAGAATCCTTAAATGAATCAACTATATAGGTTCCACCATCAACGATTATTTATCAGTTATTAAAGTGGCAAGATACAGTGGAGAAAACAATGCACAAATGAGTTATAGATGGAAAAGTCATCGTCCCACTCCCCCAATAAAATAAAATATTCATGTGATTTTGAACCATCAGAATGAAGTCAAAAGTCTGGCACTCAGTTGGAAATTATAATGTTTGCAAAATTCAATCAGTATAAGTTGCTTTACACAGAACTCGGAAAATGCTGTCCCAATGAAGAGCGTTGCTAAGAAATAAACACTTACCCATTCCTGACATCCTCAAACACATTATTGCAATAAGTAGCAATTCCAAGACTGTTAATCCATAGTCGAAAACATCTCTCTTCTCTGGATGTTTGCACATCATCTGTGATCATCTCTGCAAAGGAAATCTTTTTGCTGTCTGTAGTCAGGCCACTCCTACAAAGTACAGAAATACCTCCATATTAATCACAAAAGTTAAGAAAACCACCAACATATAGAGGATAAAAGCGAACAACTGATGTGACTGACCATACTGACGTAACAATATAAGCATAAAAACTCACAAACAGCCCCCAAACTCCCCATTAAACTGAAAAGAGAAGTAAATTGTACAATAGGGATTGTACAATAGGCAGAGTAAATCTGTGCAGAGAATTGAACTTAAATGTAAGGATGATAACTTTATGTCAATTTGCTATCGACAAAATAAATTTACACAATTTGATGCTAATGAGAAGCAAAAATGTGTGACCTGGAAAACTACAGTGCTTCAAGAATCTTGATGGGTATAAATAAAAATAACCAAAAAAAAAAAAATACAACTTGCCTTCTAGGATATATTAATGAATTTTCCATTTTTCATTAATGCATGCAGACTAGTGTGGCTAGAACGCAGGACCAGAGTCCTAGGGAAGCCACTCCTTACCACCGGAGCTAGACTTTCATTCATTAATTCACGAAATTCATTACCAAAGATACAGCCAAAATGTTCAGTCTAGTGTAATAAAATCTGAAGAATGTGCCTTGCTCACCCAAAAAAAGAATATATATATATATATATATATATATATATATATATATATATATATATATATATATATATATATATATTCTTCTTCAGAGGTTTCCAACCAAATAAAAGAGGATATGGAAGGAGACTTGAGCACAAGTTGCAGATAATGACTCAATATGAAAGCTTCATATGAAATATTAGTGTTTTCCTATCCAACCTTTGATGAAATATTTGTGCCACAAATGCAAGGTTCAAATTTGCTGATCCGTCAACTATATCTTTCGGGCTCAAATATCGTTTGCAGTCCATTCTCTCCGCATGATCAAGTACCAATTTAGCCCTTTCAGTGGGATCCTTCTTATCCAACGTAGCTGGATTACAGTGTTCTGGTGCAAGAACATTAAGCAGGTATGTATATGCCTTACCATCCTGCATGTGCATGAACAAAGACATCATATAAACATCACAGATGCAAATTTTAATAAGGTGAGTATCTGACACAACCCCAATCACTACTCTAGTTGTAGTAGAAAAGCTTCACTCTTGCCAGAGATAAAAAATTAATAAATAAAAATAAGAAACTGAAGCAGGAATAGCCCCACTTCAGCAGAACAAAAGTATTTTGCCTTAAATGTTTTGGCTCCAGTTTCCTTCTTGCTTTGCTTTAATTACGAGAATCCAAAGACAAATTACATAAACTTTTTCAAACAAGTGACCGTAATTTCAAGTTCCTACTTGCAGCATGAGTTAGGAATCGCATGGAGTAGTTTAACCAAAAGTTTGAACTCTGAACCCCCACAATGGAGATAAAAATGTCTAAGCCAACCATTAAAAGAAAGGAAGGACTTCACTTAAAAAAAGTCATAACCTTGTCCTCCATTTTGTTAAGCCTAAGAGAAGGAAACATAAAGTCAGATTAAGGATGGGGAATTAGCATACAAATGTCCAAATCATGAAAATTTAACAATTTATGGGCTACCTTCAAGTCGGAAGAAAAATTTGTAACAGGCTTCTCATATCCTGCCTTTTTTAGATGGAAATTCATCCATTTTAGTAAGACCTTCTCAGGAGCTAATCCCATGAGCTCCTCAACATCCTACAAGATTGAAAATGCATAATCAAAAACTTACAATTCTCCGACAGTACATACATAATTTGAAAGAATATGTTTCCATAGGAAAAAAATGACATGGTAATTAAAAAGTTACTTACACTGTTATCTTCCACCAGTTCGACAAGCTGAGGTGTCTTTTTAAGATTGAGATCAGCTAATAGTTGGATCTGAAGGTAAAAACAGTAAGGAAGAAAGTGGAAGTCAAACTACTTGGCTTTTATAAACAAAACATTGAGTCTAAGCAGACCTATTGGAAACAGTACCCTATTCTCAGCACATAGAACTGGTATCAAAAGTTACACAACCATATGTGAATCAACATTAGTGATAAATTTCAGATGCCCACCTTTATGATTTGGGAAATCAATCCTAGAATCAGATGAGGCTGCATGAAAATGAAACAAAACAAAAAACCTTCAGACTAACAAAACATAGGTATGTAAATGTACAAAATATTGACAGCCTAAACTCACCCTTCCTTCAACCAGATCTTGTGTACCAATGTTAACCACGGTACAGCCAATAGCCTTTGCAGAGTTCAGGCAAAGAGTGTGGTTCTCATTCCTCTCCCATGGGTTGATTACCCGTTTTGTGTTGATAGCTCGTTCATCTATTGTTCCCGGCACCGCAATATTGATCAGCTTACTGCAGCAAGCAACAAGGTAAATTCAACACCACCATCAAAAGTTACCAGCTTCAGCTGGCATAGCAAAGTAGACAGAAATTAAGCAGATCCTGCTTCAATACCATAGAAGAACTCCATCTTTCGCAAGGTCAAACAAATCGTTTGTAGTTGGGTCTAAAGGAAGAAACTGCTTCAGGAAAGGATCATCCCCCAGATAGCTGTTTATGTGAGCAACATAAGATGCTTTCTCTGATTCACTGATTGTATGAAGAAGGGTGGTTGTGGAAGCCTTAAGAAATGATGAAGAATTCTTCACACTCCCTGGTTTTGTGGTAGCTCGACCTTGCAAATTTATATATGCCTGTCCATTTCATATGGTTTATAAACATGTTATCCACACCACCATCACCCTAGTTCCAGTCTAAGTTAAGGATTGAAAGCTCACATTTCAATGAAATTAATCAAACTGTTACTTCCAATGTTCCTAGCTCCAAGATAGTTAAAACTAGTGCATATTAGTCATATTTTCACTTCTTGGAATTAATTTCATCCATCTATTTTAGAAAAAGAAGGAAGATATGGAGATATGCATGCGCACACATAGCTTACCCTGAGAAAGGCTTCAAAATCAATCTCAGCACTAGTGTCAGCATGCAACTCAGCCAAGATCCCTTTGATATCTTCCTCAGTGAACATTGTACTAAAAGCCTTCAATTTTGCCATCAAAGGTGGCAAGTCCGCCACTGTAACTTTACCATTTTGATTCTTTATTGAAACAAACTGAAAAACCAGAAATAAGATACACACCATATTATTGTTAGGAAAAAGAAAATCATCACACTATTGCACTAAATCTAATTTGAGGCAAACTTACTTTGGATTTAAGGCTTCGAAGCTCAACTTGTGTGAACTGACTTTGAAGCCATTGATCAGAAACAAGAACTCCAACATAGCTTGACATATCCGTGAATTCAACACGGAGACCACCAAAACTACCCTAGTCTCCTTCTCCGTATGGCACCGAATTGTCAAGAGTCCAACAAGAATCTTAAAATTCAGATTCCAGAAACCAATACCACACAATCAGTAACTCAAATTCAGATCCCCTAACAAATTTTATTTCTTGTAAAGAAGAACAGAGAAAAAAAAGAACCACTCTGAGGCCACAAGTTTATATGGCTTAGCTTGCATTAACAATAACACCAAATCTAATGCAAAATCAGACAAATACAACAAGACAAAGAACCTAATAAGACTCATAGTAAATATAAACCACAAAAATTAAATAGATAACCAACTACTCCTTTCTTGCTAATTTGCCAAAAAAAAAAAAAATTCAAAAAACATCGATCAAATTAGCAAAAATAAAAAAACCAAGAACAACCCAGAAAAAGAATCTAGTCCTCTTAAAAGTATTTTAATAAAACAGAATGCCATCAAATAAGTAAACCCACCAATGAAAACACAATACTCAATCAAATTACTAAACCAAAGATCAAGCCAACAGCTATAAATGACAGAAGAAACAAACTTCAACCCCCACAAAAACAAATAAAAAAAAAATATTGTATTGTAAAATACAAACTTCTTAATCTTCTGTATCAAAATATGAAACAAACCCATCAAAGAAAACTTGAAAACAAAGAGAACCCAGAAAAGACATACCAGTTTAAAATCCAATATTTTCACGTCCAGTTTCTTTCAAAGATTTGACCTTTCTTCAAGACTTATGAAGCAAGAAACATACACCACAAAGGATCGATTTTTCTTCGTGAAGGAGCAAAGTGGGAGATAGAGGTGGTTGATTTTTATTACCATACGAGAGACAGCGAAGAGTAAACTGGCTTTTGAACTCACTTGAAAATGGGTCTAGTATTTTCGCGGGTATTAATTAAGAGTGTACTCGCTTCTTCTTTTCGACAGCTATGTTGATTTTTTGTACACGTAATTTGGGAGTTTGGGAATTGGGATCTTGTGCAACTACTTTTGTTTCATTGTAAAGTAATATATATATAAATCAATAAGGAATTGAAAATATATACATGGTAAATTGGAGACGGGATTTATGGGAAGTTCATTGGATAATTTAATAGTTAATGATTAATTAATCGAGATTAATGAGGCGATTAATTTAATAGTTGTTGGGATTTTCTTTATATGCTGATTGGGTTTGTTGGATTTAGATTCTATGCTGAGTCTATATTATTATTGATAGTTATAAAAGAAAATTAATATGCAATAAAAAAAATTTTCAAAATAATTAAATTTTAACAATAATAATTAACAAGAAGATTATAAAAAATTTGGGATGCAGATTTATGGTGTTATATTCATCATAGTTAATCAATTATATTATTAATTGTGGTCGTGCAATTTAAATTATTATTTTATAATTTAAGTAGAAGAGTTTTATTAGGAAAAAATAAAATACCAAAAGAAGAAATTAATAAACAAAATTCTTGTTGTTGGTTAATAAAACTGAAACGAGCGAATCCACAAATCTATAAACTTTCCATTAGTCTTGGGATGTGGTAGGCCCCTTAATGTAACGACCGGCTATAAAACAGTGCCCACAAATCATAGTGATACGTGATCCCAATTGGCAATTGTGGTCCAGTTTCAATCGATTCTAAAATGAATTCACATTTCTTTATTACAAACTTTTCGGCCAATCCTAATTCTTAAATTCGGGATCAAAGCTATTCGAAAAGAATGTCTCATTTTCATGCAATCAAGCCAAGAATCATCATTACTTTTGAATATTTCATCCTAATTCCAAGATTTGTAGCCTCTTTTTCCTTTTTTAATAACTCATTTCATTTGTTCACAGAATTCATCACCTAAAGCCGGGAAGCAGTCACCGGCCAAACGACAAATTTCGGATCAATCCATGTGGCTTGCACTACAGTCTAAATTTTGGGCCCAAAATTAGTATATTTTATGTACAAGTTCTCGGCTTTTTCGTAACTATATGTTGGTCCAAGAACAGCAGCAATGGACGCATGTGGCTAACAAAGTTGATTGGAAAAAGCTGCACATTTGACGAGAATGATTTGTACAAACTCTAGTGAAAAAAAAAAACTCCATGTAGCTCTACCATGGCAGCCTTGATTTCCTCTCAAAAAGAATTAGTCAAGTTCAGCTACAATTTTTTGGAGCCACGGTGACTGACCAAGAAATGGCACTGGCAGGCATCTGATTTATATATTATCATCTGCTTTCTTTAATGTGTGAGTTACCAAACCATCACCAAGAAATAGGGAAACCCTAATAAACTCAAGTGATTAACCTCATTTTCACATGACACACCTAGAGAGAAGCTGCCAATAATCAAACTGCAGCTCTCCCCGGAACATCTTATAAAGTGAGGTCCAAATGACAGAATGTGGAAAAGCAAAATGGGAAAAACTGCTAGCAGAGTTTTGGTTCAAAGGGTTGTGGCATTTTTATTCATTGCTTCGTCGGTGAATGGAGGAGCAATGGCCATATCCATATGCAGCATCGAGTCAAGCAAAATGAATCTCTGCTTGCCTGCCGTCAGCGGCAAGTCACCTACACAACCAACCGAGCAATGCTGCGCTGTGGTGAGCGGTGCCAAGTTGTCATGCCTTTGCAGCTACAAGAATCTCCTCCCTGCATTTGGGATAAACCCAGAGTATGCCTTGGCTTTGCCAAAGAAATGTGGCCTTGAAACACCACCTGAATGCAGGGGTAGGTTGTGATTTATTTAATTTTCTAGTTTTATTTGCAAGGAAGGCTACGGCTTCTAATCCTTTGCTCTTAGTGATTGCAGTGGCTTGAGAGGTCAGCTTTACATCCAATCTTCAAGCACTCAAAACTTTTACTCGCTGGACATATTTGATCCAGCTTCTACTGAAGCTTTTAAAAAGAATGATATTATGGCTTAATGAGAGAATTTGTATTTGTAATCATCAATGGGGTTGATTGCTTTGTTTTTCTATTATATCATCCTACACTCAGAAGATGCATATACAGCAACTAAAGGAGCATTGCACCGCACACAAGAGAAATGAAATCAGATAATTTAAAATTAAAAAAAAAAAAAATCTTGCATTTCAAAAAACTACTTTAGTTTGTAATCTGTTTAGTTGAATTTTACCAAATAAAAAAATATCTGTTATACTCAACTGATAAGAACCATCTACAGTGAACCGTAAAAGCATAAGATCCTTTTATATAATTATAGCGATAGACAAAACTTGATTCGCCTATCCGATGTGCTGCTGTCTCAAAACAATTCTTGTGCTCCAAAACTGTATTCATTCTCATCATTAGTTGAGAAAAGCTTACTGAAGAGGTTGATGCACAAATAAGTTACCCCAATCTCAATTTTAACCTTAAATTGATTAAGGGATGTTTTGATCGAATCATTGCTATGAAGTGGAAAGATAGCCTAACATTGTGACCGATTGCTATCAGGCCCCCCAAATACAGGCCTCATGTAGGTATCGTCAAACCGCCTCCAGAAGGAATGTATAGTATACACAGGACGATCTAATAGCATCGACAAACTATCCTTCGCACGAAGAAGGTTGGTTGTGGTAGATTCATCAAACGAGAGCAAAGGCAGGTTCATGTCCTCGTTAGGGGAGTTTGGTTCCCGACGACTGTTGTTAGTTGCATGCTGAGGGTGAGGGAGCAGATATTTGACAAGCGGCCTTGTCAAAAATCCGAACACCTGTAGAGTTATGCAATTATCAGATACTCCTTCAAAAATCCGAACACCTGTAGAGTTATGCAATTATCAGATACTCCTAAATGCAGACGGACAGAATATTCGGTTGAAATACCAATCGATATGTTATAAGAATATCACAGAGCTCCAACTGCCAAAGGCACGTAAGAAAAATAAAAATATAGAAAATGTCTTTTTTTCATTTTTTTAATTTTAGAAAATGTCTTTTTTTTCATTTTCAACGTCACATGTATATTCACCAATTTCGAAATGAAGAACATTTCATACCAATGTAGTGAAGAGGACAATGATTATGGTGGTTGTAATCATGGTAGCACTATCTGGATCCCCTGTAACTCCAGAGCATGTGAACTTTACAAGCCAAGTAATAATTGATTCAGCAAACCACATTCCAGCAATCTTACTACCTAAATGATATTGCATCAACAACCATTCTTAATGAACAGAAACACACCTGTTTAAAAACCAAAGCAATAGACACTGCCCCTCTCATGAGCCCAGCCCACCAGATAACTACCTAGATAAAAAGCAAGCTCAGAAGATTGTGACCTATAAACATTGAATCCTCAATTTTTGTTAGTGCATAATAACATTTCAAAAACTAACCTGGTGCTTGAATGAGATTGATGGTGACCTATGGCTGTTCATGTAATTGGACAAACAAGAGAGAGGAAACACAAATGCAGCACGTCCAAGCAATATCATCAAGATTAAGGTACTATAGACACCCAAAGAGGTGCCAAAACTGCAACCAAAAAAATAAAAAATAAAAAATAAAAATAAAAAGTTAAAAGGGATATTAATGTTCTTAAAAGAAATTATTCTATGGCAAAAACTAACGAGGGTTCCAAAATGAGCTATCAGATTCCATTTTAACATACAAAACTAGTCAGAGAGAGACTCTGTATTCTGGTCATATTAAAGAACTTAACTTGGGAAGCAGATGTTGGTTTATATGGTGTATATTTTCTTTCTCCCATTGGAAATTCAATCCATATGCAAGCACAACTTTCAAATGTCGGTCACTCGCTACATGGGAGGACAAATGCAGTATGTTTTGTGATAGATCATCATTCAACACAACTAGATAATCAAAGATGTTAGCATTATGCACAATAAGTTCCTGAAGATAATTGAATCCAATTTAACATTAACAAAATAGTACCTTAAATTACTCATCCTCCATTTCTCAATGTCAAAAGCATCCATTCCCACATAGAGAAATATGAAAGTTTCTGCTATAAATGACATCATGGCAAATGTATGCCTGTCAGCGAAGAGTGAGACGTGATCATTTATATAACCTAGTGCAAAGTTCAAGTGGAATATAACTTAAAGATTCTGATTCAATGTTTATGCCTGGTTGTAATTCTCGAACTGTCTGTCATATTGTGCCATGCATAATGTGACATGAAAATCCCACAAAAGAAAACAGTAAGAATCCCGCTTAGCTCTAACAGCTGCAAAATGAAATTTCAATAAATGATTGAACCAAAGAATTGTGATATGCTTAACAAAAACCTATATAATGCATGAATACCAACACAGCTTGATGTATCGAAGCTGTACTTATGACAAAGAGCAGTGATTCAATTATAAAGCAGTAGATAAAATGCATAGTTTCTGTAGAGTAAGCATCTGAAAATTAACAATTTTAATATTTTAAATTTATTAGATAAAAGGACTTGTGCATACATTACCTCAGCCAATATGTAAGACAGATATGCCATTAAAACCATCAAAGCAATTTCACGAACGCTTGAATGTCTGTAAGCACACGGTGAGTCAGATTTCTAAAAGGGTGCCTTTAGAAATTATAAAGCATAAGGAACTCAGGCACTTTCAGTTACATTTACTAGAGAAAAGCTTCAGGGGATCATTTTTAGAAATGGTAGTATGGCAGGTAAAAAACTTACTTTCCAAAGTATAAGGTTTTAAGTACCAATGCTGTCAAAAGGCCAGCCTGCAAGAAATACATGGAAGTGATTGAGCCAGCTGGAGGACGAGAGCCGATTATCAGGTCAATTAATCACTTAAAAAGCCCTTTCAAATGCCTAGTCAGTCGTCTCTACTCACAGTAACTCCCAGTATGGTGCTTGTTGAGAATAAGTACATGAAGTCTCTAATTATTCGAAGAGCTGCCTTGCCGTTAAGTTCTCTGACACCAATTTTTTGAACTGCATTAAAGAGAACCACTGATGTTGCATCATTCACAACTCCTTCTCCAAAGACTAAGCTGTAAAGCAAAGGAGTTTCATCTTGATTGAGAATCTACAAGAATGTGTGTAACATTTTACAACGTCAGTTTATAAAAGCAGCAGGTAAACATAAATATAAGATGATAATTATACAGATAACCAACCTGCAGGGTACAAACTGTATCTGTGGAAGAAAAAATTGTCCCTAAAGCTGAAACAAACAGAACACTAATTTCTAAAAATCTTGTACTAGATGAGATATGAATGCAGAGAAGTGAATGTCATGGATAATCTTATAAATGACCTTTAGAGAAATCTTACCAAGATAATCCCGTATACTCATACCCATAAATCCTAATTTTGGAAACAGCCACCAGCTGCCTAGATGACAATAAAATGGGGGAATTCAGAAGAATTATGCAAAATAAATGACAAAATGACTAAAAGTTACACAGAATTTTCTATTATTACCTACAGTGATGATTGACACTGAAATAAAGACTCCAATCACCCCAAACATCATGATGGTTAGAAAGTTGTGAAAGAACTGTTTCTTCTTCACCTGAAACCTGAAGTAATTGAGTGCAATGTCCTGTTAACAAGATTATTTGTGAAACAATCCAAGCTAATTCAGGAACATAATGTATATCAATAGCAGAACTTACCCAGCATTGAATATAATCGGAGGAAGAAGATATATGAAGAACAGTTCTTCATCAAA
Organism: Murraya koenigii; assembly: GCA_025617385.1. Classification (NCBI taxonomy): domain Eukaryota; kingdom Viridiplantae; phylum Streptophyta; class Magnoliopsida; order Sapindales; family Rutaceae; genus Murraya; species Murraya koenigii. Next base: position 23,362,005 of record CM046817.1, read on the forward strand.
TCTTAGAATGTGAGAACTTTTCCACTTGGTTAGAGATAAAATTATTACTCCAGACACACATCCCTGACGAGAAAAAATCAACACCGAAAGATTATAAGATAATGCAACCTTAAACAATTAAAAATCCCTGATGAGAACTTACTCTTCAAGCCATTAAAGCAATTCGACTATGATTGTTTTCAACAATGAATCTTCCTCTAAAGCAACACAACTGACATCTATGTGCTCATTATTCTCATCAGAAACTCAATAAAATTGATCAAACGTTTGTGCCTATAAAATTATATGCTCAATTGGGTAAGAGATGGAACAAGAAGCTCTGAAAAATCATGCAATTCAACAATGTAACTAGTTGGTGGAGATAAAAGAAGTTCAATCAGGAACAACATTATTTTCCACAAACAACGATATTCAAATTCCAATTCGCCATATGAGAAAGCACGACAAATGGTTTTACAAGAAAAGCACCTGCTAATCAAAACCACTACTGTGGCTTTTAGAATTTCAAAACTCCCAGCGATCGCATTCCCACCTAGTGTGACCCAAACCTTTTAATCAAGGGGAAAAAAAACCATTTCCCAGAATCTTAATAATTCTTGCAGTTTAACTATTGTATTAAAATATCACAGCCACAGCCACAGCCACATGCAACAATGAAAAGATAAATCAAAAAAACAGAGGAAAATACAGCAGCTTACTATCAAAATGGCGGTGATGGATTCATTAACCCATCGGTTCTCCTCAAGCAAGTGACCAACAATTAAACAAAGGCAAAGAATTGCCACAAACAAAGAGACTGGCACAACTTGTGCGTGTTCCCGTGTTATGTTTTTTGCGAACTCACTTATCTCCATCATTTCTTTCTGTCCAAGTGTTTGTCAACTTTTCACTCTTCCTAAATCAACCCATATAAATTTTATTATACATATTGACAAGTGTTTGTCATCAATTTTATTATAGAAATTTTACATAAATTTTCTCTGAATCTATTTTTTCCGTGGATATATTTGTTCTGTGGAGAAAGATCCCCAAGTGAAAGCAGTGCGTGACAGAGTTAACACTGCCCGCGAAACACGCTAGAGCTTGAGTGTGTCCAGGTGGGATTGACACGTGGAACATATTCCATTCGTGGCATGCCACGTTTTTGTTAAGGCCAGCGTCAGCATGGGGACTTGCGTTATTTAGGATAACTCCAGCGTAGAGACTGTTAGGACATCCCATTGATGGGAGGAAAAAGGAAAAGTCTTGTTACAATCGCTTGGTATTAGAGAATTTTTTATAATCATACAATTATAATTATAATATATTTTTTATTATTTATTATTTTAATTATATGATTATAAAAGAGTGTTTCGGAGTCAGTCTTGAAAAAAAAAAAAAAAAAAGAACTAAAGAAAAATGTAATAACAATTGAGTCCCCCATTTTATTGTAGTTACAAATGGTATGGCTACGTACATTTTGGCACGCGGTTTCCCTTCTGGAAAGAACAATTATGAAGCTTTTTTTTATTATATTTATAGTACTTATCATTGTTAAAATTATGAAAAAATAAATATTATTATAGAATTAATTAAAATTTAGAAGTTTTTTTTTTAATAATAAGATTAGATAATTTATTACTTTATTGTCTCAAATTTAATTATATCATAAATTAAGATTCAGAGATGGGAGGAACAGGTGAAAGATTTTAGTTTATTTAAATTTATAATTATCCCTTCACTGAATTTATTCCAGTAATAGGATTGAGATTACAAAAAGTAGGGTTTTTAAGCATTTTTAAAGGGGTGTAAAAAGCATTACGCTTTTAGAAAACGAGAATTCAAGTTTAGCCCGGGTCTGACTGCTGATTTCATTCATTCCAAGCCTTTGCATGGCCCAATTTTTTATATAAGAAGAAAGAAAGATGAAAATTCTTTGGAAAATTTACAAAAATAATAAAAAAAATTTTACAAATATTCAAAATAACAATTTATATTTTTTCTATTATCCTTAATCATTTACTCTTTTTTTTCCCATAATGCCCATATCTCTCTCAAAACCAAAGTCTTCCATTGGCTCCCTCCGGTGACCTCCGAATGGCGATTAACTCCCTCCAGTGACTGTGAACGGCGCTTGGGTGGATTTTTGACAGTAAACTCAACTCTGACGGGTTTCTATCATCCTCCATTTTATAATTTCTGGTAATTTTTACTTCGTAAATTTTAATTTCTTTCTATTTTGATAAGTTTAATTGGTGAAAAATCAGCGTATGGATGTATATAAATGAGCTTATGACTGTTTGGCCATAAATATTAGAGATTGTTAAGTGAAATTTAGGTTTAAAGAGTGGTACGCAAGATGCTCGATAAAATGCCCCTTAGACTAGATTAAATAGTTGATGGTGTATTGCAAGATTAAAGTGTTGATGGTGTGATTGTAAGGTGGAGTATAGGTGCAATAGGAGTAGAAATGACAGACGGAATAGGTAAAAATCACCTGCGGCGCGTTATGTGACAGAATTAAGAGTGTACCACAACAATAGCCAGGAACTGGCAATTGTGGGGTGTTTATGTTAATGTTTACGATATATTTAATGTTCAAGGTACGATTTAATTTTGACAGTAGTCATGGACAGTATTTTAGGAAAAAGATTACCGTTGACATATTTAATAGGGATATTACGTTGTAAATTATATATTTGAACATTTTAAATATAGTGCGATTAATCTTATTTCGGGTTTGACAATTCTCCAACACTTATTATGAATAATCATTTTAACAAAGACAGTTTAACATGTCGAATACATAATAAACATAAGAGTTTAAAATACATCATATAATATATTCTTTGAATACATAAGACGCTACAACGATAATATGCCGCTAATTACGATTCGTCGCAATAGGATTTTTACATCTTTTTCTGTTATGCTCGCGTTCCTTGCACCGAGAACACATCACAGTTCTTCGTGATACATCCTCACCAACAGATGGTATTCTAAGCTCCTTCCGACGACCAGGAGGCGGTTTTTCTATTGGAGGATTTACCTTCAACTGTTGGATATGGTGTGGAACTTCCCTAGAAGAGACATTGCCAACCGGATTGATTGGAGACGAACCCAGAAAACGTGTGACAGTCGCCTGTCGCACGTGGGACAGGTGCCTGTCGCACGGTAATAGGTTTTGTAAAACCGTGGGACAGGCACCTGTTGCACGTGCGACAGGCGCCTGTCCCACGGTTGGACAGACCTATCAACGTGCGACAGGCGCCTGTCTCACCGTTTTCTGAGTTCGTCTCCAAGCTCGTATTTACTCAAAATAACTCATAAATTTTGATTAATCAAAAAATAAAAAACTACACATTGTGTAAAATAAATACTAACCTCAACTTTTTGCTTTCTAGTTGATGAGTTGATGATTAGTGGGTGAGTTTTAGGGATTAGGGTGTGCTGGATTTTGAAAATTATTGGTTGAGAACGTGTGAGATTTGTTGGTTTTGTTTATAGATCTGAGGGTATTTAAGTATATAAAATAAATATATGACTACATATGATAGAAAAAGTTTAATTGGTTATTTTGAATATTTGTAAAAAAATTTTGGCTATTTTTGTAAATTTCCCAAATTCTTTTGTGGAACAAAACGAAAATACGTTGCTGTTCCATGTATTAGACAAAATGCAAAAAGAAACACTTTAAACAGTTGAAAGTAACCACAACGGAATTACCGAATTAGCGAAATTTGGTCCATGGGCACATCATTGTCTTGATGAATAAGAAATATTCAAAACAAAACAAATATACAATTTAGAATCAAATGCATTTCCAAAGCTCTTAAATGCATTTTTGCTTTTGGAAGCATTTTTTCATGCTACCAAAATTTCTGATTACTTTGACCTTTTTTTTAGCTAATTAAATGCATACCTTTTTTTAGAAAATGAGAAAAAATTATTAATAAAAAAAGAGATAGAAAAATTATAAATTAAGTAACAAAATTATACTTAAATAAACCCTAAGCATTTTTTAAAAGGTTGTTCCGAATAGAAACTTGTGGATAATCTCACAAAGTGAAAGAATTATAAGACAATATTAAGTTTGCCAAAGAATCAACAATAATATTCTTCTCCCTATAAATATAAGAATATATAAATTCTATCTCCTTTAATAAATGAAAATCATGAATCCATCTATTATGAAGAGACTAAAAAAGGTTATAATCTTAATTAACGAGGCACAAAAATATCGTGGAGGAATCGCTCCCTAACCATAGTCAGTGTTAATCATTACGAAAGACAACATCAAATAACTAAGGTAATAGCTATAACTCTCTCGTTTGGAGGGAAGCTAGTGCTTATTCGGCATGTTTTATCCTCTATGCCTTTGCACTTATTTCATGTTATGCGACCGCCGATTGGGGTTATCCAGCAGTTAGAGCGGATGGTTACACGTTTCTTATGGGGTGATTGTGGACCTAGGCGGAGGATTCATTAGTGCCATTGGTCAGAAGTGTGCTTTCCTCAGGAGGAAGGCGGCTTGGGTTTTAGGTCATTTTGTGATCTAGCTGAAGCTTTTGAGCTTAAGCTTTGGTGGAGATTTCGGGAGCAGCACTCTTTATGGGCTTCATACATTAAGTCTAAATATTGCAGCAATGATCATCCCGGAATAGTACGTTTTCGTTACCCAGCTTCGCCTCTCTGGAGGCGTCTTTGCTCCATTCGAGATGTTGCTGACCCTCATATTCGTTGGCTAGTAGGTGTTGGTGCTTGTAGTTTCTGGTATGACTGTTGGCTGGGATCACTCCCTTTGTATTTTTATAATTATGGTGCTGCTTCGTCCGTACCGGTGTCTTCTTATTGGCGTGGTACTGTTTGGGATAGGGGTAAGCTTCTGGCAGTCTTACCCAAGTCAGTAGTTGAGCAGATTGTGTTGGTTCTGATTTTTACTGGCGTGCCTGATGAGACTCAGTGGGATTCTACTACTGATGGTGTTTTTCATTTACGATCGGCTTGGGAGATAGTGCGATGCGCCAGGCCACAAGATGAGGTTTTTTCTATGATTTGGCAGCGCCATATTCCGTCTCGGTTATCCTTCTTTCTTTGGCGGTTGTTGCGAGGTTTTCTAGCCACCGATGACGCATTAAGTGCCCGCGGATTCTGTATGGTTTCGCGGTGCTTCTGTGGACAGGCTGCTAAGACTTCTCGGCACTTATTTCTTGAGTGCCCTCGGGTTAGCCAGGTGTGGGAGTATTTTTATCGTTATTTAGGGATGTGGCGGACCAGCTTTCTATCACCCCATGCTTTGCTTCGCCATTGGCAGAGATGTGCTTCTTCTCGATCTCATCTTCGGCTTATTTTACCTTGCTTCATTCTGTGGCATGTGTGGAAGGCTCGAAATGGATTCAGGTTTGATTCTCACTCATTTTCGGTGGATGCAGTTATTTTTTGAGTGGTGTCGGACATTCGGCTTGCTGGCTCTGCTTTTGGTTTCAAGCCGTCTCAGTTGCGGAGCGTGATGGATTCTCAGCTTGCGGATGGGCTACGAGTGATTGCTTCACCCCAGCGGCCTATTCGAGTTTTCGTTTGGACGCAACCGCCTCTTGGTGCGGTCAAGCTGACTGTTGATGGGTGTTCGAGGGGTAATCTTAGGTTGTACGCTGCAAGGGGTGTTCTTCGGGATCATAAGGGTATGTTTTTGGCAGGGTTTGTCTCTTTTCTTGGCCATCATTCGATCCTTTATGCGGAGCTTATGGCCGTTTGTGAGGGTTTGGAGCTGGCGGTTCAGATGGGTTATTCTGTTACGGAGGTAGAGTCTGACTCGGCTACTGTGGTTTCCTGGATCCTTTCGGACAGTTCTGTCTGATGGGATTATGCTTTGTCCTTGTGTCGAGTTCGATCTTTGGTGTCCTCTCATTCATTTGTGGTTCGGCATGTGTATCGTGAGGCTACGTCTGCAGCTGACTTTTTGGCCAATTGGGCTTGCACTTCTCGTTCCAGCCATCGATTCTTATCGGTCTGTAATCTGCCTATACGTTTATCTAGGATTATTCATATGGATGCCCATGCGGTTCCGCATATCATACGCTAGTTTTATTATATTACCGTTTGTATGTTTTCGTTTATCGAAAAGGTTTTGGTTCATGTCCCCCTCCTTATGTATGTGATTTCTCTTGCATGATTTATATTACAGGTAGGGGTCCTGCCTAATCCCCCACCATCTCGGTGGTTTCAAAAAAAAAAAAAAGAAATAGCTATAACTCTAAATATATATATTATGGTGGCCAAAGCACAAAACAAAACAACTTTTAAAGATGCTATTAAAGTTTTTATAAACAACATCACAAAACGAATCATCTAGCTTCTCTTTTACCAATTTATCTGTATTAATTTTAATCCAATATATTATTAGTGAATGCGTGAAAATCCCGGTAGCTCTAGGAAATTAAATGCACATTTTAACATGAATTAATTACACAAAGAAGAAAAGTTACATATGTGTCTAAAAACTTAGACAAATGAGTACGGCACGTCGAACAAGAAGGACAAGACATTGCTGGTTTCCAGGCAAGGAGTTAATATACTGATTGTGAAAAGTACGAGCACTAGAAAACGAAGACGCAGCTTTTCTCAATTTGTGATAAGAATTAGTGAATATTGGGTATGTTTGGTATTGAGGTTGGGCAGCTGTAGTTTTTAAGCTGCAGCACTAAAATGTTTGGTAAATATTAGCTGCTGTAGCTTTTAAGCTATATTAGCTATGTTAATATGATTTTTCACTTGTATGATGTAAAATTTATTATGTTCTTAATAATTTTATTAAAATTATTATTTAAAAATTATATTTATTACATATTATTAATTTTTATTTTATAATTACAACTTTTTTTTCCACAACAACTGTAGCTTAAAAGTTACAGCACCTCAATCCCAAACATACCCATAATCTTGGAGCTGTTTTGAGACAGCAGCCAATCGGTTAGGCAAATCAAGTTTTGTATCTCCCCACAACTATGTAACAGTAACTTATGCTTTTATCGTTTTTGTATATGGCTCGTATCAATTGAGGATATCATGTCCTGTTAGTTTAATAGCATTGTACAATAGTATGGCTTCAAAATAATACAAAGCTGTGTAGCCCAAGTGCTTGAGTGGGTGAGAGTGATAAATATCATATCTGTGCATAATGCATGTGCTGGTGCCACCGCGTACTGCTTTAAAATTTAAATTTTAAAATTATGCAGAGAGATAACCTACCACATGACCAATACTATGGATACGTTCAGCTTTCCTTTTAGTTCGTGCACTAAATTGATATTGTTTTCAACTTCTAAAGATGTGCAATATTGCCAACGCGCTTTGTCAGAAGTGATTTCACATGATAGCAGCTGCCAGCTCATCAAGAAAGCAGCGTGCAATTGAGAGCATTCATCTAGTAGATTATGGATCCCAATTTTCGTGTGAGTAGGATTCAAACTCTAAACCTCTTGTATCATTCCAAAAAAAATTTACTGTACTAAGCTAATTATTTAGTAATTTTCAAGTATTGTATCATTTCGAAAACACTCCTCAAAGAACCTTTATCTCAATATTAGTGTCGTATATATTACAAGCATGTCATTGGCTCATTGCCATTGCTCTTGATTCTCATGCGCATCCACTTATAGATATCATGCACATATTTGATGTATATTCATTAAATATAGAAAGTTTGAAAACGGCGAAGACTATTTAATTGAAAGCTCTTTTGCTACTTTTATTTTTCTTTTATGGCTGTAAAGTGTCGACCTATTAGATATTTTCAATAATAAACGACATAAAAGTATTTATCAATTAAGAGTAATGATAGAGTCATAAATATTTTATACAAATAAATATATATAAATTAATGTAGCATGAAAAGATTAGTTATATAAAAATATTATAAGTCTACACAATTTAAAAATAATAATTATTATCACTTATTAACTAATTTATTTATATCATATTAATTTGTACACATTAATTTATATGAAATAATTTATGACTCTATCATTATTAATAAATTAAATATTTGAATAAAAGAACATGGATAGCTATCATGCATATCAGCAAAGAGACAAACCCAAAGGTCATTTTCCTTGAATAATTCTCATTCAAGACTTCTTCTTCTTTCATTTTAGTGTTTTTCCATCTCTATTCTTTAGTCCACCTCCAATCTGTGAGCTCAAGCAATCATTTAAAGTTATAAATAAATATATAATGGCATAAAAATATTATTTATATAAAAATATTATAAATTTACATAATTTAAAAATAATAATAATTATTATTTATCAATTAATTTAATTATATCATATCAATTTATATACACTAATTTATAAAAAAATATTTTGTAACTCTATTGGTAAATTAAATGTTTAAATAAAAGCACGTGTATAGCTATCATGCATCAGCAAAGAGCATACCGAAAAGTCATTTTCCTTGAATAGTTCTCATTCAAGTCTTCTTCTCTTTCCATTTTAGTGCTTTCCCATCTCTATTCTTTGGTCCACCTCCGAACGTGAGCTCAAGCAACCATTCAAAGGTAGATTCCCGCTGACATGGATAAATCATAGCCGTCCATCATAATGTTTCGTATTTAATAAAGGGAAATACCATCCACACTATCGAGAATTATTATACATAGTTACACATACTCCTTTAATTTCATAATTAGTTATATAAACTCCTTTTTTTTTTACCGTTATACTTATAATTACAACAACCCAATAATTAAATTTAAATAAACTTGTATAATAAATATAAATCAAAATCAAACTAATATAATATATAAAATAAGATAAAATTTATAAATATTTTCAATATTTGAAAATTTATTTTAACTTTATTAATGTGTCATATTCTTTTAATCATAATATAATATATTTCTCATATTAATAATATTAATATAATTATATCTAACATTCACAGTAATATATAAAATTTATATTATTTGTTTAATTATGTATATACTAGTATAAATCTCAAAGTTAATTTTTTAATTAATAGATTTTAATATTAATAAAATGCATTCGTCGAGATAGACTAAAAATAACTTAATATTAAAAATAATTCTAATTATGTACGTTATTTTATTAATTATACTTATTGTAATACTTTATTTGTATCATATAATATTTACTTATTGTTTTTATTTTATTAATAAATTTATATTTATTTTGGTTGTTCTAATTAAATGAAAAAATATTTATTTATAAATTTAAGGGGTCTGTGTGATTATTTATGAAACGAAGAGAATTTGTGTGATCATTTAAGTAAACCTAGAAGGTGCAGACAACTATTCCCTTTAATAAATACTCCGTGTTATTGTTTTTGTTTTTTTTAATATTGATTACATATTATATTACTGATCATACATTAAATATTTATAACTACTATTTAATAGATAAATATACTAAGACTATAATATTTTCTGCTAAATTAAGAACCTTCCTATGCTCATTAAAATCTTTACAATAGTAGAAGGGGAAAATCAAAATCAATTAATTCAATTCTTTATATCTTTTGATAACAAGGTGGCAGCGACTCTAGTTTTGTCTCACAATTTGACCTTGGCTTTTTGGCTTTACGCATTATTCTATCTTGATTATTATTTTTATTATACTTGATTAGGTAAAGGTGTATGATGTTAAAATAATACAAAAGAAACTACGGATGTTGGGACGTTTCATGTTAGTTCCATTAAACAAAAAAATGTACACGCACATACATAGTGCAAGGTCTGACAATCTGAGGAAGGTTAGATGTTCAATGAACTAAAATTATATTTTATTACCTTCTTTCGACGTGAACCCCACGTAGTCTCCATAAGTGCTCCAATGTATTCAACGAGTAGATAATCGTGGATTAAATCATTCAGATAAATTTTGTTCGTGATGAAATAGATTTCATTTTTTTTTTCAATTACAAGGTATTATTACTCGGATTAAAATTTATATTATATAAAATTATAATTAATATTATATTAAATTATAATAAATATTTATAATCAAATAATTATGAGAATTAATTTGTATCAAATTTTATATAATACTATCTAAATTTTTACCATCATTAATATTTAAAGAACTCTATTTTAATTGTTGATTTTAGAATAATAAATTTTATTCACATAAATTGATTTAATTAGACTTAGCAATGAAGTTATTTACGAGAATTTTGATTTGTTAATTTGTTTAGCCGCTTTAGCCAACAACATCCATACTATGGATTTGAATATAATAATTTAAAATGACTCAAAGATTGATTTTGTTGAAGTCGTCACAGATAACTATGGTAACAAAACAATTAGCCACTTGCAGTATAAACGATAAACAAACAAATGCAGAAAACAAACAAACAAATATTTATTATCATCTTCATCACCAGTTGTCATTCAGAAACAAACAAAACAAAATACTGGGAACAAGTATAAACGATAAACAAATGCAGAAAACGACTGCAATGCATTAGTGTTAATTACGAAGCGTTTTTATTAGATAAAACAATTCATATAACAAATTTGTTTCATTAATCAAATTCTCTCTTTTATATTTTATGTTTTTCTTGAATATTATTGTCAACACGAATGATCATATCATTCATTTCAAGGATTTTACTTTAATTGAAAGAAAAAAAAAGGATTTCCCTCAAATTAATAATATCACCATTCGTTTCATTAGTCAAATTCTCTATTTTATATTTTATGTTTTTCTTGAATATTGTTGTCAAATGAATGATGATATTATTAATTTGAGGAATTTTAGTAGTTTTCTCGCAATAAACTTTTCGTTATTTTGTTTTATTTTTTTAATTAATAAGTCGTTAGTATTTTATATAGTAAATTATTGATTATATTGTCACTAGTATGAACGAAGTTCGAACAAAAAAATCTCATGTACCAATATTACAAGATATTGAATCAACTACTCCCAAACATTTCTTTGACAAAGTGAATTAAGTTTTAAAAAAGTAACTCTAATTAAATACGATTTATGCTAACCAAATGTTTAAAAAAAAAAAAAAAATCTATATATAAACTTTCATGTAGAATAAAGGTTACCTTTACAACTTTTGAAAATGAAAATTGTGTTGTTATTGGTAAGCATCGATGCTCACATAACTTTAAACTTTTATCAATTTAATCCAAAAATAAATAAATAATTTTAGGGTTTTACTAACTTATATTTGATATAAGTTACATCATACATAAAAATATATAATAAAATAATGGATCCTACACATATTTGTGTGAAAAATGACTTATATTTTCAGTAAATATTGTTGAAGTGCTATATAAATTTATTGTATAAAATACTTATCTTGTAACATATCGGACCCATAATTTTAATAAAAGATTGGAAACTAGGGTTACAATTTAAAAAACGAGGGATCAGTTACAGTCACTCTACGTGTAAGTTTGCTCAAAAGCCATACGGCCCATGGCCTCTGCCCTCTGCCACTTTAATTGGTAATATCGCGCTCATTTTTCAGTGCTGCAGTCATAGTTCATTAGTTCTAATAAATCTAATGTGATATTTTCTTGAATGGTTACTTCATAAATTTGTATGTTGGGAATTGGAATGGGAATAACTGGTGTTGATTTTGATCGTTTGGTGGTTTTTTCCTTTTGTAAGCTTCTTTCTAAAGGATCTCCTTAATTTTAAAAAAATATAAACCTTTTATGTTTTTATTTTTCAAAGTCACTTTCTATAACAGTCTCTTATTCTTTGACTGTTTATAAAAATTTCTCATGTTGCCAAGGGCATCATCATCAGGACTCACAAGCAATGCCCCAAACTAGAGTGTGTTTGTTAATGACCACACTCTTTGTAAAGGTATGGTCCCACATCCAACGCGACCATTTTGCGCGTTTTCGGTGAACATCCAATGGCACGGAGCCACGTCGGAGATTGCCAGGTTGTTGGTGGTCCCCATCTAGCTGTCCTCCAATCAGGATTGGTGAATGAGCTGAGCCCGCGACTTTGGTTGTCGGCTCCCTTGAGCCGAGGAAGACGACCGGTACAAATTTGAGGGTTCGCCCCGTCTTGCACTGTGCTGGCTAGGACATGTATGTCTATTAAATATTAATTAGCTAGCGAACGGCGTTATCAATCAATTATCATTGGAATTTGTTTTATTCAGATAATTCAAAACATCGAGATCATAATTGATTTAATTTTTTTCCTATAGGCATAATTGACTTAATTTTAAATGACTTAAAATGTAGCTAGCTTATATTAAAAATATATTTTATGAAAAAAAATCCTCTCAAAATATTTTTATTTTAGGTTAAAGTAAATATTTTTAGTATTTTTAAAGAAAGTGATTATTTAGAAATCATCAATTAATGAACTTTTTGGTATAACTCAACTTTAAAAAAAAATTCCTTATAAATTAGAATAATTTAAGGGTCTAGATCAAATGAAAAAAATTATTTGAGTTAAAATATATTTTAAAATAAACTCAACTTTGTAAATAATAAAAAAATTCAAAAGAAAAAAGAAAACTTCTTAAATATTAGGGAGTCAATTAAATGCCTTAAAAAAAACAACTTAAATAAAGTTTTATTTATTTGTTTACTTTTTTTTCCTGGAAAATTAAGCTTCAGCTTTGCTTCGGACATCAGCTTCGGCTTGTCCAAGCCGAGTTCTCGAACTCTCAACAAAAATTCATAGTACATGAGAACTCCGAACGCGTAATAATAATATATAATAAACATAAAAAAATTTATATCGATTAAATTATTAAAGGAAAACAAAACTAGTAATATAAAATTATCGTAAAGCCAGACCGCAAAAAATATTCATTCATCTCGCGCTCTCTCTCCTCTCTCTCAGTATTTCTCGCTTTAAAGAGGGAAAATCTCGCACATTCATCAAGAGGATCGGCGGGAACAGCGGAGCTCCGGCGGAGTTAAATTTATCGGTAATGTGTAACATACGCGCTCTCGGCGTGGTACTCTTTTCAGCTCTGGTTGTACTTCACTGTGGAGTTATAGCTCAAGTCTCAGCTCAGGGATCTAATGCTAAGAGCCGATGGCAGACAATAAAGGGTACAGTTTTTGTTTGTTTGAGCGACTATAGTTAGTTTGTTTTCTGTTTGGTTGTTGAGAAAAAAAAAAGTGGCGATAAGATGAGAAAATGCAGCTCTGAGCTTAGTATAAGCTTTGAGGTTAGCGAAATTTAAAAATATAAAAAATTCTTTTATTTTTTTATGTTTAGAAGCTGAAACAATAAGCAAAATCAATTAAAATAAAATATAGTAAAGTAAGGATTAAGTGTTTCTTTCGATTTTTTTTTTGGGTTTTAAAATGAAAATCTGAAGAAAATATGAGAATTCGACTGTAATTGAAGCACTTTCTTCTTATTAATTTCTTTATAAATTTTGTTATTATCATTTTGAAAAATCTAAAAAGAGACTGTTTAAATCGAAGGATTTTTGTTTTTCTGGATAAAAAAAGAGAAATAGTATGCCATTTTTGTAGTAAATGATACTGGAAAAGTTAATCGGGGCATAATAATGTGTTTACCATGAACAAATTCTCATTAACTTATCTAATGCTTGTTGCTTGTATTTTTATTTTCTTTGGTGTACTGCCGGATAAGCTCACGTCTTAGATTATGCTTGCAGGAGATCCACCATTTGTGGTAGCGCGTGGGGGATTTTCAGGTTTATTTGCAGATTCCAGTTCGATAGCTTATAATTTGGCACTGATTACGAGTGTGCCCGATGTTATCCTATGGTGTGATGTGCAATTGACCAAAGATGAAGCTGGGATTTGCTTTCCTGACCTTAAGCTTGATAATGCTTCTAATATCAATGTGGTCTTTAAGAATCAGCAAAAGAATTATCTTGTTAATGGGGTCTCAACCCCAGGATGGTTTTCCATTGACTACACGCTCAATGACCTATCAAAAATAATCTGTAAGCTTTTCATCTTTTCTTTCTTTCTCTCTCTTTTGATGAACAAGTAGAATTCATGTTGGTTAGATTTACATTGTAATAATCTATATTTATGATAAGGTGCTCTTAAATTTGGATATGTGCATGTTGGTTGTGAAACCAACATAACAAGGTTCATCATACTGGTTTGAGCTATTAAATTCCACAGGTTATCCGACTTCTATGAATGTTAAACTACATGATTAGTGCCTATGAGTGATTATCCAAGTCTATTATTGAGTAGGTGAAATTGTTGCTCTGTTTTGGCCATTATCTGCTGGTGTTTGGCATTTTTTAAAAATTTTTTTCTGACCTCGACAGTAAATCAAGGAATCTATTATCGAACCAATAAGTTTGATGGCAATGTGTTCCAAATTCTCACTGTTCAGGATATGGCAAGACAAATGAAACCACCTGGCTTATGGTTGAATATTCAGGTAAAAGATATATTGTTTTGTCCTTTCTTTGTAAAGCTAGTGCTCTTTTGAAGTCAATGTTATATTTTCTGTTGGTTTTGCCTTTTAGCTAGTCTCTTGCACTAGTAGATTATACTCTTTTGATGTGTTTTGGAGCCAACCCTGTTGTTGTGATACTTCTGCAGCATGATTCATTCTACGCACAACACAATTTGAGTATGAGAAGGTTCGTACTTTCTGTCGTCAGAAGTGTAGTTGTCCATTACATCTCTTCACCCGAGGTGAATTTCTTGAGAAGTATTGTAGCAAGATTCCGACCAAGCACGACAAAGCTGGTTTTCCGATTTCTTGGAAAAGCTGAAATCGAGCCCACAACCAACCAGACTTATGGTTCTCTCTTAAAGAATCTTACCTTCATCAAGACTTTTGCCTCTGGAATCCTTGTTCCGAAGGAATATATATGGCCTGTAGATGAAATTCTGTACTTACTACCTCATACCACTGTCGTGTTGGATGCTCATAAAGAAGGACTAGAAGTTTTTGCATCAAATTTTGCAAATGACATTCCAATTAGCTTCAACTACAGTTATGATCCACTAGCTGAGTATCTCTCCTTTATTGACAATGGTGACTTCTCTGTTGATGGTGTGCTCTCAGACTTCCCATTAACTCCATCAGCGGCCATAGGTAAGTTGTCTTCCTTTTCCATTGCATAGCTGATGTGCATCCAAAAAAATCATAAGGCTTCTGGAGATTGTTTTTGTTTGTGGATGGTTTTATGTCTGTAACTTTCATTCTGATGTAAATACTTTCACCCGAATCTTTGGATAAAAACAGGCCTAAATGAATATTCAACTATTTGGATTCAGGCATGAATTCCCTATTATTGATATTCTCCTCGCAATTGTCTTGACCTTAGAGTATTGTTAAATCTCTTCTGGTTCATTCAATTGTTTCAGTGTGCATTATTGACTGCTTCATTTGGCTATTCATTATTTTGATTTTGAATTGGTGATACTCTAGCTTCTTTTGAGCGGATTTATATAATTTTATATTTCAAGCTCAGTTAAATTTGTGACAATTAAAATTTTTTTTTCCAGAATAATTGCCTGAACTTAAATAATATTTTTGCTCTTCATTTTATCGTCAATGTACAGCAGAAATGGCATATTCAATATGTTACTCGGATTTGATCATTGCAACAATGGTTTCTTATATTATTATCTCTGACTCTGAGATTCTGGTTTATTTCTTTGTGCTATAGATTGCTTTTCTCACCTTGGTAAAAATGAATCGAAATCAGGTATGCTCCCACTCTATGGTGCTTTTTACTAACATGTTTATCGTTCTCGCTCTTTGATGATGTCACACTTTGGCTGATGGCATAAAAAATTGCTATGTGCCAGCGAATCTTTTGGTCATTTCAAAGAATGGAGCAAGTGGAGACTATCCCAGTTGTACTAACTTAGCATATCAGAAAGCTATTTCAGATGGTGTTGATTTTATTGACTGCCCTGTCCAGATGTCAAAGGATGGAGTACCATTTTGCTTTAGCTTTATAAATCTCATTAATAGCTCAAATGCTGCTCAATCGAGATTTAACAACCGTGTAACTACCATTCGGGAGATTATGGCTGGCAGCGGAATATTTTCTTTTAGCTTGACATGGGATGAGATTCAAACCTTGAGGCGTAAGTTAAATTGATTCTCATTTCTTTCTTCTTTGGTGTAAATTGACCTTCAACTCAGTGCTTTTTTTTTATTATATCTCTCTTTCCATATATGTGTGGATGTGTGTGTGTATGGGAACTCTTCCCATGCATACTGAGAAAATTGTCAATATGTACTGGAAGATGGAGAGAACACGAGTTTCAAAGAATATGCTATGTCCAGTCTTCATTGTAGGTTGATTTTTGTATTCTCATTTGGATATCTAAATTCATAGAGTGATGTGCTTGGATAGTTTTCATGTTTATCTATTTCATCGAACAATAATCACTTCAGACCTAACAATAAAATCATGAATGAGTTATTTCTTTGGTAAACTGTATGTACTTTTTTGTCTCAGGGAGGGACTCCATAATCTACTTCTGATTAAATATTTCATTTCTATTTGCCTAGAATTATTGGTAATATTTATCAGAATAAATGTGATTTGATATTACCTTTTTTGTTTCAAAAAATCCTCATCATATGATATTTATTTATTTTCTTTTCACTGTAGCTCAAATTTCTAATCCATATTTTAAGTATAAATTATTCCGGAACCCGAAGAACCAAAATGCTGGAAAGTTTATGAAATTGTCCGATTTTCTAGAAATGGCAAAGAATGCAAGCTCTCTTTCCGGTGTCTTGATTAGCATAGAGGTAAGTTTTGCTGTGGCCTGAGTACTTGTTGAAGATTTCATATCCAAATTATAATCCTGCATAACTTTTAGCTGCATCATTTTGTAAGCTCTTTCCAGTTTGATTCAACTATTTGTAGCAGCTCACTTTGATCTTTATTTTCCTGCACTACATTCAGAATGCAGCCTATCTTGCAGAGAAGCAGGGAATGAGTGTAACTGATTCAGTAATTGAGGCCTTGGGAAAAGCAGGTTATGATAATCGGACAGCTTTGAAGGTTATGATTCAGTCCACAAACAGTTCCATTCTAATGAAATTCAGGGAGAAAAATAACTATGAGCTTGTATATAAAGTTGAAGAAAATATTCGTGATGCTTTTAACCAAACCATTGAGGATATTAAAAAGTTTGCTGATTCTGTAGTCCTCAACAAGGAGTCTGTATTTCCTGTAAATTCATTATTCATTACTGGTGCTACAAATGTTGTTCCAAGGCTACAATCATTCAAGCTCCCGGTTTATGTTGAAACATTCAGCAATGAGTTTGTGTCTCAAGCATGGGACTTCTTCTCAGACCCAACTGTGGAGATCAACTCATATTACAAAGGACCTGGTATTAATGGAGTTATTACAGATTTCCCTATGACTGCTGCTAGATACCGAAGTAAGTTGGTTCTGAAACATACATCTCTTTGTTTATATGGTGCATGAATACATTAGGTCCTTAAAGTTTGGTAATAAAAGCAACTTTGGTTCTACATTCTAGAAGTCTAGAACCTTGACAAATTTGAACATTCTAGACCAAACTTACTGCTAATTCTATGAAGCCTCCGATATATGCTTACTCGAAGGGACATCCATAATACAAAATATGGGAATTCAATGCTACTAGTAATCTCTAATATTACTGACATTATGATTAAGATCTTCTATCTCATCTCATCATTTTTGTTTGTTGTTACGAGCACTGTGAAGAGCAGTTGAGTTGTTTCCTTTTTACTAACCTCCTGTTGCTTTAACAATCAATTGCAGGGAATCGATGCTTGAAAATGGGTGACAAGACACCTCCTTACATGACCCCTGTTGAGCCTGGTGGTCTTGTGCCACTCATCACTCCTGCTTACATGCCACCAGCTGAGGCACCAAATCCCATCCTGACTGAGGCTGATGTCACGGAGCCACCTTTGCCCCCTGTCACAACAGTCCCATCTACTAGCCCTAGTAGTGGTTCGGCAGCACCTGCAACAACGCCAAATGGACAGCCAAAAGTTACTGCAGGCATTTTCTTCTCAACAATGGCTATGCTACTTTTCAATCTGTTATTACTAT
This sequence comes from Murraya koenigii, assembly GCA_025617385.1. NCBI lineage: Eukaryota > Viridiplantae > Streptophyta > Magnoliopsida > Sapindales > Rutaceae > Murraya > Murraya koenigii. The sequence continues at coordinate 23,380,029 of CM046817.1, forward strand.
AATAAGGTCACCTCAGATTATTTATGGTTGCTTGGGTATGAAAAAGTTGTACCTTTTGAGGTTTTGCTGCTTCTATCCTCGCGGCTAATTATTATTATTTCCCCCACCCCCCCATGAAACGGTAGCAAAATATTTTTCCTTTTCATTTTTTATTGCTTGTAGGTATGTTCATTCGTCCCCATGTATTTTGGAATCACAAGCTCTGGAGAGGTATACGTAATGAAGGATTCGTTTGTCATTTCATTGTTGTAAGAAATATATTTTGCCGGTCATTCTGTGTAATTTATGATCATCTGTAACGAAAAAGCTTCGACACCGATGTGTCGTTTCTATTTCTTGCTACTAAACTACATGCCGGTTAGCATGTTTAATTGCTTCCAAAATTGGTTCGGACTTGGGGCATGGCCAGCATCACCAATGTTTTGTACCCATTCAATTTCATCATTCCCCTCAAATTATCAAATTAGAAAATTATTTCTGCATTATTTCTGTTTCGCTATGTATATATATATATATACATATACAAATAATTATTATAAAATTTTGATGTATTTTTTACACTACTTTTGTTTCTAAATTTTAATTAACCATCCACTTTGACAATTGATACTAAAAATTTAAATAAAATAATTATTCTACTTTTAATTGAATTAAAAAATTATTTTATCTTACAAAATTTTTTGAAAATAAAAAAGTTATAATTATCATTTAATTAATTGATAAAATATTATTTAAAAAAATAGGTGTGTGAGTACTATTTAATTATTTGATAAAATATTATTGATTTTTTAATTATTTTAAATTAAAAAAAGTATAACACTCATCTCAAATATTTTTCTTTTTTTTTATAGATAACTCCAAATAATAAAAAATTATCAATCATACAATCATAATTATTAGATGATTTTTATTTTTTAAATTAATAACCAAAATAATAATAGTCTAAACCAACTCTAAATAAAAAAAAATTATAATTACAAAAATTAACATCTTAATTTTTGAGATTTATTTATTTTATTAAATTTAGAGGTATTCTTATAATTATAATTTTTTACTAAATTAAAACCAAACTAACTTTTTTCACTAAATTTAAAACGCCAAAAGAGATTGAGAAAGAAAAAGAATAGGAGAATATACAAGTCCTTAAAAATAATCATTAAGAACATTTGGCTGTAGTATAAATTGACCTATACAAATGATAAAGTTAAACTTTTTTATCTCTTAGTTGATAAGTATAATTTTATCCTTTTAGCTGTTAAAATTATTGGAGAGTTAACAACATTTGAGGGAAAAATTGATGTGTTCGTATTTTGGGGATATATTGATGATAGTCAGTCTAGATGGGGGGTAATTCACAATTTACTCCTTTTTTGGGGAAAAATTAATACATGTAATTTCAATGTCATTATTCTGTTGCGAAGTTACGCAAGATAAAATACATGATAAAATACATTTGATATTTTACACCCATTTATTTAAATGAGAAGACTTAAACCACAAAAAGCGGCTGACTTATTCTTTTATATGCCATATTTAATAACGGCCCCGGCTAAGTTACGTTTAGCTGTAAGTAACAGCCATGCATTTTGATTCGTTGGATCAAAAGATTGAAATTAGATGGCTGAGATTAAAGATTAGAATAAAAATCAAATGTTGGCAACCGGTGCTTAACATTTGGATGGGTTCATTTTCATCTGCACTCAAATATTTTAACAAATATTAATATGTATCCATTCATTTTTTATGTTAAACCACACACCCCAACTATTAACTTTTCTACTATTAGAGTTTAAAAATTATCATCCCCTTACAATTGAATTTAATTAATCAGGTAAAATATTTCTTACAATAAAATATATAAATATTTTAAAATCAAATTTATTTTTTTATAAAAAATTCTAAAATCAAATTTAATTGTGTACTATTAAAAAAATTAATCTTGTTACTAACTAACTAAAGTTTATTTTTGGTCAACTATTTTATTCTTTGAAAAATCCTTGGATAGAATTACTTTTAGAAACATGTTAGTATCACTTCATATTTCAACATTCATCCATTTAAACTAGTGTGAATTTTTTCAGTTTAATATTAAAAATATGATAGTTGATGAGAGAATTTTAATTCAAATTTTCATGTAAAATATTTTCTTATATTTGCATACATGGTATATAAAAAAAAATTTTGAGTTATAAAAAGATCATGTCACAAGACAAAAATATATCTTATTTTTCAATTCATAGAGTCCATATAAAATAATAAACACTTATTGATAATTGAAATAAGTTATTTGATTCGTGACTTCTTAAAGTAATATTTAGAAATACACAAGTTTCTCTTTCTTTTAAAAAGAATAATTAGTGTTAATACAAACATAGAATATCGATTTCATAATTCAAAAATGATTTAATTGAAGATGATTAATTGAATTTATCTTTGTATGATGCAAACATTCTTCAAATTGACGAAGTCAAGTCTCGTAATTAATTCAAATAAAGAACAATTAGGAAAATATTAATGAATAAAAATTCTATTAAGGGGTATTTTTGAAATTATAAAATACAAAGGAAGTAAATTAATAATTTTTAAATTTTAGTAATGAGTTAATTTAGAAAATGAGTTTAGAGAAAAATTTGAGGAGTTCAAAATGCTCTGCCTTTTCTTTAATTATTGGATGAATTTAAAATATATTAATTATTTATGAGAATATATTATTCTCTTCCAAAATTTATCTGATAAAAAAAAAACCACCAAAGGCTGTTTGTCTTTTTATTTACATTTAATAATATTGGTGGCAAATATATGCAATCATCAATCAATTGTTACTGATTATCCAAGCTAACTGATAAACTAATTGCGTTGAGTTGGAGCACTGGTTGTTTGAATTACCAATAATTTTTTTATCATAAAAAAACTTAAAGATTACAAATGAAATAATAAGTCTTCCATCTTTATAATAGAATTTGAATAACTCAAAGTGCTCTATTAAATCCTTAATTTGATGAATCTGAAAATCTTACAGACCACACATAATGAATCCAACTTAACAATCAATAGAGATAAATCAATTTTACTAACAAGTCGTAAACCAAAGCGCAAGGCAACTTATTTATAAAAGTCAATATCATTTAAATAATTCCCTTATAAACACTCAAAACCATCACAAAAACAACAAAAAATAAAAACAAGTAGACAAGAAAAAAATAATTCACCAATCAAAATAAAAATCACAAATCATCCCTAAAAAAAATTTTCCTTGTAAAACCTACACAAAAACTATCACTTTAGGGTCGTTTATTAGAGTTAATATAACAATATCTAATATGAGCATATCTTCCGATCCAAACACTAGAGTAATTTTTCATGAGATTTATTAAAATAAAGCCTTAAAGATTTGAAGAAGAAATTAAAAATATATATAAAAATAGAAATGAAAAAGGAAAGATTTTTTATCAAGAGTTTACATTTATATTTACATAACATAAAATATAATTTTATTTATTATTACACTATTAATTTGTTTAAAATTTAGTTTTTGAAAAGATAAATTTATTTCTATTTACATAAATTTTATTTTTTCCAAAAATAATTTTATGTTTATTTTTTATATTGGCCTAATGTTTAATTAACTACATCGGACAATAATTGACCATTTGGGGTGAGGTTGATGGCTGACACAAAAGTTGGTGTGTGCTAATATGATTAATAATAATAATGGGGTACATATGAAATTAACTCTTACCCAAGCAATAAAAGTTCGTTGGTATTCTGTAAACCGGATAATTACCGGCCAATTTGTCACATACCTGTACACTTGGCAGCCTCTAAATCATTTGCTCGTCATATCTGTTTCTGTTTGGTACAATATCTGTAAGGTAGCAAGACCCGCCAAACAAACATCTGGAAAATTTCCATAAAGTTATGTGACATTTTTGAAGTGATGGCGGGATAATTTATTCTATTCACTTGAAAAGGAATGGCACATCAAATATCAAACCATGGATTTATAGCACGTAGCCCTCTTCCAATTCTTTTTGGAAGAGTAATGCCCTTTTTCTCACCGGCGCCTAATCCATCTCTCAAGAGAAGACACGTTGAGGATGTGTTTCCTTTTGATATGATTTATAAAGATTGCCCACAACATCTCTCATTGGTTTTCGATTTCGATGTGTCTGTGAGGAGTGGTGCAACATAATTGACAGTGTTTCTTTTGCTAACAAGCATGTGTCTAGACGTTCCGTACTTGCTGCTGATGAACCTCAAATTGTGCCTCTACCCTTTTCAAAAGCTTTGCATTCATGTAGATGCACAGCCACTGAATGATAAGATTTTGAAAAGCTTGAAGCTGAAGTTTATACTTTGGGCACACATTTCATTGCGACCAGTCTCCTTGCAAGTTTCCTTTCCTCCTTCGTGTCTGTCAGGTGTATCCGCATATGGAGAGAAACGCATTGGCTTAATCGGGATCCCAGAAGTAATAAAGATTCTATAATATCTTTCAATTTTGAAACAGAGGAGTTTTAAGGAAACTCAACTTCCTCAATTTGGATACCAACAACATTATAATGATTTTCAATTAGGTAACGTGGAGGGATTCTTGGCTGTTGTTAGTTATCCATCTGATACACTCATTGATATATGGATGCTGAAAGATCGTAACAATAAGATGAGGGAGTATTGGGTAAGAGAATACAGGCCATCAGTACTCGTGTGTGGACAAAGCAACCTGATGATGTGAGTGTTGTAAGACCGGACATATGCTTTTGGGAAGATAAAAATTATTTCTTTATTAATATTTGCGGCTGTGGGTTCGTTCGTTTTGTATAATTTTACTTGAATTAATTTTTGGAGTTAAGTTTCTATATTTTTGAAACTAATTCAATTTTTCCTGGGAGATGAATTAGGTTGCTATAAAATATAAACATGAGAGGAGAAAATTACACAATTTTCTTTCCCTACGCACCTCCTAATGATGCAAGTGTGAGTTGACCAAAGCTTGTGGAAAAAATTTTCATAAGTGAAATTAGTAAGTAAGCTCAACAAACAGAGCTAAAATGAAATTAGTAAAAATTGAGAGGAGAAAATTACACTCTCTCTTCGTAATTCGTATTACTACAACAAAGTTGCATCATTGATGACTAAACTTATGAACAGTCAGTCTGCTGACATATGCTACCGAACCTGGCTTTCAATGACTCCACTTTACAGTTTTTGAGTTCTTGGATACGGCTCTGTGTAGTCTCAAAACAACTTCTTATCTTTTTGAATGTATCAAGAATGATAAAAAGATATTGTTAAAATCTATTTTTTTTTTTTTTTTATTTTTTAAAAAATAATAAACTGAGATGCGTTATTGTCTGTCAGCAGACATAAGAACAGTGAAAGGATAGTTTTGTATGACTATTGTTGATGTTCCTCGATAACAGTTTGCTAATTTATACACTCCGTTATGGTGAATTTTCAAATTCCTAATATATAAATCCTTAATATCTTTAACCAGCCTAAGTTCTCTCTTAAATGATTCGCTTCATATCTATCACACACTTCTAATTCCAAGGCGCAATTGCAGAAACTTAAGAACTAAATTTGGATATGTTGCAATATATATGATAAATAAGTTAATTTTGTAGTTGGTGGATAACGAACGTTAATCTAAATAAGGCTTTGATAAATCATAATCATAGATGATTGAAACACTTTTGTATTAGCATATTAATTCAATTCAATTACCCTTATATCAATGCCAGCTAATACGTACGTCCTTTACAACGTATACATGTGGTCATGTTCCATATGATATTATCAAAAATATACACTAAAAGAGATTAAGAGAGAAACAGAACAGAAGAGCATGCTACTCTTTGAAAATAATCATTAAAAACATTTGGGTGTCATAGAAATTAAACTATGCAAAAGATAAGAGTTTTATTTTTTTATCTCTTAGCTGACAAGTATAATTTTACCCTTTTAATTGTAAAAATTAATGGAAAGTTAACAACAGTTAGGGAGTAAATTGATGACAGCTTAGGTAGGATAATTTATAATTTACTCTCTTTTTTGGGGAAAAAATAAATGTAATTTCAATTTCATATTCTCTCGTAAAATTACACAAGATATAATTCATTTGATATTTTACACCCATATATTTACATCACAAGACTAAATCCTTAGCCATAAGAATGAGGGATTTAGTGCTAAACTAGTGGTTGACTTATTCTTTTATATGCCATATTTGTAACATAGAAAATTAAATTAATAACCTGAAAATGAGCTAAACCTAAATATTTTGAAAATTTTCGTAAAATTATGTGACATTTATGAAGTGATGATGAATTAAAAACGAATGGCGCATCAAATATCAAACCATGGAATATAGCATGTAGCTCTCTTCCCATCATATACGCAAGATTGTAATTCTAGTTCTTCTTGAAAACAAAAAGGAAATCCTAATTCTAGTTGGGTAAGGTTTTAATTATTATAAAACTCAAACGCCCTCCTATGAGTTAAAACTCAGCTCAATATCTCCAAGTTACACTTTCCTCAGTTTTGTCTTTCCGAAAATATGAAGAGAAAATCCATTTTCACACCGGCACCTAATCCATCTCCACGCCGCCTGCCCCTGCACTCTCAAAAGAAGACGTGTTGAGGTTGTGTTTCCAATTTGATATGAATTATGAAATCCTTTTGAGATTGCCCGCAACATCTCTTATTCGTTTTCAATTTCAATGTGTCTGCAAGGAGTGGTGCAACATAATTGACAATGTTTCTTTTGTTAGAATAATTAATTGTTTATGGTTAAATCTATCACCTAAACCTATGAACATTTATATTGTATCATCAAAAATTAATAATTAAATATCTAGTCTTTTACAGTTGTGTAATTCGCTTTTCAGATCAACACGTATATTATAGAGAGCCCTTTAGTTTCTCTATGCATTCTAGACCAGATTAACATATATAGCCTAAAGCATTCCAAACGTATATCCTAGAGAGCCATTTAGTTTCTCTGTTCACTCTTTCTGATGATGAAATATAAGATAATATCAGAGAGAATAAAAAAGATAGACCATAACCACTTATATAGACAATATTTTATTTCCTGTTGTCATTAGGTATTTCTAATTCTACATATCATAGAATTAAAATACTATTAAATCTCTATACATTAAAAGCTCATATCCTATTAGATACATTAAAGTCCAAATTATCAAAAACTTAATTAGACACTTTTAATTAGGTTTAACCTTATATGACAGTCTGCAACACATAATTATTCACATATAAACCTAACGTTGGATTAATGATCCAACAATATTGGATTAAATATTCAACATCTTTTGCTAACAAGCATGTGTCTAGACGTTCTATACTTACTGTTAATAAACCTTAAATTGTGCCTCTACCCTTTTCGGCTGGTGATGAAAATGCTCTACATTCATTTATATTTTATATTAATTTTGTCAAGGAAAGTAAACATCTAGTCTTGGAGTTCTCTAACCATGTTGTGTCTCATATCAGCGTCATTACTCATGGTTTAGTTCTCTTTGTTGATATGGTTGATCAAGGGAAAATCCATTTGTACAATCCTTTTAGAGGAGAAATCTTAGAGTTGCCACGACCACGGGCAATGATGTACTCTCACCAATTTGCCATGAAATTGACTTATTTTGGGATAGGATTTGATAGTACAACCAATACATATAAGATTGTGTATGGTTTAAAATTAGGTTTTTTAATTTTTTAATTAAAACATTTTAGGATCGATCTCATACAACATATAAAAATTAAATAATCTAGAAATTCATACCTTGATGTTTTGAGAAGATGAACAATTGAGAGTTATATATCTGTTTCCAAACGATCTTCCAGGATATGACTCAAGTTTGATCAACACTGGATGTATGGACGTCTGTTTCACCACTCCCCAATTACAACTGTCTCCTCTTAGATATCTTCTTTATTTTTCTTAGAATCCTTGGGATTCTCTTTTCTCTTAAGATAATAATGTTCATTTTATAATATCTTATGAAAAACCCTTGTATTTTAGGATTATGATTCCTATTTAAAATATAATTTCTCTTTTAACCATCTCTCTACTTTTACGTAAGTGGAAAGAATGTGTAACTAACTAAGAGACCACCTTGTAAAATATCACAAGCCCCCCTTTTATATTTGAATATAACATATTATGCCATAATAAATATTATAATTATGATTTTCATTTAATATGCCAATTTTTATTGCTTTTGGGTCCAGTGATGGTATTGTCAATTAAATGAGCTAACCCGAGGATCATTTGGGAACATATAATAATGGCTACGATAATTAAATTTGTAAGTAAACAAATATAATTATTTAATTCCAATTCTACTCCACTATACGATTGGAACTAACCTCTATAATTGTATGCTTGAATATAATTCGCCCAGACCACATTGATTTCTTTACTGCATAATCCTTTGTACCACATCGTTCATTTAAATTGATATCTCAACTATCCAATCAATTTAATTACATATTGTTCCTTGATACTTACTGGTTTTCTTTAATGATCATTTTTAACATACTTATTTATGTTGAGACACTCTTGCCAGAGAATTATATGATCAAGTACTGAAAACCCATCAAGAGATGTGTAGTACAAATTCTATATTGTTAATATATAATTTCAATACTTGTAATTGCTCCCACCAAGATACTGGGTAATTTATACTACATATGTATGTCATGCCCATTGGTAACTCAAATGAAATAACAACTACAATCATGAAATTATAATTAACTCAAGATTAATATTACAGTAAATCAATGCCTATGAGATTTAATAAGTCTGACAGTTATTACTAATTTAATTAAATCTTATATGTGATCCAGTTCAATGTAGACATACTACATCAATAAATTCATACATGATTAAGACAAATCACTTAATGAATTTATTACAGTCTATACCTAAATAAAGTGCCCAACTTTATTTATCAACTGCAAACTTATTTTATTTAATCATAAGATAACTTGTATTTATGTCTTCTGCGAATTCACATAGTGATTGCATAAATACATATAATATGATTAAATGGACATTACTCAAAATATTAATGCAATTCAAAATATCTGAATAAATACTTGAAATATCTTATTAATCAGAAAATTAATATACTTTAAAGAGTACATAATCCCAATAGATTGTCCAGGCATATGCACAACTAGAGAGCCACTAGATGATAAGATTTTTCATCTCTTATATTTTGATAAGTTTGAGGCTGAAGTTTATACTTTAGGCACACATTCATGGCGATCAGTCTCCTTACAAGTCTTGCAACTTTTCTTTTCTCCTCCATGTCTATCAAGTGTATCTGTATATGGAGAAACACATTGGCTTAATTGGGATTGCAAAAGTAAAAAAGATTCTATAATATCTTTCAATTTTGAAATAGAGGATTTTAAGGAAACTCATCTTCCCCAATTCGGATATTAACAACATTACAAAGATATTCAATTAGCTAATATGGGCTGATTCTTGGCTATTGTTAGTTACCATCCAATCCACTGATTGATAGATGATGTTACTGAGGGTGTTGTAAGACCGGATATATACTTCTGGAAGATAACGATTATTTCTTTATTAATATTTAATAGTTGCAGCCGTGGATTGCGTTTTACTGTTACTTTTCCTAATCGAGCATTTGTGTTTTATTTGAAAACATAACGTATTTGGTACGCCCAATGCTCATTTCCACAGATATTTAGTGCTCATTCTCTCAGATACTTTAGCAATCATATCGAGCATTCCTAAAAGTACCCCTCTTCGCCTTCGGAGACTATCCATAAGGTTTATGTTTCTCCATAGACTTGTCTAATTATGAAGGATTCTTCAAAGACTGTTTGCAAGTTTTATATTTCACCATCGATTATTTAATTATGACCGTAAGTTATGCTTGTGTTTCTCCATGGACTATTTAATATGAAAATCAGTTAAGTTTATGTTTCTCCATAGGTTATTTATGTTCTACTATTTTTCTCAATAATATGCTTATTATTCTTTGTCTACCCATTGGACTATGCTCGTAGCCATTTGGCCAATGATGTCGAGGCAATTCAAAGGTCTGGTTCATGATGTGTACAGAATATATCCAATGTACATTTATATTTTCATCATCGATCATGGCATTTAGGTCTTATTTCCGGATGATCACTATGATGTCGAAGAAAGAATTCTTGCGACTATTCCCCTCACTATGACACGGTCCGCATGCAGAAGAATGATGATGACAGACAAGTGCAAGGAGAAACTCTCCCTTGACGCATGCATTCGCTCGGATCCTCAAGGTCCATAATAGGGGAAGCTCTCGTTGGTACTTCTCTGCTAATATTGCTATTCTAATATAATAATCTACTTTAACAAAAAATTAAAATCATAAGCAATTAATAGATGAACTACTTGGATTGAAGTTTATACAACCACACTAACGACTTAGTTAGCCATAGAATTAAATTATGGCAAAAGCTAATTTTTTTTACTTTTTGCCAATTCTTCTGCATTTATATTATAAAGTGATCACATCATCATTTTGTAATACCTAAATCATCATGTGGAAACATCGGAGTCTTAGCTGTTCTTGAGTGGCCTTAAAGTCTACACGCTATGGTATTGAAATGTGGCTTGTGTTTCCTCATCAACGGATTTGACTTGCTTTCTTTGTCATTTATCCATCCAACGGCTCCAATTGCGTCATGCTGCTGTGTTAATGATGTCATTAGCTTCTAATCATGGGCCCACATAAATTAATTACTTAGTTAAATTTTGTGGCCCACCACTAAGCCCATGAGCCTCCAGATTTATGAGAGTAAACCCAACTGAAAAATGATGATTTATGAGTTTCATTCCCGATTTTTTTGGTTTAATTAACTATGCATTTGATGTAACAGTTAATTTTGGACATCCCCTTTTTTTTTCTTTTTTTTTTTGCCCTTTCTTGAAATTGGAAAGGTGGGTATGGTGACAAGTGGATCCATGCTTTCTAAGAAATTAAAAGTGTGGTCAATTGTTCACGAGGACAAGAAAAAAATGACAATTTTTAATTAGTTGAAAGGGAAAGTAAAGCTTATGTAAAATTTTACATAAAAACTAGACGAAATCAAAATGCAATTTATCACTCGTCCGTTGGAAATATATATTCAACAACATTTTTTGGTTTTTCAAAAGAGTAATTGACTATATATAGAATACATATAGATAACCAAAAGAGTAATTGATTATATATAGAATGCATATAGATATTTTAATGGTGTAAAAATTCTTGTTTTATTTTTACACGAAATTCTTATTAGAAAATCGTATATGCATGTAATATAACTTACCCGTAATAATATGATAAGTGTAATTTTAACTAATGCAAACCACACACACACATATGTGTGTATATATATATATATACACATTTAAAAAAAAAATATGTGGTTATATTAGTTAAAATTACAGTACCCCAAATATTCTCAAATTTGACGCCTCATTTTAATTCTTTCATGTTTGATGTGGAATTTCTAAGAACAAAAGATGAAAATGCCAAAATTTGAAACCAACATAAAAGAAAGAGAATATCCAATGAGAAAGCTTTGTGGACCAAGAATCGTATTTACAGGTTTAAAATCTTTAGATCCCATCCTAACATCACTCATGATTTGCCACGTGTCACTCATGCAATGGCCGTGATCCATAATTCCTTTGCCACATCATATCAACGTTATGCTGACATAATGCCAAAGAAAAGAAAGGATGTTCCTTGATCTCAAGGAAAATCCCATGTGGGTCGTAATACTGGCGGCCAACACTTAAGTTTGACCTTCCGAATTTATAAGCAAACTCTTATCTCTCTCTCTTTCTCTCTATAAATACATGAAACTTTCTCGTTCTGTTTCCCACATTCGCTGCATAAAAGCACTTCCATTTGTTGCATAAATTTGGTTTGAGATTCATTGAGATAGGGAAAAAAATGAAAAAAATGCCTGAGAAAGAGAACTCTGGTGTTGTTGTGAAAGAATCTCGCTCAGTGGTGAGAAAGTTCTTGGCTAGGCCTCAAAGTGAAGGCGTGGGAGCCATTGTGAGAAGAAGTATAGGAAGGTGAGAGAAAAAGAAAAAGAAAACACATATGTTTTTGTTTTTGGTGGCAATGAAATGGATAAGAATTTGAGATGGTTTTGCCTGAATGGGTTCGTGTGTTGTTTCAGGTTTGAGTTGAGATACTTTGATCCGTTTCTTGCTTTGGATGAATTCTCAGGTGGGTTACTCTGTTTCGTTTCCTCTGTTTTCATATGGTATGTAGTGGCCTTGTTTACGAAAGTGTTTTTCTTGTTTTTCATGTTAATGGTGTTGTGTACTGCAGTTACAGCTCCTGCTGGATTTCCTGATCATCCACATAGAGGTTTGATTTTCCTGAGAAAGTTCATTCTCCTAGATTACACACGGCGATTACGCTGAATCTGATTGTTCTGTTTTCTCTTTAACAGGATTTGAGACAGTGACATACATGTTGCAGGTATTAATAATTTAATCTTTTGTATTTAGGAAACAAAGCAAAAGATTGCAACTATTTTATTGCTTTTTTTTTTTTTTTTTCTTTTGGGAGAGTAAGAAACAATAATTTAATAAGTCAATTAGGTAAATAAACATGATTGTGTGACTTTCCACACATTGTTAACAAGGCAATCCTATGTGGCCGGCAACATCTAAACATAAAGTCAAAATACCATGCCAAATAAGGCACGCATGTTGCCCAGTTATGCAAGTCATGACCAGAACATTTCTGGGCAGTTAGCCACGAAAACGTGTCAATATATATATAAGACGGCACACTAGTACTACTTTTGTCATTATTTTGAATTTTCAGCATGAGCGAAAGCGAAAGCGACACGTGATACTGTTACCTAAGTTTTGTGCAATGATTTGGTGATAGGGAGCTGTTAGACATGAAGATTTTGAAGGGCATAAAGGGACTATAGGGCCTGGTGATTTACAATGGATGACTGCAGGAAGAGGGATTGTTCACTCAGAAATGCCTGCAGCTCAAGGCACTCAAAAGGGTTTGCAGTTGTGGATCAATCTCTCCTCAAAATATAAGATGTAAGTGGTGGTGACTGGTGATTTCGAACTTAGTTGAATTAGAATATGCTTGTCTAATGGATCTTGTTTTGTTTTTTTTTTTTTCCTTTCCCCAAAAGCGATTCTGAATACAGCACATATTGCATTGTATGTGCATCTTGTCTCAGTGCCAACTTTTCCAATGTGCATTTTTGTTTTTGGTCCCTCTGAAAGAAAGAATCTTTAATCATGATCTGCCAAATGCTTGAGACACTAACTTTAGACTTTTGTCAACATTCTTTATAACATGTAGCCATAGGGCTAAACTTAACCCTTTATACATTTTTAAGCTAAACTTAACCCTTTATACATTTTTACTTTTCTCTCTCTTTCAAGCTCCGTTAATTGATCTTTAAATTGATCAATGCAGGATTGAACCAAGGTATCAGGAGATTTCGAGTAAGGACATTGCAGAAGCTACAAAAGACGGGATAAAGGTTAGAGTTATAGCCGGTGAGGCCCTGGGAATTAAATCACCAATCTATACTAGAACACCAACGATGTACTTGGACTTCACTCTAAAACCCGGAGCTCACCTTCAACAACCGATTCCAAGATCCTGGAACGCATTTGTGTACGTCTTGGAAGGCGAGGGCTTATTTGGCACCGCAAAATCTTCACCGGTATCAGCTCATCATCTTCTGCTTTTAGGATCCGGGGATTGCTTGGAGGCATGGAACAAGTTCTATAAGCCTCTCAGGTTTGTCTTAGTGGGAGGTGAACCAATAGGCGAACCTCTAGCGCAGTTAGGGCCATTTGTGATGAACACACAAGAAGAGATTGATCAAACCATCGAGGATTTTGAGAATTACGTTAATGGATTCGAAAAGGCAAGGCATTGGAGATCAGAGGCTGCACTTACCCTTGGTTTTTAGATCCTGTTTCATTGAAGAACTTATTAGTTTCTTTCGAAAGTAGTAAATAAAAAATATTGCCAATTTCTCATGCAGATTCTTTTCAAAATCTCCATTTCATTTATTTCCCAGAAGTTTAATTTTTAATTTTTAATTTTTTAAATGAAATTAACTCATGATGTTTGATTATGAAATTGGTCGTTACAAAGTAGGATTTCAAATTTCGACCAGGCCGGCATGCTTACCTGTAAATGCAACCATGTCAACTTTTTGATAACCATGACACCTAGTCCTCTACTCATCGAGGTTGGACTTATTGGGCTCCATTTATATTAAAATACCATCATAAGAACGTAAAATTCGGAAATTATTGACTTAACTAGATATTCACTTAATTGGCAATTGCCAATATCTGATACAATCGAATATATTCGGTTGCAAATTGCATTGTTTCTAGATAAGATTCTCCAACTTCAGCCACCCAATTTTCCTATAAATTCATCAGTTGCACCATTACTTCTGTTTTTGATAAATATTTAACCAAACGAGAAAGGCCATTTCATTCTCTAATAAGTTTCTATAATTTTTTCTTTTCCAAAACGGGGATAAAAAGAAAAAGAAAAAGGAAAAGTGTCTAATTCTTTTCTTGTGGGCAACTACACTTGAGTTTCAAAAGATCTGGAGGCTTAAATATTTATTATATATTTTTTAAAAGGTAAGAAAGTGAGCAAAGTATAAATTCATTTTTTCACTTGTTTACCCCCTTCAAAATTTGAATCCGGTAAATAAAAGTGTTTGTGGTCGTCATTATATCTGTATTCTTTCTTGATACTCATGTAATTATAAATTATGTCGGTAAAGTCGAAATTTTAAACTCAATAGAATTATTAATTGTCAAACACAAGCCATTTTGGTCGTAAAGACATGGACTTCGAGCTCAGCCATTTGGTTGTAAAGACAAGGACTTGGAGCTCCCACATAACCCTTCCTTCTAAATATTTAAGATAAATTATTAAATATGTTACACTTTCACCATTATTTTTCTTTGCCGTTGTAATAATAACACCCTTACTATAATCTTGAGAGCATTAACAAATTTACCAATAAAAAAAATTAATAAGTAAATTGACTAATAATTATCAATCTAAAAGAATTAGTATTTTTCATACCCTTATAACAATCTTTTTAATAATTATTTATAAATAAATTAATATCAACCAAATTAACATGTGGTTAATACCTTGCCATCTTCCTGATAATTATCTATAAAAATTTTAAGTCACCAAATTAACCTTAATAATAAAAAAATTATACTTTAATTTTTATTTTACTTTTAGTGTTAAATAATAAAAAAAAATTACTTTAATTTTTATTTTATTTTTAGTGTTAAATAATAATTAAAAATTACTTTAAATTTAAATTTAGTGCTAATTTGATAAATTTATTTTTTTTTTCATTAATATCACTAAAAATATTGTTGCAGGGTTATAATGGTAAATGTAAAGAAAAAAAATGAGCAAGAATGACCAATAATTTTTTTTTATAGTAGGTGAGTCTTTAAGTATTTTTTAAAATTTAAAGATTAAACAAATAATTAACTTAAAATATAGAAATTAAATAAATATTTGTCCAAATATTATTAGTTAGCGTGAGTGTGAGATAGTCGGGTTTAGAATTAATATTATAATTGTATGGATTTAGATGCTTGTCCCACTCATGATTGTAATATAAATTGTAAAAGAAAAAAAAAATCATCAAATACAAATTAGTGAGTATTGAGAAATAATTGATCTCATTTATTTGTCTAATCAAATATTAATCTTAATTTACCCCATTTTTTTTAATCTAAAAAAAAATAGTTGTGAAGTAATATCAAATGGCTGAAACCTTCATGGCACCCACTGAAACATTCGGCTTCAGTTCCTAGTTCTAGTTGTATGGAAAAGATTTATCTTTCTCTGATGCACACACTTGAACTCCTACATATCAAGTTACCTTAACCTTCTAAATTTGAATCTACACTGACAAACTAGGATTAGGGGAAAAAAAAAATTAAAACTAAAAATTTTAAGTCACCAAATTAACACTAATAATGTACACAGTGTGAGAAAAAGGATTTATCATCTAAATGGTTGCTAAAATCAGATGAAATTAGGCTTTCAAACAGGGCCAAAAATCCACCACGCAACTTGTCATCGCCTTATTGGTTACGTTAACCCCCAAAAGTTACTAAAACAGGCATTATAAGAATTTTCATGTGTTATTATTATCTTCAATTTAATGTCAAAAGTTAGGGAATTAAATTCGCAGGGGAAAACTGGCGCAGACTTTTAAGACGAAGAGAAAATTAAAGGCCGAATTGGTGGTGTTCCATTTTTAAAAATCCCAGCCATGAACAAAAAGACTTTGAAGCTCATCAAAATTCTCCTCTCTCTGTTCGCCCTCAACTCACTCTCTCTCTATCTCTACTTCTCTCACTCTCACTCTCAACACCATAACCAGAACCAAAACCACTTACCGTTCACGGAAACCCACTTTCAACTTCACCCTCCTCACCATTTCTCCAAAGCTTGGCCAATCATCCCCTCTTACTTGCCCTGGTCACAGAATCCTAACGTGGGCTACCGTTCCTGTGAAGCCTTTTTTGGAAATGGGTTCAGTACCCACTTGGATCTTTTGCCCGCCTCCGGGTCCGGCGGGTGGTTCCGGTGTTATTACAGTGAGACGTTGGGGAGTTCGATATGTGAAGGGGGGAAGGTGAAGATGGATAATCAGAAGATCAAGATGTCGAAAGGAGGTGAAAAGTTGGAGGATGTGATGGGGAGAGCAGATGAAGAGGAATTGCCTGCGTTTGAAAACGGTGCGTTTCAGGTTGAGGGAGATGTGAAGTCAGGGTTTAAGGGGAGGAGAAGGAAGAGGGAAGGTGAAAAGCTGATGAATGATGAGTTTATTGATAAGTATGTGCCTCAAGCTGATATTTTGAAGCATACCATGAGAGAGTTGCTGGGGTCTATTAGAATTGTCGATGCTAAGGAGTTTGATGATTGCGATCAGGTATGTTTGGCCTTTTAATTTTTTTTAGTTTTGGATTATTTTGGGAATATGAGGTTGAATTTGATCTAGGTTAGAGTTGATGTTGTGATCTACTGATTTTTTTTTCGTAATTATGGACAGTGTTCGTTTTTTTTTGAATTGATGGTTAATTATTGATTTCCTGATTCTTTGGAAATAATTTATTAATGCAATGGATAACTGAAAGAAAGGTTTATTTTTGGTTTCCCGATTGATTGGAAGTGATTTAATACAAAATCAGACCTTTTTTGGGGATGACAAGGAAAGTATAGATTATGGGTTCAGCGTGGAATTGAAGTAAATGAGCTTAAAGAAGATTAACTGGTTAAAAAACTCCTCTTTTCCAATTCTTTTCAGTATTCTTTCATCATTGCTATTTTTATTGTTTCTGACATTAGAAGCATACTTGCAGTGGGTGGAGGAACCAACAATTCTGGTTATTCGGTATGAATATGCAAATCTTTTTCATACGATGACAGATTGGTACAATGCGTATATTTCTTCAAGAGTTACAGGCTTGCCTAATCGACCCCATGTGGTTTTTGTTGATGGCCACTGCACGGTATGCTTTCTCAATTCCAAATGACTTCTATTGCCAGCTGCGTCCTTCGTGTTTGTCGACTTATTAATGTGTGGATCAAGTTCTGATAACATGATTTTTCTCATTATTGGAAGCTAACATGTGAATTTTGAAAATATGAGACTCATGGAAGAATAGATTGCTAAAATTATTTTCAGCTTTCTGCATTCATGCTCATCCAATGAAAAAAGTGCCTGCTAAACATGAATATGAACTGGTTTAGTCTTTTGGCTTATTAAATGCGATGCTGTTGTAATTATGGATGTGCTGAGCTTCTATCTAATAGCGTCTAAGAACATGCTTTTCTTCCACTGATTTTTTTGGCTGAATTTGTATTTTTTATATATTGTTGCTTTTATTTTATTTCTTTCTTTTTTTTTTTGGGTTTTTGTGTGTGTTTCGGAGGGTGAGGGTGAGAGGTGCGGATATTGCCAGAATGACCGTGATCATAAGTATGGTTTATGTACATTTCAGATGGGTGATGTCTGATTTAATGCATTTGTGTTTTGATCCCATATTACGTGTCTAGTTTGTGAGTATCCGACTAACTCATTTAGCCTCTGAGAATAAATCTATGGTAACTCTGCCGCTTACTTTGGACAAATAGAAAATCCTTGCTGCTGATTGTTACTTCTCAACTGGTGCTAAACGTATCATTTGTAAATTCAGAGTTATCAGTTTTACAATTTTGGTGTGTTAGATCCAATATATTCACTTACTGGACTCTCTGATGTTTCATTATAAGATAAGATCCTCCTTTAGGACTTATTCTAAATTTTTTTGTTGTTCATCATCTTCTTGGTGGTTACATACTCATCACTCCATTGGTTTTGGCCAAGCTGAGTCCACCAATAGGGATCCGCTTGGGAAGAGGAAGGATTTCAAGTAAAGAGATTATTAGGATTCTAGCCTAGCTCAACGCAACAGAAAGGAAAAGAGCTTAACAAAAAGCAAAGATCTTTCTCTCAATCTATTCTCCCTCTCAGTTTCTTAACTGTTGTGTTAAACATGCTGTAGGCAATGTGTCATGCTACTGCTGGTTTTCGAACCACTTGATCTTGATTTGTACTTTAGCATATTAACTCTTTGTCCCGAATATCTCTTCTTTAATATCATTCAGGTTGTTAGGGAACTCCCACAATCTGCGTTCATCCCTATTTTTGTGCACATTGTCTGCCTAGTTTGCTATGGTTCTGTTCCTCTGATTTAGAAGTACTGCTTATTCGTGCTTTTTATCTTTCTTTAATTGATCTGTTTTCATCTGTTTAAAATTTTCCAGACACAATTGGAGGAAACATGGGACGCATTGTTTTCAAGCTTTAGATATGCTAAAAACTTTAGTGGTCCAGTTTGTTTCCGCCATGCTATTTTTTCACCTTTGGGATATGAGAATGTATTATTTAAGGGGCTGAGGGGAGATGTGGATTGTCATGGAGCAACTGCTCACGATCTATGGCAAAATCCTGATGATAAGAAAACAGCACGATTATCTGAGTTTGGAGAAATGATTAGAGCTGCTTTTGGGCTTCAAGTAAATAGGCACCGAACTGAAAAGCCTGGGTCAAGACATAATGTCCTTTTTGTTAGACGGGAGGATTATTTAGCCCATCCACGTCATGGTGGTAAAGTCGAATCGAGACTTAGCAATGAACAGGATGTATTCGATTCTTTACAGAGTTGGGCATCTAATTATTTGGATTGTAAAATAAATCTTGTCAATGGATTGTTTGCACACATGACCATGAAGGAGCAGGTTCGAGCCATTCAAGATGCTTCAGTTATTATTGGTGCTCATGGTGCCGGTCTCACTCATATAGTATCAGCGACAGCAAAAACAGTGATTCTAGAGATAGTTAGCAGCCAATTTAGGCGCCCGCATTTTGAATATATTTCCAAGTGGAAAGGATTGGAGTATCATGCCATTTATCTTGATGGATCATATGCTAAGCCTACAGATGTCATCAACAAGCTTAGCCACATAATTAGAAATCTTGGATGCTAATTTTTTTTTTTTTTTGGTTTTATCAGAAACTATCCATCTTCTGAGAGCTTCAGAAATAGAATTAGCTTTGTTGCTGCCAATTCACTAGATTTTGGTAAAGAGAATGTCTTCAACATTCATGAAACGGGATTAATACATGCTATTCCAAAAGAACTGATTTTGGTCAATCCTACAGGCCTCATTATGATTACAAATGGAGTCGACATCCTCCAGCTGTTCGGCATTTGGATCATACATGCTCCCAATTTGGTATGTCATCCTGACACGTCACTATTGATCCAATAATTCTCTTTCTTTCAAGAAGAGGTGGAGAAATTGATTATTCTTTTTGCAAAACCAATTTTTATTTACTTACACACTTACACTGATTGCTTTTTGTAACTTAAAATTACTGGATAATGCACATATTGGAAATTCAATCAAATTTTCAATGAACAAGGCATCCCTTGTGTCTCTTTGAAATTTGAGATGAAGGTGATTTATCTTACTGAAAAAGTTGATTGCATCAATTGCATTATATATTGTATCTCATTGTTGTATAAACTGTACTAATTACTGTCTGTTTTATCCTCTCAATGTTTACATTTATAAATAAGTCTCGTGTCGATCCTTATGGTGCTGATGAATAACAAGTTGGGAGAAGTATCATTGTCAATTTGTCATTATCAATCACCATACTCGACGATAAGATACTTCTACCCTTGTATAAAATTGAAACAATAGTATCATATGATGATCATCATGGTGATTTTCAGTAGGTTGTAATCCAACAGGATATCCCGTGGCTATGGTTATTGACTCCTGCTGCTGATGATCCACTGATGGCTAATGGCTTGAGAAGGTAAATTAAGTAGTTTCTTAAAAATTAACAAGTAAAATTCAGGTTGCCGGTGATATGTTTTATTTTTAATTAATTGATAAATATTTTTTAGATCACCAACAAAATAAAAAAAAATTAATAAGCATCTATATATTTTTTGAAAGCTTGCATTTCATGTTGTAATACTCTGGAATGGTTTTTAAATTCTTGTTCTAGTTCTTAAGTGGTTTGGGAGTGAGGAATTTAGTTTTGTATGTCCTCTTTCCCTACTGGAAATGGATTTTTGGGTAAAACTGAGTTTCTTCAATTATGTGTCGTGGACGCAGCACTCTATTAAATAAAAAAAGCAAGTGATGAGTTTAGTTCTAGAAATCATATTATCAGATTGTCACTGCAGTAGGCACATGAGTGTAGGGCTAGGATTAATTTGATGGAAATGGATGATAAGATTAGACTGGGATTATGTCTACTCAGGAAAATTTAGACATCAGTTGTGGAATTAAGTGATATATATATATATATATATGGGGTTATTTGAACTCAATACAAATATTATCTACACCCATAATTTCATAAAATATTTTAGTACCAAAATTTCCATTAATTAAAACAATTAAAGGGCAAATATATATATATATACCTGAATCGGTGGCTAACTTTTTCTAAGTAATGGGGAAGAGGACCGAAACATGCCACTGAAAGACTCTATTGAGACAAAGATGGGCTGTCAAGAACGTAGAAGAGGTAGGATGGGCGGTTGGTCAGATCTAGTATGGATCGTACATGGATGGTAGTTGGAGTCGGCGGCTCTCTTAGGGTTCCCTCATCTGGGATCCCTGGGGAAGAGGATCAAGTTGGCCCTTGCGAACAGCTTGATGTACTATCTCCCTTCAACCCTTTGAGCGAAATGCGACAAAAGGAAGGAAAATCCATGGAATCGTACGGTTTTATGAAAGCATATGTTATGGTTCGAATCCGTAGTCAATCCTATTTCTAGGAGCAGTTTACAATTGAATCCAATTTTTCCCATTAATTTCGTATCCGTAATAGTGCGAAAAGAAGGCCCGGCTCCAACTCCAAGTTGTTCAAGAATAGTGACGTTGAGTTTCTCGACCCTTTGCCTTAGGATTAGTCAGCTCTACTTCTTGGTGGGGGCAGGGAAGGGATATAACTCAGCGGTAGAGTGTCACATTGACGTGGTGGAAGTCATCAGTTTGAGCCTGATTATCCCTAAACTCAATAGGAGTTGTGAGTTTTTCTATTTTGACTTGCCCCCCCCTCTTGCTGTGATCGAATAAGAATGGGAATGGATAAGAGGCACGTGGGATTGACGTGAGGGGGTAGGGCTAGCTATACTATTGCTATCCATAATGGAAGGGAGCATTTGCCTATTTATATAACAGATCGTATGGTAGGACATAAATAGAGAGAATTTGCGCCCACTATATATATATAACTCTCGTTGTTAAGAATTAAACGAAAATTTTGTATAAATTAGGTCTTTATAAATGACTAAACAATCAAAAAGTTAAATCAAGCAATATCAAGAATTATATTGGATGAATTAAAGATTTTAGTAGAAAGATTGAAATAAATCTGTAATTTCATTGTAAACCCATTTGAGTTTTATGTGTCTCCAATTTTCAATTCATTCCATTTACATGCATGATCAAATTTTTTTCTTTTTCATTAATTTGACATTCACAATAGCCAATCTTTAAATATTTGCATAAATTGATTTTGCTAAGAATGTTAGCAACATTGATCGCGGATAAACCCTCATTAACTTAAGGGTAAAAAAAATAATGAAGAACAGAGCAACAAAAAAGAAGATCAGAAAGAAGATTATGGAAAATAAATTCAGGGTTATTTTTGGAGGGTTAATAAAGTATTATGCTTTTTTTAAAAAAAATTTACATGGTGAGTACGTGTAGAAAATGGGTAGAGAAAGAAAAATCATGGGTTCAAATATTTTAACTATATATATATATATATATATATTGTTATTAGATATGGACATCTTTATTTTTCTTTAAGCGGATATGCTATTAAATTGTGTCCTACAATTATATATATATATATAAATATGATGTGATATCAAACAACTTGTGTCAAGTTTTCATTGGGGAAGTTATGGGGATTGGGATCCTATACATGGATCCGCTGAAATGGCTCCGGTCCGGATGGAATTAGAAGGTAATTAAACCATCAGAAGCGACATGTAGTTTAATAGAGAAAAACGGAAGCGACAAGTCAGTTTCCAGACTTCTAAATTCATATCCCAATTGAGCACGGTTTCCCCCCATAATGAGGAAACTGTAATCTATAAATATACGTACACTACATGTGTCAATGTCGATTCTCGAACGAAGAAGAAGCGTCATATTCTCAAAGTGATGAATCTTTGCTTGAGAGATGGAGGGGGATGATTAATTATGCATGATTTCTTTGATTTGATATAATAAATCAATCAAGAAACCCACGCATGCATCTTATTCTTATCTCGCTCCATCTCTCTCGCAAGGATACATCGTCTCTGAGAACTGCATCTGCATGCATCCAGCATTACAAATTCTTCATCACATCAGTTGTTAGCCACACAGTCGCAGTCTCAGGCTCTCAGCCTCAGCCTCAGGGATATTATTCTTGTTGAATCTCGATTATATATATGCATGTCAATCAAGATATCAAATCAATATATGTATATCATTAGTTAATTAATTGAATTGATTCTTTTAACTTATACATACTGTTAATTACATTGCTACTTTGTTTATTTCCTTATTATAAACCCTTCAAATTGATGGGTTTTTTATATTTATATTGTTTTTAAAATTAATTTTGTTAGGTTTTAATTTTAATTTATTGTTGATTTTGATAATTATAAAGTCTTTCGTGATTACATCATATATATATACATATGATGATGATGAATATGAAGATTGAGTTGCTTTTGTGAAATCCTCTTTCAGAAAAGAAATCGCACAACTCAGTTTTAGAAAAATCAAATTGAACAAGAAACTAAGATAGTAAAATAATACAAGGAAGATCACATCACATTGCGATTGCTATTTCACTAGTGTCAATTAAAAAATACCCAAAAGAAAGATGCCCCTGGTGAGATTTGAACTCACGACTTTTCGCTTAAAAGGCGACTACATTAACCACTATGTTACAGAGGCCTTTGTATCTAGGCTTACTAAATATTATACACGAGGCAATCATAAATTTCCTGACACACAAATAAAGATCGATTCTTGCAAGCTATTCTAGTTCTATTCGCCCAGTCCTGTTAGTAGTAAATTTGTTATTGCCTAAATTACCTTTTGTATGTCTTTTGTTTTTCATTCTCATTACGTGAAATTCTGAGAAGACAAATTTGAGTGAGATCATTTTTTCAGGTACCAATCTTTTGGCCACGGTATAAGAGATGCCAAGTTTTCATATCTTAGTTTGCTTGCTGGAGTGATTAATCATCTATATATTTGTAAAGCTTTGCACGAATATACACACTCGAATGTAATTTATGTGAGCATAATATGTAGGTAATTAAACTTGACTGCCCATGTTTGATTTCCTGCTTGTCGCATGACACCTAGGGTTGCAGTTAAAGCGCCTTCTATATGTATGATGAAATGCCTCTTAGACATAGCAGCTGCACATGTTTCTCTGCTTTTTATCATATGCTTATTTTGCATGGTTTGGTTTTTGTTACAGAAATATGATCGCACTTGCACTTGCACTTCCTTAAGAGAGAAATGGTATCCTGCTTTCCTTCGACGCCCAAGAAGTTGGCAATGACCGTGGGATACTTCATTGCCGGGGCTGCCCTTTTTGCTGTTGGCCTGCATTTTTCTTATGCTAATGTTGCTCCTCAACAAGCAAGAATTAAGGCTCGCAATGATTTTGTCAGAGAACGGTTAAGAAAAAAGCACGGCAAGCCCTAGAACTAGAAGAAGCTCATCATGCCCTTGTTTCAGTAACAAATTCGTATATTACTCTTCCCCCATTCCAATATCTAAGAAATGAACTAGAATAAAATGGCATTTGCGTTTCAGCTTTTGTTTTGTTTTGTTTTGTTTTAACGCCGGTGTATTAATTATGAAATAAATCAATTCGTGTTCGTGTTTCAATAACCAATTCCTGTTGGTTGTAATTTCGATAAGCTGCAATGGCTCGCCTTTTGAGCATCCCGATGAGCTTCCTTAATTCATACACACTATGAATGTTCTTGTAACAGCAAATTCAAGGATCATGATTTATTCATTTGCAAGTATGGGAGACTGAATCGAAAAGAATTTTGTTAGTTTCAGCTCAGGTTTTAAAGTTTGTGTTATGTCCCCACTTTTCTCAGATTATAAGCTAGACCAACATGGGCATATGACAACAAAAGGTCAAGAAACTAGATTACCATAGGTTAAGATGTAGAGATTCCTTCCACACAAACTTCAAACTCACAAAAATACATTTTTTAGTGGTGGTGTTATCATAATGCACAGTCATAGATCCTTCAGGTCTCATATTCGGTATGGAATTAATACATCAACCTTAAGCAATAACCATCAAGGCATTTACTACCAAAATCATTGATCACGCTGACAGAATCAAGAAAAAATGTAAGAGGAACAGAAGAAATTCTAACACAGGCACTGGTAATATTCAAAAACAAAATATAACCATAACACAAGTGAGAAGTCCAAATTCAACTGCTGATATCATCTCAACTCTCAAGGTTTAACTTTAGACTAAAAACAAGAACATAAGGCAAAAATAGAAATTTCGATATTGAGTTTCAATAAACAAAAATTTAAGCAGCACCAGCACCCCTGCCCTTCTTCCTCTGTATCTTCTTCATGTAGAACTCCAGCTCTTTACCCTCCAAGATGTATCTGTCGGAAATGAGAAAGCCCATCAACACAAGAAAAAAGAAAGCAACTATTACCATTAGTCTTGTTCTCTTGTATCTCTACCCAATAACTACAATGGAAATAAAGAAAAACAAGGAACAGATTTGATGGTCTCCAAAGTTAATTTTAAGGTGTTTAATGTCATTGAAAAAAAAAATCTAGCCACTGTTTAATATCCATTACAAGGCAAAGAAAGGAAAATACATATATATGGGACCCTAGGGTAGGTAACCCATATCCAACAGATATGATGGTGCACACTGAATGCTTTCATTTTTGGTGCCTTTGATACATCATGAAAACTAACAAATAAATAAAAAGGGGTTACGTACCCATCAGCACGTCCACACTGGCCAGGTCGTGATGAGATACAAGCTAACAAACGACCACTGCCAAACTGCTCCTCAATATGTGAGTCAAGCGTGCGATCTTTTTGACGTTTCTCAAGCTTTCTCAAGACATGGCTGCTCTTCTTTGGCTCCTCAGTGGCAGGTGGCTCACCTTCCTATCAGCCAGTGAAACAATACAAGTTAAATACGTAAGTAGTAATCTCAAAATCAAATGAAACCACCAACACTCATTTAGTTTTGCATTAAACCAAAAGAATAAAAATATGGAGCGTCATGCTAAATCACATTCTAAATAAACAAGCTTATGAAGAACAGACACTAATAAGAAAGCTTTGTCACAAAAAGTTTTCTAAGCAAGAGTTGGAAAGATAAGAAAACTATGAAAACTTAGTCACAGACAATTTAACGCCATCTAAACAAGAAGACAATTATCTCACAACTATAATAATAGTTAACATACATACAAATACTCTTATCTTCTTCCTCATAGAGTCAATTGACACATAATTCTTCTACTCCATAAAAAGAATAATATGAGTATTAAAAAAAAAATTATCTCCCTTTTCAGGTGAAGCTGATTAAGAAAATATAAAACACCATATCTAAACCACAATAGCAATACCTCATCTAATTCAAGGTAACCGAAGTGAAAAGAAATATAAACATAAGGCACCAACTCAAAGCATAAGTTGATTAAAAATATTGTTATACCTCTCCTTCTTTCTTGGTTGTAGCAGCAGCTGCGGCCTTCTTCTTGCGACCAATGTCAACACCATAATGCTGGTGATACCACAGCTTGAATGGTGCTGCATCAACCTGAACAATGGCACTCTTCACCAAAGTTTGAGTACGGACCAGCTCATTATTGGAGGCATTGTACACCACATCAAGAATTCTGGTCTTACGAGTCACAGCTTCACTTCCCCAAGAGTAGTTTCCTGTGTCAAGCCTCAAAGCACGCCATTTGACATTACCTCCACGAACCCTAATCCTCCTCACTGTCTTGTTGCTTGATAGCTTAGTATTTGCAGGTTGCCTTCCGAGCTCATACCTTCAATCATAGGAAAGAAAAGATAAGTCAATTAGTGCATTATATAAAATGGCTTGAAAATGCTAAATGATTGGTATATGACTATCAAAAATAAGACAACCCCATCACATGAAACACAAAATAGTCCGAACCCCCTTAGACATGTCAGCAAAATAGCAATATCTGAAAAAAATTAAAAACTACTATATGACAGATTATTTTTGTTTCTGAAAGATAACAACTGAGATCAAAATCAAATATCTTAACTACTCACAGCATCTAAAATCCAAAGGGATGCAAAGATTGTGAAGAAACAAACCATATCTAAAAATATAAACAATCAAACAAATCACAATCTTTGAATTTAAAACTAAAAAAACGAACTAACTTTCTCTTCTTTCTCCAAGCCTTCTTCTTGCCTCCAGTAGCACGCCTCTTGTGCATGGAATCACGGGAAATACCTGAAAAAAACACAAAGCAAATCATCTCCTGTCATTTTTTTTTACAATTAAAACGAAAAATAAAAAATAAAAAATTGATTTAGGTAGGTACCCATTTTCTCAGAGAGAAATTATTAGGGTTTCTCTGTCTGCAGTTGATTGATGGGAGATTCAGCGTTTGAGGCAGAGAAGTAGGAAGTGGATGAGAGTCGCTGAGTTATAGTGCTCTACAATAAAACCCTAGTATATTCAATTACCATAATAACCCCAATTGCTGCGTTGTCATTCAGGGGTAAAAGAGTTCAGGACTCTAATCTAAACGACTGCGTTTCTTTGAAATTGAAATGCCCGGTTGGGCTTTGGGTTGATAAAAAGTAAACTCACAAAGTGCGGGTTGGGCTGCGGTTCTAATTCCATCTCGATTTTATGATTTTTGCATAACAGTGAAAATATGATTTATTTCCCAATTGAAATTTTTAATAAAATAATTAAAACTCAATTGGAGAAAAACTGTCACCTAAATTTAAGAAGTTTTGTTTTAAATAAGGGTTAGAAAAGCCTTTTATACCACTCTAAAGAGAACTTTTATTGATTGAATTTGTCAGAGAGTAGTGATAATTAACCCGCTAAATTTATCTCTTCAACTCCCACTTTACAATTTACTTAATTAATTTCTTAAATTATCCTCATTAGAAATAATTATTATTTTATCTCTTAAGTATTATCTTCATCCCCACCATTTATTTTCATCATTTTTAAGTTCATCATCACCGTTACCACCAAGTTAAAATTACAAAACACAATGTTTTTAATTGAAATAAAAAATTAAATAATCAAATTAAGATTACAAAATAAATAAATCCACAAAAATCATATCTAATAATTATAATAAAACTAATATTCAATTAACTAGATATTCTAAAACCATAACCCATAATCTAAAGTCAAAAAGTTAATATCTAGAATGTTCATCTAATTGAATTCAAGTAATATCAATTAAAGTAAAATGTTCATTAGTAAAATTCATGATAAGCTGCATTGATGGATTTCGACTTAACTAAGAGATGCAACGAAAGTATAAGTGAGAGAAAGTAAAGTGAACATCACAGAGGCCGGCACAATTTTCATTATATTATTTTTAATTTATTTTATTCTTCTATTAGCCTATGGTGTTTAATCATAGCTTTTAACAGTAGAGAATAAAAAAAAATTTGTCGCATTACATTCTTTATTGATTCAAAGATACTTAAGTTAAATTCAGTTATAGAACAAGTTATTTTGATGGAATTACAGCTCTTCAGATAGCCTCTAATTGATGGTGACGGTGAATTTAATGGTTAATAAGATAGTAAGGATATTTTTGTTTCAGAGAAGATAAAATAATTAAAAAAAAAATTAATAAGAAATTAAATAAATTAAATATTTTTAATTTTGTAATTAAAATAAATTAAATAAAAAATGAGATTGGTGAGATAAATCGAAAGGGTCAATTATCACTATTCTTTATTAAAACTTATTATACCAAAAATAATGCAAAGCCAAATGAAAATAAGCTCAATATTATAGCTACCCATTTATCTTAAACTTTATCAAAATGAGGGACCATGTGATTGGGAAAATATTATCTATATAAAACATCGGTAAATAACCTGATCTAAAAAATTCAAATTTAGATTAAATCAATTTTTTTTTCCAATTCAATCTAGTGGCTTTTTGTTCAACTTGATTAGACTGTAATTGGATGAAGTTCAATATTAAAAAAAAAATTGGTTTAAGTTGGGTTGACATACAATTAAGAAATAAATCTAAAAACTAAAATAGTAAAACTAAACATAATCCAGTCACATAGTTACATTACTCACATCACACACACAGAGCACATACTAGAGATGGCAATGGTTTGGGATAGTCTGGGATGGTCTAGAATTTGACAATCTCGGTCCTATCCTAAATAGTAAAACAATATTTTAATGCAGACCGAATATCGTCTCGAATAATTAAATGAAAGAAAAAAATTGGACCAATCCCAGACCGTTTAAAATCCTGTCCTAGATCAAATGGCCCAAATGTCCCAAATGTCTCATATAATAAATACTATAAATTTCTTTAAAATACTAAAAAGTATTTAATCCAATGATTCTATAAAATTGTTAACATCTCAATAGACATTATAATCATAAGATGTGCAATTAAATAAAAATAACATTCAAAAGTAAATTAACTAATTGTAAAGCATCAAAAAATAAACCAACATATAATAATCAACAAAAGCATCCAACTTCTAAAAAAAAAAAAAAGAAAGAAAATCCAAGATTTTTGTCTGTATTCTTCAACTCCAAGTTTATACTTCTGGATCAACCTATAAAAATTAAATATGTAATGAATAAATTAGAAAAAAAATATTATACATTGATAATAACATAATATGCATTTAATAACTTTTAAAAACATTATTACTTACCTCTAGAATCTCTTCTATCCTTACAACAACTTCTAATTCCTCTACAAATTTAGGAATTTCGATAAAAGATTTAAATCCTTTATCTTGAAAAAAAAAAGAACAAATTAGTAAAAGATTGTATAAATAAAAAATATAAAAATTATTAAATTATAAAGTAATTTATGAATACCTCTCATGTAAGCACGCATCCAACTTTGAATGCATATCAATGTCTCCAATGTTTGTGGGAGTAATCTATTACAATGTGGACTAGCAACTCTACCACCTGTGCTAAAAGCCAACTCAAAAGCAATTGTCGACAGGGATCGCTAGAATATTCCTAGCAATTTTAGATAGTAAAGGATATTGTACTGCATTTACTTTCCACCACTCTAGAATATCAAAAGAATTATCCTTACAAATCAAGATAGCATCACCTAAATATGAATCAAGCTCAGTCTTACAATTCCCAACCATATTAGCTTTCACAAAATTATCATACCTACTTGACACTTTTTATTTGAAAATATATATAACAAGTGAAGATTCACTAGAATTAGAAGCACCCATATTATAACTACCTTTAGATAAATTAGCCTTTGATTAATACTCTTTTTCCAAATTCTTGCAAACATATAAACACTCCCAACATGAATTTTTTACTCATCTCCACATATTAATGAAAAATATAACTCAATCAATTTCATTGTATATCTAGGATTGAATATTATTGCCATTGCTAATATCTCATTAACATGCTTCTAATATTTTTTAAACTTTTCAATCATGTTAGATGTTATTTGTCGAATCTCCTCACACTCAAATAAAAGATAATTATTTAATGACAATCTAATCTCACAAATATGAATGAAAAACAAATTGGAGGTTAGATACTTTATTCTAGAAAATATTTCAGTCACATCATAAAATGATTTCAAGTTGTCACATAATATGCTAGATAACTCTCACCATCTTCACTTGGCAAAGACCTATATTGTGCCTCAAATTGAGGCAATTTTTTTTTTTTAAAAAACCCTTGTACTCTAAGGCAACAAAAATCATGAGATAAGTTGAGTTCCACCTAGTTATACAATCAAGAACTAATTGCTTATTACATGAAACATTCAACCTCCGAGCCACTTGTTCAAATGTTTTCCTCTTTTGAGATGTGATAGTCTAAAATGCAATACTAGCACAGATTTTGGCAACTCCTCTACTAATGACACTCAACCCCTCTTTTATAACTAAGTTTAAAATGTGAGCAGTACAACGCATATGGAATCCACCCATAAGCAAATCACTCTTATCAAACTTCTCTAACAAAAGTTGAATCACGTAATCATTAGTGGTGCAGTTATCGACAATTATGGCAGGTAACTTACGCTCAAGTTTAAGTTCCATCAAACACCACAATAATGTCTCAGATAATACTTTAGCAGTATGTCAATCTTTCACATTTATAAACCTACATAGCAAAATTATAAAATTAATTAAAAATTTATTCAATATAATAATGAACAAATAAAATGTATAAAATGCTTGAATTTTATCATATTACCTCAAAATTTGACTCTTTAAGGTCCAAGAGTCATCAATAAAAGTGTGTTGTAATGCCCATGTATCATTTGTCTAAGCGCTACAAGTCCATATGTCTATTGTGATCGCAACTTTACTTTTATTACTCTCTATCAAACTCATAACCTTAGCTCTCTTAAGTTCATATAATCATATGATATTGGCTTTTATAGTATTACAAGAGATATTATTCCAAATTAGGTTTAGAGAGATAGCATTTTGCTAAACCATCCATGCTCAACACAACTTAGTGGGTACTTGTGCACAATGATCATGCGTGCAATCAATTCCCTCCTAAAATTTGGATCAAAAGAATAAGTCTCCACTTTTACATTTCCTTTCGTATCCTCTACTTTTTTCAACTTCTTTGAATAACAAGCAATGCCCGATTGTTTCTTATGAAAACTTGTCTTTGCATGATCGTTCAAGTGTCTTGTTCTATGACTACTGTCCCCACTATATTTCTTCTTGCAATACTTACAAATAGCTTCTATTTTTCTGTCTATTCTTTGTCTATCAAAATGATTCCTAGCATCTGATCTTAATTTTTTCTCAAATCTTTGTCTTCATTATCTTATCTATTCTCGTCATCGAGTTCCACATAATTCAATAGAGAGTTGATCATCCTTTAAAATACAAATGCAACAAAAACATATCACTAACACATCTATCCAAATTTTATATAATCATTTCACACATATATTAAATATGTTAACAATCAAATGAGACAAATAATGAAATAATAAATTTTATAAAAAAAAAACAAATAATAAATATAAAAGAACTCATCTTTTGATAAAGCAAACTATAAATAATCATCTTTCCATAATTCAAACAATAAAAAAAAAATCTTTTTGTAAAACAAGCAATAAAAAATCAACTTAATTTATGAATAAAATACAATCTATTTGAGAAAATAATAACAAAAATCCAATACAATTATATTCAAACTTACCGAAATGCTAGATGAGCAAAAATTAGGGATGTCATCAGACTCACCAAAAGACACACACTGTAGCACGAAACCATGCTATCAAGAGTCCATAATGCACCGATCTGTGCACCTCGACCATTATTGTAGCTTGCTTCATCAGCCACCGTGATTGATATAATAGCTGCCAACTTGCTCCACCTCAACCAACATGTTAGCCACCAAGTTCCTCCAATTACCCATATGCTTCACCTCGACTGACATCTTACTTCATGGTATGTTTGCTTATTGTTTCTTGTTTTTAGTAGAAATTGGTTGATTTGCTTTTCTTTGTTTCCATTTGAAATTAATCTAAATTTTTTATTTGATTCTATTATATTCATATAAGATTGGACTATAAGTTTGGATTGATTTCGAATGACTTTTTTCTAAACTCGATTAACTCGAAACCCAATCGAGTTGATCTAAACTTGAATTTGCCTGCCCCTAGAAAATATTACCGGCACCTATTTTGCACATAGACCTACAAATAGTATGAGATCAAATATTTAACCCAATAAGAGAAGCAATTGTCCCTCGTCAATCCTCACAAATTGTTCCGTTCAAGTGGATCTTCAAACTAAATTCACCTCATATGGCATCCAATAAAAGAATGACATGTAAACTCTAGGTGAAATATATTTGCTCAATGAGTAAGGGAATAATGGTTCTTCAAAGCCTTCTTATAAATTATTGTTCCAATTTCTACAATATGAGATGAATGCATGGATCAACTTAACAAAGAGAGGATAACATTTTAAATAAAGGCGGCCACAATACTCTCTTGATTACTATAAATAAAAGGTATTGGGCAAAGATTTTCAAGCTAAAACAAACGCTTCTCTATATATCAAGCTTATAATTCTAAAGTCTTAGATTAAATATATAAAATTTATTCTTCCAAAAGGCTAGTGGCCTACTAGTGAGTTCAATATAAGCTCAAATCTTCCCTAATTAGTCCTATATAAGGCTCCAGTACCTATTTACAAATTATCCAAAGCATAAGAAACTCTCGGCCATGTTCGATTGACAGTAAAGAAAGCAGGAGAGGAAATGATTTCATTTTCCTCTTAGTTTTCTATTGTTTGGTTGGTCAAATTTGACCGAAAATTAAATTATGTCCTCACTCTCATTTCTATAATTTGAAGAATTCACTCTTCCTCTATAATGAGTAAAGAAATATGAATTCCACCTTATTAAAAAGTTCAATTTCTCTATTTTACCCTTAATAAAATATTTATTCCTAATTTTATCCTTCAATAAATTTAAAAGAAACAACCATGATTCTCATTCTCTTATTCGATTTGGCAACCTATTGAATGCAAAATATGTTTCTTAAAAGCGTTGATGATCCTTCCTGAACTTTCGGCAGCTTTCACCAACGATAAAGTATGTTGCTGACAGCATTGGAGCATAGGATACCATTCAGAGTTTCACTGGTGTCTCATCCGTCTTCCCCGTTAACGAAATCATTCAAATTTTGAATAATAAGACCATTTGTTGGTGATCTTCATCAATTCTCAGCTATTGACAGCTATCTTCATTGTTATTTTAGAAATTTCCAATGCTTTAGCTTCATAGTATCTACTTTCGATACTGTTTCTCATTTATTTACTATATTATTTTGGTTGTTTTGATGTTCATAGTGATTTCTTATTAATGGTTGTTGTAGTTTTTCTTATGTGGCTATGGTAATTATTTTGTGAGCTTGTTTTAATTGTTCTTGTTGATTTGAAGATTTATTGAATAATTGATTTCTACATATGAGAGTAATTATAATTAACTTATGATAGAAAGGGGATGTGATGTTCTGATATTTGACAAGCATTAGGCCTAATTTTAGATCCATGGCCATTAATAAGAAAGTTTAATTACTTTATTGTAAATATTTGAAGTGTTTATAATACTCAATTTTAAATTATATGTGCTTTTACTTCCCAAAGCATGACCTTGAAAATTCTTGTTTAGCTATTTATGTGCCATTGATTCGTGTACTTGATATTGATAAGCATTAGACCTTGAAAATCGAGAGAAAACTGAATTGGGCCAAGTCATAGGTTTGCTTATATATTGGAAAATTATGTATTGTGGAATATATATAAATGTATTTTTACTGCTTTATGCTGTAAGGGGTTGTGATTTTTTATGTTTTTTAAGTTGGGTAAGAAATGAGTTAGCTCTACTGTTATGTGTTTGTATAATTAATAAATCAACGAATCGACTTCTCTTCTCATGTTTATTTAGTTAATGCCTTGATAGTACCTGTTGAAACATGCTTATTTGAAGTTTCAAAATAACATAAATTTAATGTTGAATACTTTAATATCCCCTAAACTTCCCCAAAGATTAATAATATGAACACAATAATATATTTGTTGGCTCAGTGTATTTGGCAACCTGTTTTTGTTTGTTTTATTTTATTTCCTGTCTTTCTAATACTATTTTACTTGCTGGATACTATTCTTGTACTTGCAGGTTTTACTGTATACTTGCTGGTTATTGTTATTTTACTTATTGTTTTTATTGTTATACTTGCAGGTTACTATTTTTTTTACTGTTTTACTTACTTTTTATTGTAGTTGTTGTTTGCTGCTGTTATACTTACTGGTTATTACTATTTTACTTACTATTTTTGCTATTATACTTGTTGATTACAACTGTTTTACTTGTTATTTTCGTTGTTACAATTGTCGTTTGCTGCTATTTTTTCTGTTGTACATGTTGGTTATTATTTTTTTAATGTTTTGCTTGCTATTTTTATTATTTTACTTGTTGTTTGCTATTGTTATATTTGCTGGTTATTGTAATTTTCTTTATTATTTTTACTGTTATAATTGCTGGTTACTATTATTTTTTTATTATTTTTACTATTTTACTTACTATTTTTGTTGTTGTACTTGTTGTTTGCTATTGTTATACTTGTTGTTTGCTGCTGTTATACTTGCTAGTGACTATTATTTTACTTTTTTTTATTGTGCTATTTTGTTGTTGTACTTGTTGTTTATTATTGTTATATTTGTTGGTTACTGCTATTTTACTTACTTTTTTTTACTGTTATACTTGCTGGTTACTATTATTTTTTAATATTTTACTTGTTGTTTTTATTGTTGTACTTGTTGTTTGTTGCTATTATACTTGCTGGTTACTATTATTTTACTTATTACTTTTATTGTTCTGCTTGATGTTTACTGTTTTATTCTTGCCAATAATTATACCATTATATTGATGGTCATTTTTGCTTTGCATTATGAATTTGGGTGCTATTTATTAAGAAAAATGTATAATCTAGGTGTCTTTTTTGTTGCATAAAGAATGACTTAAGCTTAATTGAGACAAACAATTTGAGAAAGAAAAAATTGGCTGCACTTATGGATTGGTTCCAGACTATGCAAATAGTTGTTTGTTTAGTGAAGCTTAAATAATTTGTTTGGAGAAATAATCAGGAAAAATCATTAAGACGTGAAATGTATGTGTATGATTTTTCACAAATAGAAAAATTGTTCACGATTAGCTTATGATAGCGATACAACTTGCATAGACCAATTTAGAATAGATAGGCGTGCATTTACAAATCTATACACTAGACTTAAAATGAATGTGGGTTAAAACTGACAAAACATTTATTAGTTAATGAGTAAGTTGTCCTGTTTTTACATATAATAGCACATCATGTGAAAAACATAGTGATTAGGTTAAAATTTTTTAGGTCAATAGATATTGTTAGTAGCTATTTTCACAATATATTACATTTTTTCATACAGCTCCATGGAGAATTATTGAAAAAGCCTGAGCCAATTTCAGAAAACTCTATTGATGAGAGATAGAAATGGTTTAAGGTATATATCATTGTTATATTTATATTTCTTATATGTTTTATGAAATAAATAATTAACTATTTTTTTATTTGGCATTGATAATAAATTTTTTTAGGAGCATTATATGGAACATATATTAGAGTGAGAGTGTCTACAACAGATAAACTTAAGTATCAAAATCGAAAAAGGTAGGTTGCCACTAATGTTTTTGGAGTATGTTCCCAAGATATGCAAGTCATTTATATTTTAGCTAGTTAGGACTGCTGATGGTAGAGTCTTTCGTAAGGCTCTATGAAAAAAATAGTTTGAATGTCTCAAACAGTAAGTCATGTACTAAAAGTAAATAAGTTGTTCAATATGAAACTTTGGTTTGCTGGAGCTTAATATTTCTTAATTCCATATGTTACTACTATGTAATAGATGAAGGTATGGTAATAGTTTGAGATTTCTTACTCTTTGTCATGGACAACGATATCACCTTAATGATTGAAGGGAAAACTACTAACCTACTAACTCCTAAGAATTTTTAACATGAAGCATTCATCTGTTAGAAATGTTATTGAAAGATGCTTTGACATGTTGAAAAACCAATGTGAAATTCTTAGGAGTCCTTCATTTTATCTTATAAAAACCTAAAATAGGATTATCATAACATGTTGCTTGCTATACAATTTTATTAAAAGGGAGATGATGTGTGATCCTTTTGAGGAGTCATTTGATGTTGTAATTGAGGCCAAATCACTTGGAAGTTCAATATTGAGTTTTGAAACTTTTAGAAGAGTAGAATGTATGGAGGGCAACTTAGCTCAACAAATGTACAATCAATGGACAACAAGCAGATAAATGACATGGAAAATGGATGTAATACTCATTTTTATTTTTCTAGGATTTTGTTATATTTTAGTATCTATTGAGACTTTTGAAACCATATTGGTAGTATTATTTTTAATGTGACATGAATGATTTATTTTATTACCATATAGAGATGGTAATTTCTCCTACCGAGTTTGGTCTTCCTAGTTTCGAACCCGAATGACAATTTCTCTTACTAGATCTGGATTTAAATCCGGATTTTTTAATCCCAAGTTCAGTATGGGTTTAACCCCGGAAATTTTGAGTTTTCGAATTGTGGGTTTTAAACCCGATAGTTGGATGAAGGCCAGAACTTCATACAAGCCACTTTTGGCTCTTTGAAATTTGTAGAAGCAGAAAAAATAAGATAAATTCATGGGATCTCAACTAAATTTACTTACATCAATAATAAAATTTACAATTATATCAATATTATGTGTTATAATGTTGGATTTGGCTATTCACAACAACAATAAAAATTAATAATTATTGAAATTAAGCAGAAGCAAAAGATTAAAAAAGAAATACAAAAAAGAAACAAAATTACTTTGATTGATCAGGTAGCAGATCAGGCAACGACAGGTGATTAAGTCCAATGAGAAATGTGATCGCCAGCAAGAAGGGGTAGCTACTAGCTGCAAAGCCTGCTCTTTGGCAAGAGACGAGATCGACTTTGACTACGACGGAAGAAAGAAATAGATAGAATTAGAAGGAAAATGAGGTTGCTTGCATACTTTGTGGTTCGGTTCCTCTTGATAATAATAGATGAAGAATTACTAATGATTTAAATTAATGATGTACTGATGAAATATTAAATTGATGTTGATAGTTAAGAATGAGGAAGAGAGAATCATAAAGGTGGCAGCTAGTGTTTTTTTTTTTCTTTAGGGTTTCGTTTGTTCTTTTTTTGCCATAAGCTTTTGCTTTTATATTTACAATTAATAATAAAAATTAATTAAATAATAATTATAAAATACTGTAGTCTGGGCCCAGGTTTTAGAAATTCGAGTTTAGGTGAACCTGGAACCAAACTCGGATACATCTAGGATTAAAAAATTATAGTCGGATTCTACATTATTTTTTCATCTGGTACAGGTTGAACCTAGCCTGAATCGTCCATGTTAGAAAAAATTTGCCATCCTTATTACCACCTGTAATGTAATTTGAAATTGAGTTTAATTTTTCTAATGCTGATGCAATTTTTATGTATATGTATTGAGTTTTGAATGTCTATGTATGTGTATTAATTAATTAATTAATGCTCTTGTTGTGGAAATTGAAAATTTTATTTGCTGTTTTTTTGCACCTAATTGACTATATTTTAATGTTTGGTTTTTGTTTTAATAGTTAAACTGCATCACAACCTCCAAAGTCAAGATTTTGGACTTCAGAGGAAGATATTAAACTTGCAAAGTCGCTTTTAGATTTATATCATGATAGAAAATTTTATACTGACAATAACTTTAAAAGCGGCTATTTGAGAGCTCTGGAGATTACTTTGGAAACAAAATTACCTAGATGTAGTATAAAAGTGAAACCACACATTGAATTTACAATAAAGACTTTAAAGATGCAATTACGATTTGTACATGAGATGCTAACTAGACCAAATTGCAGTGGCTTTGGTTGGGATCCATAAAAGAAATTTTTGTAACTGTTAAAAAGGTTATGTGGGATGCTTATATCTTGATAAGTGAGTTTTTCACTATTTTATTTACTATTTTTTATTGCTGCTACTGCGGAATTTTGCTATTTTCAACCATTGTCTCAGTTGTTATTTGCTACTATTTACTTACTGGTTATTGTTATTTTACATGTTATTATTTGCTATTATTTTACTTGTTATATTTTGCCATTCTTGCTATTTTTATTGTTTTCACTATTATTCTTGTTGTTTTTCTTTTTTTACTGTTGTTCTTAATATATTTGCTATTTTTACTATTATTTTACTTGTTGTTGTTAATGTTTATAACTATTATTTGTTATTGTTTTACTTGTTATCTTTTGTTGTTGATTTTTACTATTATTCTTGTTGTTTTACTCATTGTTTGCTACTGTTGTACTCATTAGTCGCTATTATTTGACTTGTTATTTTTGTTATTTATTATTATTATTTGCTGTTTTTTTACTTGTTATTTTTTCTATTTTTTACTGCTGTTATACTTGCTGGTTATTGTTATTTTACTTGTTATTTTTTGCTATTGTTTTACTTGTTATCTTTAACTATTTTTTTTTCTTTTTTACTACTATTCTCACTATTTTTGTTATTTTTCTTGTTTTACTTTTGTTGTTCTTACTATTTTTTTACTATTTTTATTATTGATCTTGTTGTTCTTACTTATATTTTTGCTATTTTGCTTGTTGTTCTTACTATTTTTACTATTGCCTTTATTGTTGTACTTGTTGTTCTAATATATATTATTTTTCTTTTCCACTATTTTATCTGCTATTACAGAGTCATAAAGAGGCAACAAACTTCAAGGATAAAGCATTCCCATATTATGAGGACTTACATATGATTTATGGTAAGGACCATGCAACTAGAAAAAATGTAGAAGTCTTTTTAGTTATTGTGGAGGAAATTCAGAGGACAAAAATGAACAATAAAGCTCAAGGAGAGAATTTGAATGTTGAGAAAATAAGAGATTATGTAGATGATAATGTGTCTTTCTCACTTACTTCACGGAAGTGTAAAAAACCTTCAAGTAGCTCATCGAGAAAAAAAGAGAAGAATGAAGATTCGAAAGAGTTTGAAGAACTTAAAGAACTGACAACTCTTATAGTTGCACAAATGAAAGACTCTTCTAATGCTGTGAGTCGAGCTATGGGACAAGAGATTGATGACAAATAAGTAGGATTGAATGATGAGATGAGTTAAAAAAAATTAGAGGTCTTACAACTATAGAACGACTTAGAGGCACCACTCAAATTGCTCGTGATAGTGCGACTCTCAATATTTTTATAATCTCTGTGATGAGGATAGAGAAACATAGGTTAGACTTTTCCTTAGTGATGAAATCTAACTCATGTTCAGATGTTATAATTTATTCATGTTTCATTTGTTATATTTGAGCACTTGAAACTTGATTAAGTTTTTTTTTTTTTTTTTAAGTTACGTTTGAGCACCTAAATTTAAGCAGTTGAAATGTATTTGATATTATGGGCCAAACTATATATATATATTTTTAAGCAATATTATGAGCTATGTTCTTTTAGTAATATTATGGGCTATGCTTTTATTAATTCATTTGAGCATTTGAAATTTAATATTTTTGTAGTAATATTATGGGTTATTTTTAAAATAGTATTAATTTTTTTTATTTTTTTAAAAAAAGAAGAAAAAATACTTTTGATAAAAGTTCTTGAATAATAATTGGCCAAAGCATTTTTGTTAATGATAGGCAAAAATACTTTTAATAAAAGCACTATAACTATAGCTAAGACACTAATGATAAGACATTAACCTTGAGGCTTGTTTTTAAATAATTAAGCATATTTGTAGTTTTTTATTAATTTAATAATATTATTAAAATTTAAGATAAATGGTAAATTTTTCAAAATAAAAAATCATTAAATTCATTTCCTCTATTAATTTTATGTCAAACTAAACAACATAAATTAAATTCCACATCTTTTTTTCCTTTTTCTTTTCTTCTCCTCTCCTATCTTCTCCTCTTTTCCCTTCTTTCTTGCAACCGAACATGACTTAAGTCCATGTTTGGTTGGAAGAAATGGTAGGAGAGGAAAAGAATGGAAATGAAAGATGAGAGAAAATTAGTAAAAAAAGAGGGTTAATCTGATTTTCATTGTTTGATTGGGATATAAATTTTATTTTTCACCTTTTATTTCTTTCCTCTCCTCTCCTTATATTTCTTCAAACCAAACATGCCATAAGAGTTTTCATAAGCTTATTTTAAAAAACTCATAATTAAATTGAGCGTCAAAGGTTCTTGTCAACAACACCACTTGTACCCTTCATTCTTTGTTCTCTTTGAAAGGGACAATATGAGTAATAATTTGATCCATCGTTAAGTAAAAAATTATTTTTCACATCTCGGAAATATGTGGCCTCCATCTCAGCTTACAACTTTACCACATCAGATCCACTTTACATTTGACAATTGACCTAAATTATTGCATCAACATAACTCAATAATCAAAAGAAGGGGATAGCTTTGAGCTCTTGCTAATTTAATTTGAACTTAATCAAAACATAACTTTATTTTATAATTGATAATTTGTTTATCTTAGAATACATTAATAAAATTGAATTTCTTCTTATATAACATTAATGTTAGCCGTTTTTGAGTGTCAATGTTTTTATTTTAAATATTATATTATAAAAAGCTTAGTTTGAAACATTTTCTAAAGAGAAATTGTACATGCGTAGAGATTCTAAGATCTTATCTATTAACCTTCCATTATTAGCTATTCATAAAGAATAAACACAAATGAGTAATTGGAACTTATGACTTCAATAATTTAGTAAAAATGTAATTGCAATTGCTCTTTAGATTATTTATAAATAGTCTGGTGTTGAACGAAATATTAGATAATTTTAATAAAACACTACATTTTAGGAAAAGCTAAAAATATACTCTTTAGCATGAATTACGTGAGCACATATGAAACTTTTAAATCATGGATTAAAATTGTGCTATTTAGCATGGTAAGAATTGCATGATTAAAAGTTCTATTTTGTGTATAATTGGAGTATATAAGTGTGCATTGTTTCATTTCTATGTATCCATGTTTACATTGAGATATTGGAGTAAATTAAATAATCAATACATATCGCAATATTTCGTAATATTTCACCCTGCACAAATCCTTGGCCTTGAAACTGAACTATTAGGTAAATGTTGCCGTTGGTAAATTATGTTCTTAATTTGCTAGATCCATAAGGGAGTAAAAATAGTTCTTTTTTTCTTTCCAAGAAACATCATGACCATTATTGTAGAGATTATATTATTTTGTTACGATTATATAATTGAGTGAGTATGATTTTTGTTAACAATGATGTTACATTAAATCCATTATCTACTATAACTGTCATGATTTTGTTGTTGCTGATCACAAATTTTTCATTATTATGAATCAATGTTTTTCATTTTTCTAAATGTATTGTTTTGTAATATTTATAAGCTTGTATTTTGTAATATAAAAAATAAATAAATAAATA
This sequence comes from Murraya koenigii, assembly GCA_025617385.1. NCBI lineage: Eukaryota > Viridiplantae > Streptophyta > Magnoliopsida > Sapindales > Rutaceae > Murraya > Murraya koenigii. Next base: position 23,422,053 of record CM046817.1, read on the forward strand.
AAATTAAGTGTAAAAACTTATAATCAATCACCACTTTGAATACATTTTTAAAATAATACATAAACATGTCTTATATAGATAAGACTAGTTTATTAATACTGTAGTTTTTAAAATAATTGTTGTCAGCTGTGTTGTAGAAATAATCAGCTATGAAAATAATCAATTAAATATTTGGTAGAGTTTATTTTTAAAAGTATTATGAATTTTAAAAACAGTCATACGTATTTAATAAATCTTATTGTTAAACTACCATAAGAATATAAATAACTGGATTGGACATAATGTTAAATAAAATTTGTTTATACAATAATAAACATGTATATCAAATTTTTTTTTTTTAATTTTGTATACATAATAATTGATAAATAAAATAAATATTTTATTTTTTTATTTTGTTATCTCAAACTAATTAGTAATAATAATAATAATTTGTTTAAAGTTAATGATTTTATTTTCTAATTAATATGGATAATTTTAGATTTTTATAATATATATAAGAATATGTATGAAATTATATTAAGTATAAGAATAATTCTTAAAATTAAATTTTGAAAAACTAATCATCCTCTACTTTTTAAAATTTATTGTAAGATAGAGTAATTTTACCCAAAGTAATTTTTTAAAAAAATTACTAAATACTAAAATTAACTTTAATTTTTTAAAATTATTACAAAGGGCTTACTCACCATACGATTGACAAAGTTACTAGATTATTTAATATGCAAATTAAATAAAAAAATCTTTGAAATTTTTTTAAAAGAGCTTAAGCTTTTGAAAATTACATTGCTCTTTTAAATTATCAACGTGGTTCGTTAGTATATAATGTATACTTTATAATTCAACGAATCTTAACAAACTTATAAAATTGAGATATAAAATTTGTATCTCAACTATAACAGATATCATCATTAGGCAATTATATTATTAGCTCACGCCATAATTAATTATTAAACTTTAGTGAATTTACATCAGTGCCATTCAGTAACGAGACACTGCACCGACCAACGTTTCAAGGATATCGGCTAATCTAGATAGGGGTGGGCATATTGTATATAACTGTTACCTTGAAAAAATCGAGTTCAACATGTGTTTTGGCACGGTTACGGCAACGATTGGGTTCGGTTTTAAAAAATAATCATCCGTTTCGGCAAGTACCGCTGCACAGTGGAATCCAATTCCTGTCGTATCTGCAACTTTTCTAATAAAGATTATCTCCCAATTTGCTGCTGCTGCTTCGCAGGCGCACATTTTGTTATTCTTTGAGTTGCCTTTAGCACTATACATGCATAATCACTTCTAAATAACTAGTCTTCCACTAATTTGGAGGGTCTGAAAATATGGGACTTTCAATGGTGGGTTCCTTTTGTCCTCATGTTTCGGCCAGGAAATCTAGTCACAGTACTGTAAAGTTTGGGCCTTTAACTGGGCAAATTTTGATTAATTATAATTTTACGGTTACAAAGTTTAGGACTTGCCCAGGAAGAGCTTTGGTTTGCAGACGCGAGTTTGTTGACTTTGAAGAGAGATCAAGCCCGGATGAGGTAAGCTCAGTTTTTAGTCTCATTAAAGCTACAATTTTTGTTCTTTTATATAGTTTTGTCTGCTTGCTATCAATTTGATCAAATGATTTTCCCAGTTAGTAAAATGTGGATTATTGTGAGGTATCGTAAATGAAACGTTTGATGATTGATTGATTGATTGCGAGAAAGCTATGAGGCAGATCAGAGAATAAATGTCGGTGCCGATGTAAGGGTTGGTTTATCTGCAGCATGTGTTTCAGGCTACGCATCTTTCAATTGAATGCCGATAGTGCATAATGTTATAGAGAAGAATTTGTCTCGCAATTACATAAGAGGGAAGGATTGTGGGAATGCTGTTTATGTGATGACAGCAGATGTTGTGGCTGCACTCTTTTCCTGCAATTCAAACTTTGGTGTGTGGATAATTATTTTCGAATTCCACCAGCTACTGATATACATCCTTGGACCATAACACGAAATCGCACTTGTTTGGTTTTACTTAACAAATTAATTGATTATTTTCAAATTCCACCAGTTACTGCTGGACTTTCAAGCTTCATTTCTTATAGTCAAATTATGATTGTTATGCCACTGAAAAGGTGGGATAGAGGACCATATCATGTCTAGCCCAGCCATTTACTAGTTGCTAGTGCTTTCCTTAATGCATGATTACTAGCTGGAATCTACTTTAATAGTTGTTTGTTACAGATTTTAGAAGCCACCTTGTGCTATTGCTTATTGTGAATATGAGGTACTTTACAATTTTGATAAACAAGAAGAAGCTCGTTCTCTAATTTGGTATTCTTGTTTGAAAGGTCAGAAAAGAGATTGAACAATGCTATGAGCTTATTCACCAACTAGGAAGGGGAGTTGTATATTTGGGTTCTTCAAGAATGGGACCTGATCATCCACATTACTTACAAACATTGGAGTTGGGTAGAGAGGCAAGGCATCTCATACTGTAGTTTCGCATCTTTCTTTTTAAATTAATATTTCATCAAATATAAGTGCATATTATCTCACCGTCTGGTTTTTTCTGATAGCACTTTTTTTATGACTTAACACTGTAACTCAGCAGATTGCTAGCCTTTTGGACTGTACTACATGGTCAGGAGCTGGTCCAGGGCTCATGGATGCTGTCACCAAAGGTGCTATGCAAGCAGGAAAGCCAGTTGGTGGATTTAAGATAGGTAAAGAAGCCGGTGAATGGACAGCCTCTAATTTCCATCCTTACCTTCCTTCAGAAACCTATCTTACTTGCAGGTAAATAATTCCATTGCTACATTTTACCAACACCATCTTTGAGTTTGAGGTTTCTATGTTGCATGAGTATTTCAACCTATGTTGCATGAGTATTTCAAACAAAATGCAGGTTTTTCTCGGCTAGAAAGCATGGACTTGTCGATTGTGCTGTTAGGAATGGTAGCAGTGATAGGACTGCTGTAGTTGCTCTCCCTGGTGGGGTTGGTACTCTGGATGAGATGTTCGAGATTCTCGCATTAATTCAGTTGGAAAGGATTGGATCAAAGCTTCCAGTTCCTTTTCTTGTGATGAACTATGACTCATTTTATAAGAAGCTATTAGACTTTCTTGGTGATTGTGAGGATTGGGGTACTGTGGCCAAAGATGAGGTAGCATCATTATGGAAAATCTGTGACAATAACTCTGAAGCTTTATCTTACTTGGCAGAATTCTATGATCTCTCTCATCTAGTGACAAATGCATGCATGAAGTTAACTTGAAAAGCACACATGGAACAGTTTCTTAACATGATGCAAAGTATATGTGCATGCTGACTGTATGATTTCATCAGTCCTGCTTAAATGAAGTTGAAAACTGTTATATTATGTTTAAAAAGATGGATGTTCTGATTCTCCTGAATATCAAAACATTCAGCAAGGGATTTGTGTTAGTTTCACTTTTCTGTTATATTTTACTAGTTTCTGTCATGTGTTCAGAGTTTTTCATTAGATTTCTCAACTCATGTATTACCTCTGAAATATTTTAAGGAATCTGAGAAACACAAAAGAGAACTTGATATAAATAATAGCGTATTTGTGTTCTGCCTTATTGGGGTAAATATACACAGGACTAAACTCTAAACCCTTTTAGCTATGCAGAAAAACAAGCAATTTCATGTCCCCCATATGCATGGTTCACATCACTGCACAGCAGATAGGCTTCTTAGGTTTGTGATCAATTTTAGCAGCCGTCAATGGTGCTTGCGTAGGTTTTGCTTCTGTTGGCTCTGCTGCATCTAGCTCCTCCTTATTTGCATGTTCTTGGCTCCCATGTTGTTTTTGAAGATTATCCCAATATCGATCAAATCCATAGTCTATTCGATCTGGTCTGATATGTTTTCCAACTTTTGCTAGCTTTTTCAGAAGAACATCTGGAGCTACTTTTCCTGAAACATGTGCATACCCTATTTGTGCATCCAATGTGTAGGATCTATCTGACAAAATGCATCAAAATTTGGCAGAAATATTCATGTGCATGAACAAAGACTGCATTAAAAAAAAATGAGAAAGAAGAGAAGGAAAATGAAAAATGTACAACCTTCAATGCTGCTCAGCAATATATCCATTGATTTTTGCCAGCCAGTAGTCTCGGTGTCCACTATCAAAGTACATCTCTACAGCAAAATATACAGGCTAAGAGAGATAAATAATGTAAACGAAAAGGAGAACCAGAAAAGTAAAACGAAAATAGAAAAGAAAATGGAATTGAAAACGAATAATTTAGGTTAATTTCTGTGTTACTATGTTACCATGAATCCTGGGGATGGAGAGGCCATTTGAGGTTGTTACTGAATATAAGTTTTGATAAGATATTATATCCCAATTGTTGAAGAAATAAAAAAAAAAAAAAAAAAAACCTTAAGATTTAATCTTGCGGATTAAGGAAGTTGTAGAATTTTCCATTCGAATTGACAGCTGAACAAGGAAATTGAATCAAAGGAGATTGAAAATTGGAAGGTTCAGTTAATTTTCTTGATTATGGACATATTCATTTTCCATTTGTACACTACAGAAATCATGGAAGAATTACATACTGGGAGTATGTTAATTAATGTGCTCAATATCATCAAATAATATATATATTGGCAGCAACACCAGTGGCTTTGAAACCAGAATTTTAGTTATAAGATTCGGCATCAATGCGTAGCTAAACTATCCATATTTATCAGCTTCTGATGAAGAAGTCGGTTTTGATCACCTTGCTTAAGACAATGACCTAGAACAAGAAGGAAAAATCGTGTGAAAGTCTTTGGTAGCACTGTTAAGTATGTAACAGATGCTATAACAGATGGTGGTGGTCTTAATGATAGGTTAATTACAATGATGAAAGCAGACTTGAGAACACTTACATGTTTCTCATATTAATCACATAGGACCCTAATTTTCAATGAACAAGATGAAAGGCTTCATTTGATTGCTAACTCATAATTAATTATTTAATTTTTAACTTATTCACATCTTAAAAGTCCATAATCAACTAGTTCAGAACTCCTGAATTTGCAACAAGTGATCTTGACCCCGATGTCTTAGTTCTTATTTCTCAGTTATATGTTGTTCATCATCAAATTAAATGAAATATAGAGCAATTAAAGACCGATAATGAATGCCAATATTAATTTGAAGTGTGACTAAAGCATAAAGAATCAAACAAAAATGAACTCTCTCTCTCTATATATAAACAAGTATGTAATATAGCACGGAAAACTATATTACAGATGAAACAATATATTCCGTTGGATAATGATATTTATTATTCAACCAAAAAAAAAAAAAAAAAAAGCAAGGAAACATATTATGCAAGACAAGGATTTGTAATCATACAAATCAAGAAACCAAACAAGAAATGGTGCATGGATCTCCAAATACACATGCACCTAACTCTAAAACAGGAAAAAAAAAACTTAGAATTCATCATCCCTCAAAACAAAACCCTTTCGAGTTCTCCTAATAAGATATTATTTATCACTCAAAACAAAAACTCTTAGAGACAGTGATGATAATCATGATGATATGGGTAAGCTGCCATGGCATGCCCTCGCGGTGGATAGTAATGAAGCATGGGATGATCATAATGGCGGTCGTGCCAGTAGCCTGGAGGTTGCAGTTGACGTGCATTATAAGTGTAAGGTGATTGCATTTGCATTCCTTCATGATAAGCATTGCCATAAGTTATTTGATTTCCAGCACTGACCCAGCATAGATTCGCATATTTTCCTGATTTCAGCTTCCTCAGAAGTTTTGTTGGATTCGCTCTACCTGTAATGTAAGCCATCCCTTCCTCTGCATCAATAGTGTATGACGCTCCTGAAAAATAAAGTAAAATTTTATCAATATTGTGTGAAATCAAATGAACGGACGCATGGCATATGTCGTTTCCATTTCGATCATTATAACGACAAGTCTTTTCCCTCTTAAAGTCTTGAACTGCCTATCATTTCTTAAATAAAAATAAAAATTTACCCTTGATTTTCTTCAAAACCTTGGTCATGGAACTGAACCATGCAGGATCATTGGTGTCAACTTTTAGGCCGCAAGTCTGCATTGATGATAAACATATATATGCCATATTAATAATATTAAACTAAATGGAAAAAAAAAACTAATTAAAGACAATTTACAGAGATATTAGGGGGCCGAACCATTTTTGCAGTGCTGCTTGATGAATAAAACATTTTGCTGCCCAAAAAATGAAAGACAATGGCTATAGATTTCAATAAAAAGAGGAAATGTTTGCTAAAGCTAGTGAGGGGTTGTGGCTATGTATTTATAGAGTTATAATATCCTGATCTTTAATTAAGCTACCATATTATAAGGTTATTTAAGGTTTTTTTCCCCTGTTTTTTTTGTGTGCATGTTTTGCTTTTTGATTCTGCTGCTCCTAAATGATTTAAGACATAAACTTAAGACTAGTTATTTTTCCTTTTCTGGATGCATTCACAGAGATGCAGCTTCACAAGATTTTTGCTTCCATTGCTGCACAAAAAGAGAGATTCTTTTTTCCAAATATATTTATCCAATGGAAGCCTCGTGGTAATTTCTGGAGCTTTTATATAGAAATTTGCTTCAATAAATATATGCAGTTACTTCGCCAATTGAGTTATTACTGTCCTTAATATTGTATTGCTCGGGCATTTTTTATTAATAACAATCTCTTTGAAAAAGTTAAATTATAAAATAGGTATTAGTATCGCATTTAATTAGCAAAGATGATTAATACTAAAGAGATTGTGCAGTAGGATGCTTTATGGTAACAGAAATCATGATTTATATAATCAGAAGGCAGTATAAAGAATTTCCTATTTGACATATCCTCGAATCATCAGAATTAAATTCATTTTCTCCAATTTTTATTTTTATTCTAGTTAAAAATTAATTCTACAAAATACTAATGCAAAATTATACTTCTCATTCTCAGTAATCCCTCATATTTTGTTACATACGTCTAGGATAGCAAGAGTTTCCCACTTCCCAGAAAGGGGAAAGCAAAAGGGGGAAGAAACAAGAAAACAACTAATAGCAGCAGTTCCTTGGTTAAGAATGTCATTTTAAAACAAGAAACAATTTCATCATTCTTCTTGCAACAAAGCTTCATAAATCTCCAGTGAAAATTAATTTTACATAGACCACATAAGCAAATCTAAGAAATGACTGCAATCAAATATGCCCAGGTTGATCAGTGGGCGGAGCGAATGCCGTGCTTGTTGGGTTTTCTCAAGGACTTGCAGAAAGAAGAGAAAGCATCTTTCAGTTCATCTGGAAGAGGAAGCGCCAAGGAAGGAGGCACCACGAACTGCCCACTTCTGCTTTGCACAGACAATGAATGTGCCAGTGCTGGCTGCTGCTTGTTTAACCCATCCATTATGAAGGAGAATGCTCCAAGTGAGATACAGCTTGTTAGGAGGGCACTGGGCTCACCTGCATAAAATTGCAGGCACTAATAACTATGTTAAAGGAAGCTTCAGCTGATATAAAACAAAAAAGAGATCACGGTGATGACTTGAAAGGGCAGCAGGGACCTATTTGATACAAACAGACAAACTACGCATTTGTTTGAGAAAACAAGGGAAATCAGGGACCTGGACGTTATTACAAACTTTAAAAAAAATCAATCTTTAGGTATTTCGCTCTCACTCTGGGTAATTAAAATGGTGCATGGACAGAGAAAGATGCACATAGAGAAACACCCTATACACACATGCAATATTATTTTTTTGGTGTGGGGGGGGGGTAAACTTCTTGCTGCAGTTGTTGAATGAATGTATCAACGAGATATAATTACCGGGAAAACTTAGAGCAATTCCAGTACAACATCCAGCTACTCCTGCATTTATAACTGCAGAGAATGGAACAATTGTTATAGTATAAGTCAATAAAATAATAAAAAACCAACAAAATATATGGCTGAAACACCATACCGTCATCTTTGCCTCGTAGCCTCTTTAAGCAGCAGACAACCAAACTGTGAACACCGGACAAAACTGCAAATGTCTAATGAAGGAAATCATGATACGTGAGACTTTCATTGCCAGAAATTAAGAAAGCACTTGGGCACAGAAACTATAACAATTCAGTTTAATCAACCAAATTGAAGTGAAAATATGGAATAGATCCAAGACCCGTCCCCCACCTCCTTTTTTTGAAGATAAAACCCTGATAATCGTCATACCTTGGCATGAGATCCTGCTTCTCCGAAAGATCCTCTCAAACCTTTCTTTTTGAACAATCCCGCACCTGAGACCAGTCCATATAGTGAGTCATTCATTAGCAAAACATTCTCAACAAAGAGCACAATAAGGTTGATTGGCCGAGTCTTAGGACACAGCAATTACATAGAAAAATAATTTTGTTTAAAGGTATAATTGATTGCAGCCTTAAGTTTTAATTGCAACAAAGAAAAAAAAAAATAGAACTCCTAGAAAACCTTCATTCCAACAACACCTTCTTTAGGCTTACTGCAGGCATTATACAATAAATTCAATACAACTGCATCATATGATAAACTGCAGAGGATATATTATACGACAAACCCGAGAAGACTACCTTCCCATTCAACATCTGCCGCAGAAACTAATCTACAAGATTACAACAGCCCCATTGCCTCATTTGCATGAATAACAGATTAAAAAATTTTAACCAATAACTTAAAAAATTCTCTCTCTCAACATAAGCTCCATTTCGAAAAAAAAAATCACCAATTTATGTGTCATCCAAGAATTCCCATCCACTTCCCAATTGCTTCATACAGAACATGCGCCTAATGTGTGTGTGTGTGTGTGCGTGTGTGAAAGTGTATGGCTTGCCAACTGAACTTGAGCTACAAGGCATGAGGAAATAAAGCAAGTAACATCAAGAACAAAATGAAGGCCAACAGATTAGGAATATGCCAGCCTAATACGACTGCTACATCTGATCTGAGCCCAACAACTATAAACGGACTAGGAATATGCATATGCTGGCCTATAGACTGTTACTTCTCATCTGAGCCAACACATGTTTCTGTGCCAAAATTATAAAATCAGCTTCAGGCTCATCTATTGTGAAGCAACAAAATCATGCCAAAATTTACCAGTACTAAACCAATTATTCATTGAAGCAATCACTTAAATGCTTCGTCTTTTCTTTTTGAGACCCATAAATCCTGCAGTGGCCACAAGCTTGATCCAATCAATAACACAAACTTACCCCAATAAGATCCTCCTAATATTATTAGTTAAAAACATTATACTCTTCAAGAAAATAACATAAAGATCCAAGTAGCAAGTCTTAAACTTTCACCCGGCAAAGCTCAAAAGTCAAAAATGCAAAATAAAAGTAAAAAATAAAGACGATTCCTTTTAAGACTACAGAAAGAAAAAAAAAATCAATATAAAATATACATAATCATCACAAAAAAAATAATAATAACCAGGGTAAAATAATACAAAATAACAACCTCGAAACAGTTGAAAAGAAAAATTAACAATCAACTACAATACAACCATTATTACAAAAACAAAATTAACAGCAACCCACTTCAAATTTAGCCCCAACAAGAATATTAAAATAATTTCCATACAATTTAAGCCAGAATCAAAGGATAAATGATAAAAAACAACAACAAAATACCAAAACCCAAAATTCAACGCATGAAATCAAAGAATGAAGAAAAGGATAAGTGAGTGTAGTATCGAATTTACGCATAACTAAACGTACCATAACCGAAGATAGAGCCCATGAAGGCACCGGCGAAGGCATCACCCGCGAACTGCATGAGGCATATGGCAGCAGAAACGGACGGAACAACGCCGGCAGAAACGGACGGGGCAGCGACAATAGCTTTAGAGGAATTAGGGTTAGGATTAGTTTCGATATCTTTAACGTCGTTGTTAGAGTTTGAAGAAGAATCCGCCGCGGCCATGTTTTTTGGGCTTTGTTGATGATTTGACTGGCTCTATCAATGAACGAACAGAGCTCCGAGGTGAACTCGTTAGTGTGAAAATATCAATCTTCTTATTGGGTTTCGACTCGGGTCGGCTAAATCCGAATCCAATCTGATGCATTATTCTTTTTAGATACGGCGAACGTCTCACTATATGCTGTTTTTTTTTTTTTTCGTCATTAATATTATAATAAATTATGTAAAATAAAATGATCTAATTTTTTTTTTATAAAAAATTGAACTAATTATCAAATTAGTTAAAAATATTATTTATAAATTTTTAAAAAATTATAATGAGTCACAACTTCATTCATAAGTATTTTTATTTAATTTGAGTTTATCAACTTAATCAATTATTTATCCAATTAATTAAACTAATGATAAAAATTAAAATGCTTAAATCAAAGTCTAGAACAATCCCATTATCAATAATCACACTTTTATACTGGTTGAATAAATGAAAATATAAATTATAAATTAAATTATGTGAATTATTTAATAATTTAATTTAATCAATTACAATACGTCATCACATCAATTTGTACAATATTATTTACACAATTGTGTTAATGTATGATGTTAGATTTATAAATAATAATTCTGTGATAGGAGTCTTCTTGGGGTTGCTTGGGATTGAGTTAAAAAATGAGAACCATCAAACAAGAATTAACAAAGAATTTGAATCTGTTACAAATATGCGAATGTAAACAGTAAAATACAACATACAAGGAAAAAAGAATAAACAAAATAACAAAGGCCAATAACCCAAGCAGGGTCAGGGGAAGGAAGAAGTTTCATTTTAGATGGGATCTTGATATATAGCTCCAAATTCTGCTCTCCAAGCCTGGTCATCATCCAGGATTGCAGTGCTATGCGCCACATCAGAATCCTCGCGGTATAGAGGTTGCAGTGCAGACTCCGGTAATTTGCTTTCTGCTAAATACTGCTTCATGGTGATCATCTCCATCTTGTGCTTTCTCTTAAGCTTGTCAATCTGCTTCTTTAGCTTCTCATTTTCTTGCTGAACGCCGGAAAAGTTCTCCTACAAATGATCGTGCAAGAAATGGAAGTTAGTCATTAGTCAGACGACATTAGAAGAATCCAAACAGGCGACTTATGAATTATTTGTTTAATAATACCTCAGCAGCTGAGGCAGTTTGCTCAGCTTCTCTCAGTCGAACAAGCAGTTCTCCAGCAGCATGAACAGCTTCTGCTGTGTCTCTAAGCTGGATTTTAAGGCTCTTGTTCTCCTTTTTCAAGAATTCCCTTTCCCTATCCCTTTCAACTCTGAGAGCAGAAAGCTCAGTGGCTAGTGACTTGGCAAAACGAGAGCCATGGCCCTTTGCTCCTGCTTTTGCTGCTGCTCTTTTAACCTCTGCTACTCCTTCCATGATTGCGCGGTGACGTGAAACCAAGTCGTTATACTTTTCTTGCAGATCAGCGTAGTGCTCTACCATCCTAGCATGCCCCAGCACAGCTCTACTTAGTGCATCGTCCAACTCCTCAGTGACCATTTTCTCTAATCTCAATTCTGATTCTACTTTCTCTGCATGCCGTCTGCTGGATTCAATATCAACTCTTAGTTCATCAGTTAAGCATATCCATTCACTCTCCATTTCTGTCCATCTTTCTCTTTCCTTCTCAAGTTCTTCTGCAGTATTTGGTCGTGCATCTATGCTTTTCCGCAGTTGAATGGATCGTGACAACAGAGACGATCTCAGATTCTCGGTAGACTTGAATGGAGATGCATCAGTATACTGCAATTTGGTCCTTAAACTTTCGATTTCCTTAAGAAGTGCTTCTTTCTCGTTCATTTCAAAGGAACTGTTTCCATTCTGATGACTTGACACTTCTTGAACTTCCTTAATATCACATTTTTCATCCTTCATTAAATGCTCCTCAAATGGTTCATTTTGCAAAGCCGGACCAAGCGCACAGCTTTCTTCACCATGTTCTGAAATAGTATGAATTCTTTCACATTCGTACTTCTCTACCTGCAAAAATTCAGATTGTCATCAACAATGTAAATTATACACTTTGTGGACTCCTATTATTTATAGGAAATACAAATAATCACCAGACGGTTTAGCTGCTCAATTTTAGCCGCTTGCTCCCTACAAATATTTTCAAGCTCATTCTCTTTCTTTATGGGTTCTGCTGAGTCATTCCCAGCATCCTGATAAAGAAGAAGGAAAAGTTATTTGTATAAGCTAAACACAAAAGCCATATATGCACTTCAGCAGAAATTAAGTTTAAAACATACTCTAGCCACAATCCAAGTCTTCAGGCTGTCCTGAACCTCATTAGTATCGTTCTCCATTTTTTGTCGGCAAGATGCACAGAGAGTAACGTCTCTTTCTTCGATATTAGTTTGGACTGAAACATTGGTTTTGTCAACTTCTGGACAAGGTTTCAATGTCAAATGCTCAAAGGAGAAGGCAACTGAAGATCTGTTTGATGCTGAGCTACGCTGGTGAGAGTCAATGATCTGCAGGCCTCTTTGAAGACTAGCAGCCAAGGATTCTGCAGCACCTGGAAATATCTTGCTTGAATGCAAAGAGGATCGGATGTGCTCACTTTGTTTTAGTGACTGTCGTAATATATCGGATTTGGAACTCTCTGACATACCATTCTGACTTGCCAAAGGTGAAGAAATGGCCAGGCTTTTTCTTAGAATATTCCCAATTTTCGGAGACTCAGAGAAAGTTGGATCTTGGAGAACTGGAGACTGATGGCATGAGCTGATTGAAATGCTATCTCTGAATACATGATTAATGGGTCTTGATGTGTTAAGGGTACTTGAAAGGTTATCTGATGATGGTGTAATGTTTTCCTTGGGAGGAAGAACAATTTCTTCCAAATCATTTTCTTCTGGACACTCTATGTCATCTTCACTCATGATGTCTGCATCATGGAATTCTTCTACAGAAGAATAGAGAACAGAATCTTTGTTGTCAGATGGGTCTTTGGAGCTTTCGTCACAAGAACTTTGCAACTTAGCTAGCTGCTGACGCAGTTGGCTAACATCATTCTCATCAACTTCGACCTCTTCCTCCAATTCATTATCTATGTGTGGTAGCATCAAGGAGCGGTTAAGGCTTACTCGCAACTGGTTTAGGCTTTCCCGTACATTTTGCCCTCTGAAGTATCCAGAATTAACATCAGACTTTGCTCTTATAAGTTCTTCCTGCAACCAAAATAAAACAGATTTAATAATATGTGTTGATCGTATTACTAAATTAAAAGTGCAGCTCCTAGGAGGAGAATTAATACCTTTAATTGACGAATCTGGTCACTCAAATCATTAACATCATCCTCTGATATTTCATTTATCACTGGATCATTTCTTATGGATTTAACTCGCTGTCCAAATCTTATAGTGCTCAATATTTCACCAACATCTCTGCATTCAAGCACAACTTTTGCATCAGAAAATATCACCAGATAGATCTCAAGCACAACATCAGGCAAATAAAAGACTGTCCTTACTATATACATGTGCCACAAACATGACATTATCAGATGACAAGAAAGCATCAAAGTTAGGTGATTTTTTCTTCCAATATTTTGAGTTATCTCAGAGATCCATACATCATATATATTCTATAATTTAACTTGGTACTGCAGGGAAAACACTTATACAAGCACACCAAATATTATAGTGCTCAATATTTCACCAACATCTCTGCATTCAACACGCACAACTTTTGCATCAGAAAATATCACCAGGTAGATCTCAAGCACAACATCAGGTAAATAAAAGACTGGCACAACATCAGGTAAATAAAAGACTGTCCATACTATATACATGTGCTACAAACATGACATTATCATATGACAAGAAAGCATCAAAGTTAAGTGATTTTTTCTTCTAATATTTCGAGTTATCTCTGAGAACCATACATCATATATACTCTATAATTTAACTTGGTATTGCAGGGAAAACACTGCTATAAGCACACCACTATGGTAAGTCTTTGACATGATTATTTCCTCGAATTTTGTAAATAGTTGAAATAAAAATTGAAGTTACAATAGCATACTTGTTATCTGGGGAGACATTGCAGACGACTGTTAGTTTCGCATTGCCACCAAGTGATTCTCGCAGTAAATGTGTTAAGCAGCAATTCCTGTATATAACATCTTCAGATTTCCCTAGTTGAGCTCCTTGTGTGAGAGCTTTCACCAAATATCTGTTCCAAAATGAAACAAATGCATAATCTACCAAAGGATTGCCAGGTAAAACAACATTATTATTTTTTTAATCTCACATTTTAAATAATATGTTTCAACAAAAAGATATCCATGTTCTGTGACAGGGCATCATCATACCCAAGCTGTGCTAGGGACTTCTTAACATATTTTCCTTCCTTCACACTTTTTCGACCTACATCATCAAGTTTATTTCTATCTGCTCCGGCAAGGTCAACAAGGCTGATTCTGCTTGTTTTTGAACTGCTGAAACATTTTGATAAGGCTTCCTGAGACACGACATCAACAGCATGTTTTATTAAACTCATGAATTCAAATGTTACTTGATACACCATCTGAACAAGAGAAAATTTTCCTAGGATACCTTGCACCAAGACTCGACAATGAACGTGAAAACAATATGTGACCGAGAGCTCTTAGAATTTACACTTGTTGCTCCAACTTTCCTACTTGAAAGCCCCTGTGCATGATATAGGTAGAACAACATCAGAACATAACCATGCAAAAGAAAAATCTTCATGTAAAGAATCAACATAGTAATGTAGCTATCCTACTTGCCTACCTTGATCAAAATTTGAGCTATATCCTCATAGCTAGTCACGTATTCTTCCGTCAAGTTTTCAACATAAAATCCATGTTTGGGGTCATCTTTTATCTGAAACAATTAAGAACAAACAGGAGATTACCACCAAGCATTTGTCAACTCTGAGACTCAAAAAGAAAGGGTAATAAGGAAAGTGATAGTAATATCCACCTTAAGGTTTCGTTGAGTTTGGTCCAGCAAATCCCCTATTTGCTCATTGTAAATCTGCAAGCCAGTCACACAATAAACACATTATATTATGCAAAGAAAAAGTCCAAACACAACTCACTGGATCTTCAAAACTCTTAGCATACCTCAAGAAAAGAACAACGACACTGGTAATTGATTTGTTTTCCTTCGGAGTTTTCTTGCTCCTGTACATAACGATTAAAGCCATAATGTCATCAACAACATTCTATATTCCTTAATCTTACTAACAATGAAGACAAGG
Source organism: Murraya koenigii (assembly GCA_025617385.1). Classification (NCBI taxonomy): domain Eukaryota; kingdom Viridiplantae; phylum Streptophyta; class Magnoliopsida; order Sapindales; family Rutaceae; genus Murraya; species Murraya koenigii. The sequence goes on from CM046817.1 coordinate 23,437,258, forward strand.
TAACAAAACATACTCTCTGAATCTCAGAGAAGAGCTTTTGAAAGATCCGAGGTACAATTCCCTGCTGGCTTCTTGGGGAGGGATCCTCAACCATAGCACTTGGTGGCCCCCACATCGTGTAGGTTTTTCCACTTCCAGTCTATTAAGAATCCAAAGAAAAAGTTTACTTTTTCAAACATACATAATTACAATAAAAAATATCACTTGGATTGTCTTTATGTTCATGAAACTGCTAAACTTGTAGCATATATCAATGGATACCTGCCCATATGACAAAAGGGAAACATTGTAACCAGCCAGTGCATTTTTAACCAAAGGCAGACCCACTAACTGAAAGATATCTTCCTGTGCACAACAAATGACAGCTTATAAATAATGATTGAGAACAGAACACTTCAAAATTTGAATATGATTCACTTGAGCCTAAAATGATTTTCAAACCTGATTTGAATTCGAATCAAGAACTGAATCAAATGCGAATTTACGTTCACCAACAGCTAAAGAATCCGAAGAAACCTTCTTCACTGTTCGATTTGCATCTCTTTCAAGATCATTTGCAGGTCTAATCCTCACCACAACCTGATCAATCACAAAATCACTAGAATTAACTCCTAATTTACCAAAAACAGCAATTATAAACAAATAAAAATAAAACATTTAAAAGTACCTTCACCGATGGATCTGAAACTTGTGGTACTTCACCCTGAGTGTCTGATCTGGTAGTCTCTTTTCGATTCTGTAAAAGTTTGATAGCATAAAAGTTTACAAAATCGCATATGGTAAACCTTTTTTTTTTCGAAGATAAAAGGGAAAGCAATGGATAAACTAAGCAAAACCTAAAAATTAAATTGAAATTCTAATAAGAATTTATACTAAAATTAAGATAAATTTCATTTTTTTTCTCAAAAGAATCACAAACTTCTCACCAAGCACTAGGTTCGACTAAAGTTTGAAATAATAAAATTTCATTAAAAGAAAATCTCAATAAATACCTTGAGTTGTGAGTCCCCCTGAGATTCGAAAACTTCAGGCGGAGCGTCGGATCGGCGGATCTGAGACTGAGAGTGAAAAGTCAAGGATTTGGACGGCGGTGGCGTAGGAGAGAGTTGAGGCTGAGCGATGTTTGGATGGGCGGGAGGGGTATTCTCGGAATTAGATTTGGAAACTTTTGAATTTGATTTTTGTTTCGAAGAGAGTGATTTTGAAAGAAGGTTTCGGATTGAAGAGGTTGCTGCGCTTGCTTTCATTTTTTCTTTCTGTCTTTTTGCTTCTCAATTTACTGAGAAAGTGAGGAAGATGAGTTTTGAATTCTGAGTGGAGAGGGAAGATTAGTGAAAGAGCGTTTTTGATGTTGATGCTGGCCGACGAGAGGATGCAATGTGACCGTTGGAGAAATGAAATTCTGTATTTTTGAAAAACTTTTATAGTATGGAATTACCAGTCTACCTTTCATTAGAATAGATATTATTATTATTATTATTATTATTATTATTATTATTATTGTTGTTGTTGTTATTATTATTTTGTTTATATTTTTTTAATTTATGAATAATGTAAGTACACGCAAAGTAAACAACCATTATAAAAGTTATTTTGGCCGGTCACTTAAATTTTTATTTTTTATTTAATTCTATTCAGATATGATTTTGGTAAAAATTATCTTAAGAGAGTAATGTTTATCAATAAAAATATGAACAACAATTTAAAAGAACAAAAATTGATATGACGATTGACATAAAGTATGAAGTTTGTAATTCTAATTTACTCTTTAGGATAAAAAAAAAACTTTAATATAAAATATTAACATAATCATGTTTACATTAATATGTATGACTTAAAGCAATTATGACAAACACCTTTTTTTTGGAAAAAATCGTGTGAGATAAATCATATCAATAAGAGTTTGAAAGGTTTTCACAAAATTAATAAGAATAATATCTCAAAGTATAATTTCCTAAATTATCAGGTCTTGTGGTAATAAAGTAAGCAGAACAGGGAGTGTTTGGTCCATCCACAATATTCAAATAACTAGCCGTTGGGATCGAGTAACAACAGTCATGTCAAAGCCGTTTCTGTTTTCTTCGTGAATAAAAATAGAAAGACAGCTAAGACCCATAGTTGTACTTTAAACTTAAGGCTTAATTTTACTTTAAATACCCATAAAAGTTCATTATATTGCTTCGGATTGATTATTGGCCTATTTTTGGTTAATGAATATTTTTTTTAAAATTAAAAAAAAAACTACAATGTATGACTATTTCATTTTTGAAAAATACTTAACAATTTATTACACACAGTAAATGACTCTTTTGGTCTAATTGTGAAGGTTGCTTCATATTAAAGTTGAGATTTGAGTCTTTCTGTATATTGTCACGGGCGGATTCTAGAAAATTAAATTTATTGAAGACAAAATTATAACAATAATTAATAACTTATAAAATTGTGTACAATATTAATTTTTTTTTATCAATTTATTCATGTTTAAACAATTTTAAAAATATAAATAAAGGTTTTTTTTTTTTTGGTTGATTGGCGTTAATTACCCACACTATTGAGTAGTGTCTCCCTTATGTAATGTTAAAATCAATAAGTTGCACGAGACAATCAGAAAATTCGAGATAAAAATACAATTTTTCACATGTAAACAAATACTTGTATGGTAGAAAATTCAGTAAAAGGCACAATTAATTCTGAACCTCACACCGCCCCCTCCTTTTTTAACAATCAATTCCAAACATTTGTAGCAAATGCCGCTCTATTATATTTGTAATTTTTTTCAACTGAGCTTAATGCACTGTGAAGTGCAAAATTATGGGCTAGTCTAGGCTGGGCTTGGGTGACGACATTTTTCAAATTTGGATCCGCCCAGCCCATGACTTACAACTTTTATATTTTTGTGTTTTGATAGAGACTCAAGTCTCCTCCAGAGAGATTGAGATTTAAGATGCTCATTCCATAATTTTTTGTACAAATAATATTTGATAATTTTTTTAAAAAATACTTATTTTATAATTTTTTCTATTTTAATAATAAATTTTAAAAATAAGTAGATTTTTTTATAAATAACTTATTAAATAAATAAATCACTGTACTTTTTTAAAATTCTTATTATAACCTTATTATTTTAACAAAAGAATAATTGTATCTTATTTTATATAAATCTTAATATGTAAATAATTAAATATCATATTATGCCACGACTACTATATATTTTCTCCAATATCAAAGTTTTAATCTAATAATCTTTTTTGTATTTTACGTTTATTTTCTATTATTAAAACTTAATAAGATTTACATACGATTGCATAAATTTTTATTGCATTCGTGGCATTACATAATAGATAAAGAGACATGCACAATATGATCTTTATTTTAATAATATTTAAAATAATCATAGTTCAATTTTTTATGAAGAAATATAAAGAAACAACGATATTCAAGAAGAGTGTCGTAATACTAATTATTCTGAATCACAAGAAATATAAAATTTGAGGAATATTATCGCAACAAGTTTAATATAAATATTATACATATTTCTTTTTTTTTTATTGTGATGTATATATTAGTATAATTTTTTTAATCATATATTATGTAAAGATTACAAAGTTCATTAGTTTTCGTTTAATTGATTTTTTTTTTTACTTTATATGATTTTACTTGTTTTAAAAAAGAAAAAAAGACATGTCTAAATAATTTTATTAATCTTACTCTAAAAAATACAAGATAATTTATAAATGTATGCCTATTTTAGTTATGTATAAAATACATGTATTTTACTTTTTAAACGCACAACAGCACAATTAACTAAATATCAAATTACTTTTTTAATCAGTAATTTATTTCATCCACATAAGAAAAATAGTTTATTTCCTTAGTCACGATAATACCAAATTAATCAGTTATCCATATTTGGTATGATTATGACTTATCTAATGATCATAAGTATATTTTAGTTCCATAAACTCTTTTCAAAATATTTAGTATTATTGAATTACATTTTGATAGAGCTTTTAGTGATTAATAACTTATTTTGAATTTATTAGTAAGCTCAAATTTTAGCCTATTGGGAATATAGAATTTTATTTTTTTAAAGAGTTACATTGTTTAAAATACCTTTAATTTATTTCAAAATCTTATTTTCGTTCCTTTTATAATAATACTTTAAAAAACTAGTTTATACAAATAATTTAATAATTATTATAATTATTAATAAAAGTTCTATGTGAGTAAATTTTATTTGAAAAGTTAAGATCTTGCTAAGTTACTATTTATATAATTTATACCCCTTATAAAAAATATACAAGTCTCACAATATATTATAATTTTTTATATTATTTTTAAAAAATTATAAGTTACATAGACAATAATTTAGCAATTGCCTTATACTAAACAGATTCCAAGGGTTATTCTATGATGCCGTGACGGCATCAATCATAAAATTTATAAATTTAATATAAAACTTGTAAATCAATATTAACTATAAAATAAAACATAAATTTTAGAAATTAAACATAAAACTTGTAAACGAAAGGTAAAAACAAGTAAATTATTATAAAATTGATAAATTGATGTATAATTGGTAAATAAAACAAGAACTTACAAATATATTATAAAATTAGTAAATCAACATTACGTATAAAATAAAATATATATTTTGAAAATGAAATATAAGACTTATAAATAGAAGGTAAAATAAAAAAATTACTATAAAACTAGTAAATTAATGTATTACTGGTAAAAAAAATAAAAACCTATAAATATAACATAAAATTAGTAAATCAACATTAAATACAAAATTAAATTTTAGAAATTGAACATAAGACTTATAAATAAAAGGTAAAATAAGTAAATTAATATAAAACTAGTAAATTGATATACTATTGGTAAACAAAATAAAATTTTATAAATATAATATAAAATTAGTAAATCAATATTAAGTGCAAAATAAAATAAAAATTTTAGAAATTGAATATAGGACTTGTAAATAGAAGGTAAAGTAAGTAAATTAATATAAAACTAGTAAATTGATGTATTATTGATAAACAAAACAAAACAAAAACTTGCAAATATAAAATAAAACTAATAAATCAATACTAATTGTAAAATATAACATAAATTTTAGAAATAAAACATAAGACTTGTAAAAGGAAAGTAAAATAAGTAATTTACTATAAGACCGATAAATTGATGTATTATATGTAATTAAAATGAAAAACTTACGAATATAAAATAAAACTAGTAAATCAACATTAAGTGTAAAATAACAATAAATTTTGTAAATTATTACTAAAACTTATGAATATAAGGTCAAATAAGTAAATTAATATTAGAGTTCCTGTAAAAAAAATTATAACTGTAAAATAAAATCTCATTATAATAGTTATTATCTTATATATTTATTATTTTTTTATTTAAATGAGATAATGCTAGTTTTACATTTATGTAATACGTGTGATATTTTATTAATGGTGAAAATTATTATAAAAAATTAGATTTAAAAAATATATTATTTTAATATATTTTAAGCTGTTGTAAGATAAAGTTATTTTAATTTTTTCTACACTTCCTCAATAATAGCCCCAAATTATCTTTAAGTATAAGTAAAGAGTTTAAAATTATATAATGTATGTATAATACGTAAAATTAAATATAATTTTATTGATATATTATATATGTGTCTAGTAATATAAGAATATTTTTTTAATATTTTGGCTTGATCCACATCAAGATAAACAATTGCGTTTAATTAACTTATGTAATAAATAAATATTATTGTAAAAACGAGAAAGAAAGTATATAAATGTCCTAAAATAAATATAAAATTTATGATTAAACTAATTCACTAAATCTCATTCCACTTATTTTAAGTGTAAGTTTTGTTTGTTTAATTAATGAGTAATTTTTTAATAATTTTTTTTTGTTGTAAATGAATAAAATATATATATTTTATACTAAAATTCAATAGAAACTATGTTAAGTTTTCAAATAATTAATAATATTATATGAACTTATTAATTTTTAATTTTTATTTACTAATTATATATATAATTTATAATATTTATGCTTATCACGGTATTAATACAGTAATTTTCATTACGATATTTTATAATTTTCTTAGAAATCATGATACAGTTATAAATTTTGATATAAATTTATTTTATACAAACTAATTTGATATTAATTCATTTATTAAATAAAAATATAAAATAATAAAAATAAATTATATAAATTAAAAAAAAATTAATCTAAGGTAGATATAAATTTTTATATAAATTAATATAATATAATTAAATTTAATTTAATTATATTATATTAATTTATATAAGAGTGTGGTATTGGAAATTCCACATCCAGACCCACGGAAGAAAGAAATTTGTACAGAAGCAGAGAAAAGGAGAAAACCTCTTCTCAGACTCAGAAGGGATATAATGAGCTTTAAAAAGGTTTAGGCAATTTTTAGCATTGGGTGTCAGGATATCTGGGCTAGAACCAAAATAGTTCCACCATTGTTGGAACCAGTTTGGAAGGCTTTGCACCAGTTATCTTTGAATTGAAGAAAAACAATCGGAGTGTGCCTTTTAGGGTTTTGAATAAAATGTATTAAACCAAGCTTCGTTGGTAATCCCAGAAGAAAAGGACAAGCAATGGTTTGGACTCAATTTAAAATTGACTTGAAAAGCTCTGGTTTTATGGAGTGGAAGACCCCATTGTTTAGGAGTTAGGACTTTCGAATTGTGGCAGTAGAATAAGTCGGCTCGGAATGAGCTTCACTCGAGAAAGAAATGTTTGAATTTGACGGACTCAATGAAACTCAAGAATAACTTGATAGTAAAGTTGGGGTTTTGTAAATCCCATGGTTTAAAAACCAACCTTTGGGAAAACCTTTAAAACGACTTGAAAAGGATCGATGATGATAAAACCCATCTTCCATAGATAAAATATTTTGATGATGGACTTTATTATACCACTCCGATTTTGTGAAAGCTTTTCCCGGAAACAATAATTTGAGAGGAAGAACTTCCACCGTAAACTAATTCTTTGAAGAAGTAGGTTTTGTTATTTCTTTGAAGTAACATTTTCTTGAGAAAGAGCTTTAGATTTTGAAATGCTTTGTAAAGCAACCATAAGTTCGAGGATTTAAAAATGGATTGCATCCATTCTTTTACCTGCTCATCGGATGCTAAGGCTTTAGATTGAGCTTCATGCTCTTCGACCATATCAATCTAAGATTTAATTGGCATGGCGGAAGATAGTAACTTGTCTTTAGAGGAGTATTATGGGGTTCTTTAGAGATCATTTGAGGGTAAGGGTTACAAGAGGTGCAATGTCTTTAATAATGGCTTTACCCTTATCTTTATTCTTAGGTCTGCATTATCTGCTTTGCAAAAATTCTCTTGTTAGAAAATCGGGAATAGAATTTGTATCACCTTTAATAAACTCAATATCAAAATCAAAAACACTTAAAATAGCTTGCCATCGTGCAAAAATTTGTTTGGATGTAATGTTTTGAACATCTTTTTCTAAAACATGTTTTGCGACTTTTACAATCGATTCTAAGTAAAACTTCGATTTAATAAATCACTTTGGAATTTTGATATGCATAACACAATGGAAAGAATTTCTTTTTAATAGTAGAATAGTTTCGTTGCTAATCATTCCAATGTGCAGAAACATACTGTACTATTTGTTCTTTATTATTATTAACTTGCTTTAAAATGCCACCATACCCTAAGTCGGATGCATCGGCTTCAACTATTTTCGTGAATGCAGGATTAGCAAGGAACAAGCAAGGAATTTCTTTAACTGCTTGTTTTATTAACTTAATGACTTTGGTATGCTCATCGATCCATGCAACAGGATTTTTCTTTAATCTATCATGAAGGGGTTTTGAAATCCTATTGATGTTGGGACAAAAATCAAGAACATAATTTAAACTACCAAGAAATCTTTGTAATTGTGTTTTATCAAGAATCTTATCAGGAAACTTGTCTGTAAAAGCAAGAGACCTCTCAATAGGAGTAATTGTTCCTTTAGAAATATAATGTCCAAGGAATCTGATTTTAGTTTGAAACAAAGAAATCTTCGAACTAGAAACAGCTAGTCCAACTTTTTTGGTGGCAAAATAAAAAGTCTTTAAATGTTTGAAATGCTCGATCAATTGTATTAGAAAAGATCAAAACATCATCAATGTAAACAATGCAAAATTCGAATAAGGGTTATAAATGTCATTCATGACTCTTTGAAATTCGTAAGGTGCATTTTTAAACCAAATGGCATAATAGTCCACTCATACTCGTCCGAATGGAACAAGAAAAGCGATTTTATACCGATCTTTATGATAAATTTGAATTTGCCAAAACCCGATTTCATGTCAAATTTTGAGAATATGAAAGCAGAGTGGAGTTTTGCAGATGAAGTCTTTTTGTTAGGTATTGGATACCTAATCCATTTTAAGACTTTATTTAACGGTTTGTAATTTATCACAAGTCTTGGAGTGCCGTGCTCAATTTCGAATTCTTGTTTACATAAAAGCAAGACAAGACCGTGGAGATCTTGACTTTACAATTAGTCCTTTAGTTTCCAAATCTTTAATTTCATTCCTGCAGTTGTTTTTCTAATTCCTTATTCATTTGAATTAGGCGAGCTTTAGTAGGAATTTGTTTTTCATCAAAAGTATTTTCATATGGCAAGTCTATCATGTGTTTTTTCTCGTTCCGAAGCGGTTGGTAAATCAAGCACATATTTCTTTTTCAATTAAGTCTTTAAATTCGAAATTTTCTTCTTTATAAGACTAGTTTGTATTTGGCTTTCAATTCTTTGTAATCCTAAATCCTTTTGTAAATAAAATAAATCATTTTGTTTTGATTTGAGCAAAACGTTGATTTGGTTTTGATAGATAGAACAAGCTTTTATAATATTTAGATTTCTTGTTTTAGGCTTTTCAATAAAGGAAAATTTCAATCCTTTATCTTCAACTTTAAAAATTATACCATCATAATCAACAATATAAGGAGTAATGAGGTTTATGAATGGGGTTCCAAGTATGACAAGTATGATGTATGTCATTTATCAAAAGAAAGGAAGTTCGAAATTCAAAACCATCATTTAGTATAGAAGCATCAACTTTAGAGGTTATTTTTAATTTTGAATTATTAGCGGCTGAAAGTCTTTCATTTGTTTTTTCTCGAAATCTTTTGGGAACAATATCTTCTTTTATACAGCTTTAAGTCAAGACCGTGTCAAAAGGGCAATGGTGTCGATTTCAAATTCTTTGGAAAGTATCAAAGTAATTTTAATCAAATATTTTCTTAGTAGTGATTTGTTTCAAAACAAACAAAAAATCATTAGGTAATTTTTTATGTTTTCAA